>CANTFL010000221.1:0-392008 GCA_947650285.1 Hyaloperonospora brassicae
TTTTCGCTTGCTACGTTTGCCTTCTGTAGACACATGAATTATCAAGTCTGTGCATTCGTATTATCTCAATATCGAAGATGTCGTAAGTCTGAAGGTTTAGGAATATTCGTATACATTTACTTTACGTTTGTAGGAATGAAGACGCAAAGAAAGTGAGCGTTATCGTCGTGGACTTTCTGCTACGACGCATAGACCCGGTTCTGTTTGCGCAAGCCAAAGCCCAATCCCGCCCTGGTTGGAGTTGCGGCGGATTTGCGCATCAAAAAGCCTCACCTCCTTCCTATTCATCGGCTAAAGTATTGCTCAGCCAGGCTCAATATCAATTCTAGGGAACAACTAGAGCTTAAATTGGAGAGCACAGTCCCGGTCTTACTCCCGTCGACCCAAAAGATCCGGTCGTGGACCAATGTTTATGGGTACAGTGCACTGTTCCTCCTCGGACCAATGTTTATGGGTACAGTGCACTGTTCCTCCTCGTTAGCCTAGCTTACTGCGGTCGTTTCGAGAAGCCTGCGTCCTAGCAAATGATATCGTTGTCTCTAGCTGGGGGCATCAATATTGCACTTGATCACAAATTGAAAGATCGACTGGCGAATAACGCGATGAAAATAAGGACTTCTATCATGTGTACGCGTCCTCCAAACAAGGTCATATTGAGGAGGCTGTATCTCTTCTCAATAATGGTTTCAACTACTGGCTGGAAGCCTTTCACCCGAGCAACTCGAAATACCGGATCCCGCGCTGACACCGAGAAACCTGATCATCTCGAGACAAGATTTTGCGCGTAGGCGCTTTGCCGTCCGAGGACTAGTGCTACTTAGTAAATGAACCCGTCGTTGTTGCGGTAACTTTGTTGCCCGATGACAGGACATAGTGGGTCGTCCGCGTACATAAAGAAAAACAAGATTCTCAATCACATCATTAACCGAGGTCCGTCCGCGAGCGGTTATAGAGCAAGGGGAGGTTCTGTCCGACTTCACCAAAATTAACGCCTCCAGCCGATATTTGACATCGTGATGGATATATTCATGCAGCTTTCGTCGAAACTAATGCCCAAGGTGTCGGAATGTCGGCAATGTCGAGGCCAATGGGCACCTGCCGCACCGAGCCCGAGCAACTCGCAGCGTAACTGCGAGTGTCCCGCAAGAAAGCCTTGACACAGGGCGCCGTGGCCGTACCATCGGCGCCATTCTCCGTCTGCAGGTTGTTCTCGTTGCCGAGACTGAAGCCCAAAGTGTTGTCATACATTGCAAACGCGTTGTACACCATCTGCGCACGCGTGAACAGGTCTTCCGGATAGCACTTGGGCGGCAGGTAGTCCAGCACGGAGCAGTTTTTCACACCTGGCAAGGAACACAGCACAATCCGTCAGTCAAGTCTCAAGCGTCCGGACGGGTCGAGCTATACATAGGTGAATAGATCCACCGTCCACAGTCAACGAACACTGGTGACAGAAGTCCTTGCAGCAGAAGGGATAAAGCGACGCGATAGACAGATAGATAGACAGATAGACAGATAGATAGACAGACAGGTAGTGCTTCTACTCACGGTGCAGTGATGCCAACCAGCACGTAAATGCCTGCTTCTGAGCACGCACACATGAACTTGTCGTGCGAGGTGCCCGGGTCGATCGGGTAGAGCCGAATCGTGTTGACGCCGAGGTCTTTGAGCACTTCCAAGTGCGGCTGCCACACGTCCTCGTGCTTATCGGCTGCCCAGTCGTAGTTGCCCACAGTGGCCATGCGGCCATCGTTCGGACGAGGGTAGTAGGCCATGCCTTTCATCCGGAATTCCACACCCGTCTTGGAATCGAACAACTTGTTGCCTTTCGTGACGATCGGCGCCAGCCACGCATCAGCTGTGGGCACCATCGACACAGCAGTGCAGAGCACCGCGAGAGCACAGAGGCCGCGGACACGGGAATCGAAGGTCATCTTGCAGAGATGTGTTTGATTTTGTTTGGACAAAGGGGAAATGCGTTTCGACCACTTTGACGTGCTCGTGTTTCGTGGAATTTTCATCATCGTCGTCGTCGTCGTCGTCGTCGGGGAAGGGACTGGCAGGCGAAGACAGCAAACACTCGACCACATCAAACCGACGTGATGTCACACATGCGATACGTGACCAAGCGAATGCTACCTCCTCTCATACATCGGGATGTCTTCGCCAGCGCACTGATCGCAGCTTACATATGCAGTGGCCTTGTAGCGTGCTATGTGTTGTCATTCTCCACAGGCCGCTGCAATTACAAACGCAAGGGTTGTCTACTGCGATACCCAGAGCAGACACACTCGTTTGGACGGTAGTGGCTACTGAAGTGTACGCGCACATCAATTGTCCGCCATGTTCGCGTACCTGCTACCTGCCGCTTTGCAAATGCGTTGAAGCGCTTTGTGCGAAGCATCCACTTTGCCGGTAAACTTTCAGCTCGAAGCGCCAGCCACGCTTCAGGGACTTACTCACACCAGTAACTTCTTTTCGTACTATACCTGCTGCTTGGCAACTAAACTATTCCGCATAAGATCCGTGAACTATGCGCTCGATAGCACATTCAGTCCAGAAGACGATCACAAGACCGCGGCAGTGTCAAGTGAAACACGCATCGATACAAAGCTACTTGCTCTGACTGCCCTTGTAAGGGGTGAGCCTGTTACATGCCATTGGCTCGAATTGCGTAATATGAGAATTCAACGTTATATTGTAGAATTTAATAAATGATCCGCTAATGAGTCTTCAGTTTTTGCTAATGAGTAGTCTTCAGTTTTCGCTAATGAGCCTTCATCCTATAGATTAAACAAGTCATTTGTTTAGGGGTCTTTTATTTCTAAAATTGTATTGATGTACTTTTAAGAAATAACGTCTATTCATCTCAAGTTATCTAGTCGATTGGACCCGTGACAACCTTCCTTCAAAGCCATTAAAAGGCCTTTACCAGCTCACAGAAGAGCTATTTGATTCTGTGGACGAAGCTTGCCACGCGCTTGACGAATTAACACTGCCGTAAGGATATGTTACAACTATTAAAAGGCAAGTAAGGGTGGTTTACCGCAAGGACGTTGAGGTTAAAGCAGTAGATCTGCAATGCTCATGCAACGGCCGCCGAACTTGTTCTTGTACCGACTCAGTTACAGAGCCTCATCGTCAGCGCATGGGCTCCAGCCGCGCCACGGGATGCTTCTTCTCTGCTACAATTAGACGACAGCGACGTCAAGAACAATTAGAGCAGTGGTCGATTAAAGTTACTCATGAAAAGCATACCATGATCTTTTTAAAGAAATCAAGGTGCATCTACATGTACGTACTCTGAAGAAAGAACAAGAACAATCGGTGATTGCGAGTTGCGTGCAGACATCAGCTCTGGTTGCATCGTTGCCTCCCTACGACAATATGATATTGTGGGTGTTACTGCTCGCGATATATACAACATTAGCGCAATGGAGCGCCGCAGATATCTAGGAGGAAGGTCTCCGCTTACGAACTTGCTTGAAAGTCTAGCAAAAAGCAATGACCAAAACAACAATGCACCGTACTACGCAAAATTTGGGGCTGAGCAGCAGCTCACGCACCTATTTATCTTGTCCCTCTGCCAGGAATATCACCTCCTGTTTCAGCCCAAGTCGGGTATTTTAACTGACACCACTTACAAGAACAATCGATTTCTACTACCTTTGCAGCACATTGTGTTCTTCACTGCGACCAACAGCAGATACACTTTCGCATATCGCTTTATGAGAAACGAAAATGAAGGCGACTACATCTGGGCGATGCAGAACCTAAGGCGGGTATTCGGAATTTTCAACATCGCTACACCAAAAACATCCGTTATTGATCGCGAGATGGCATTAATTAACGCGCTCGATAACTGTTTTCCCGTTGCGAGTACACTGCTTCGTTGATGGCACATAAAAAAGAACATCACTGCCAAGGTGCGATGACATTTTGACTCCACAAAGGAGTTCAAATAATAACAGCCCACGTGGAACTGCTTGGTACAAGCTCAATTAACGACATGGTATGACCGCCAGATTGTTGCGATGAGGTTTGTTCTACCAGTTTATGTAATGAAATATCAGGATGATACTTGACTAGTATACAAGAAAAATTTCGTGTTTTGCTACTTGCGTGATTGTCTACATTACATTCATGTGACAACGTCACGTGTCGAGTGCGCGCAGCGGGCATAGAGAAGTGGTTAAATGTAGCCACAGGCAAGAAGCTCAATTTAAACTTGATGATATTGGTAGTTTAGCTATTTAAGTATTTTTACGCCTTGAGGTGATCTATGGCTGGTAAACACAGCTCTTGGGTTGGCTTCCTACGGCCAAATTGCTATAGTCAGCCACCAAAACGCAAGGGAACGCGCCATCGTCGAATTTCATCTAGGACCTCTGTTTGCAGGAGTAATGAGCACGATTTCTGTCGCAGGTGTATTGGCAGCACATCGTCAACAAATTTATAGACTTTACCCAGGATCTGGTCAGAATCTGATGACAAAAAACATGGGACATCCTTGTCGTCATGCAATATTCAAATTAGATCGGCCGTTTAGTTAAAAGCTTTTGACTAGCATTGGCGGTTGGTCCAACCTTCAACACTAAGGGCTGATAACGAGACAGTCAGATATGATGTTGCCGACTATGATACTGTGCTAAAAGGGCTTCGTAAGAGGTATGTGAATGCTGACATACTCCATCAAAGGATGCTATACGATCATGCTATCGCTGCTCCAGATTACATAAAACGTGACCCTGAGCTGGTAAGGATACGCGAGCGCCCAACTGATTCTACCCGCCGCAATTTATCTCACTTTAATAACGTAGAGAACGCGTTGAATCCCAAGAGACGTCGGCGATGTGGACGCTGTAAGAATTTGGGGTGCAATGCAAGGACATGTCGCCAAGCCGCAGATTAGAAGCAGTGCCTTTAGCACCATTAGCATTGCGATAGATCGAATATATAGAGCATTTTGGTCTATTATTTGATGCATTCAAGCTGCATCAAAATTTGGACTGTGAGTTGGATGTTGCTAGCCGTTAGCAATATACGTGTTCCCCTATTGCTAAGATGCCATCAGTATGTAAATAACTCTGTTTTTATACACATTAAATTTTGTCTTGGTGAATTTTTATTAACCTTTTAAAGGGTTCCGCAACAAAGGATTTATAATGATAGCTCTATTGTATCACTTAAGCACATCTCGCGATTGAAAAGCATAAAATACGAGTTGCAATATCAAGATCACATATTTACACTTTAATGACGTACCCAATTTGCCAAGCCGATGCTTACCTACATTTCAAGTTCTATGTTAGTTTGCTATCCTATTCAGCATAAGTGTGAAAAGTCTATGTTATATAAACACATGAATGTATATACGATCGCAAACAAAGTCGATCAACTGGATTTAAGCGATGTCAAAGCAACGAATGTTGGATAACGAGCCGCAATCATTACCAATTTCGCTTAGTGACAAGAAGGAGGCCACGGCAATTTCAAGACGACTGAAAAAGCTCTTCGAATAATACTTTATTCAAGACAAGCAATTGTTAGAAATAAACGAGTCAGCGCATGCACCATGATTTATCGGTATCACATACACAGCGCAAGGATAAGTTCATCGTCCGACTACACCATCCTCATCATGCATCACAATACCCACGTTTAATATCACCACAGACAGAAACATCGTTGGCTGAGGGCAGGACACCGGTTCGCTTATTTCTTTATCCTGAAGAGCGGGTATGCAAAGTGCAGCAGACGTTCTCATGACCGAATTCACATACGACCCCGATACATAGACAGCAGCTAGTGACGATGAAGGAATAACAGGAGCGCGAAAATACGTCCATCATCCGGTATGTAAGTGTCAGGAATCCGCTGAACGGCAGCATGACGCTCAGCATAGCTGGAAACAATCCATAGCGACCGCAACCATTCATTTATCCTGCAAACATCAGTGTTTCCGTCGCCACGTTCACGTCATCAACACAGACGAACGCTTACACATCCATCTGGCCGCTAAAAATAACGACGTCCGTCACATTGACGCTCACTGAGGGCAGTCAATAGTTGCATAGGCGAGACACAAAGCGCTTGACATTGAATAATTAATTGAGCTTTAATCGTTTCGTGATTGAAGAGGTCAGCAGATAAATCTTAACCGATACTGCTATAAACCCTACAATGCTCTACACGTGTGTAGAAAACTTCGACTTTTCTTAAGCCACTCATGTCGCGCGTGACGTTGGTCGGTGGCAAACAACCTCGAATCACGTTTACATGACGGCACTAAGAATCTGATCTCGACAAAGGAGATGTAATCGACGGCATTACGCAGCCAGTGTCCGGGTAGTATGAGAAACACGAGCGACGACGGTACGAGCGACGGATAATGCCTATCGAGCGGGAAGAACATTGACGGTGCCGTAAAATCCGAGCTGTTTCGATGGCCAAAATAAAAAGTGCTAAAACTTGAGTTGTCTAACACTCAGTTCCGCGCACTTAAGAACGATCGGGGAAAAGCACTATGCATTAAGGCCCGCTTTGTCGAGTGCGCACTGTTTGCGTTGCGTCGCAATGCAAATATTCTTCTGCGTTTTGTAATGATATTATGTGTAGTACAAAACGGTCGTGAAAATCTTCGACTCAGGTAATTAACATAACACTAATATTTTAAAATTTAGAGACCTCTAACTTATTTAATGTATGAGGTGAAGTCTCATTAAGAAAAACTGAGGGCTCATAATCGGCTTTCTATTATAAATTGAGACCATAAATATCATTGATTACATTTTACAATATCACTTGGCGAGTACGTATTGAAGAATATCATTAAATTTGGGGGTAAATTTTAATATCGCTTGACTTTGGATTGACATAGGCCACGCCATCAACCAAATAAACGCCAATCCATGCTGGACGCTACCACTGGGTGGTGAGAGGGGATTAAACGTTAGTAGTTTGTACTTTAATCACGTTTAAGTACGATAAAAAAGGATTATTATAGAAACATAATCATATTGAAGACACAGTTTAACACTTCCGGGCGCTGTTAACTTTCTTGATCAAAGTATTCTCTTCGTCTGCATCTATCATGCACGTAATGTTCAAAAACACAACCCTGTACTGTATCGGTACACGATCCTGCCAGCTATCTGGTAAGAGATGTGGCCCACTACACTTGGTCGAACGAAATGAGCCTTCTATATGCCATTGATGCAGAAATGGGTCGATTTGGATAGTAAATAAGTTAATCGCATTTGTCAACATTAGCCTTGATCAGTAGGTATCATAGACATATCGATTTAAGATTATATTCGATACATTTCCATTTATCAAAAACGAAAATTTGGCCAATTTTCCCACCAAGAGATGCAAATGTAGTAAGCGGAACCAACCAGACACTTGGCAGTTTTGACCACGTCAATATTACGATCATTGTGATCAGGATCCAAGGTTCCATGCGCGTTATAGTCGAGAAATTAAATAAGTATAAAAGTTTAAGAACCTCGGGAAGCGCAATTTATCGTTTATATTGAGGCGTCACGCGATTGAGCTAAACGCATTTTGACTTTGTCGCCACACAAGCAGAAATGCTCTAGATAGTCATAAGAGTACCTGATATTCGACGCGAATGCGAATCCACAACAGGGTATATCGGATAAATATTCGTGTTGATATGTCATCCACCAATATTTTATCGGATAGGTGAGGAGTTTCTTGATCTATGCGATTTTTGACATAGCAGACGGAGTCGGAGGTGTAGTGAAGTACTGTAATCATTGCAAAATCGAAGTTGTCGAAGATAACGCGAAAAGCTCTAGTGTCGGGAGCAGACGCAAACCCTGAAAGGCGTTCATAAAGTACACTAATAAGTCACGTTTAAAGGATTAGTCGGATGAGGATGGGGTTCAGTTGAAGTCACACGTAGTACAGTCATTAGTCAAATATGATGTGATGTAACCTTGTCGCCCAAACACAACAATATCTCTTAAGGTCGGTTACACAGATGGTACGTAAGCATAAA
Organism: Hyaloperonospora brassicae; assembly: GCA_947650285.1. Classification (NCBI taxonomy): domain Eukaryota; phylum Oomycota; class Peronosporomycetes; order Peronosporales; family Peronosporaceae; genus Hyaloperonospora; species Hyaloperonospora brassicae. Next base: position 8,027 of record CANTFL010000221.1, read on the forward strand.
GAGGTTCAAAGATATTCAAATAAATTCAGTTGTGGCTTTATCCTATCCCCACATCGCAACCAAATACTCCAACAGACTGACTGCCTGAACCCAGCAGCTTCAAATTATTACACTTTTTGACCCCTCGACCTAATGGGTAGACGCCGGCGCCCTAATCGTCTTTACGGATTTCCCTAAGCTATGTATGCCAGATTACAGACATTACGGATCTGCCGGTTTTTGTCCACCGGCTCGTTTCTTGACTTGGCGGATTACGGTGCGTTGTCTCGGATACCACCGGATTGTCGAATGAAGAGACTTAAACCGGTCCTCATAACTAGTATTGATCGACTCCCTAAAAGGGGATTTCTTTCGCTTGAATTAATCACTAGCCGACTCGGTAATTCCTGGTTGCAGCATTACCAGCGACAACATCTCTACGTTTGAATTGGTGACGCTCGACGGCAGGCATGATCTAGCCTAAACCGATACTTATCAGAAGCTTACGCGTTTCTTAGACGTAGATTCTTCTGCAATGTATTGACTAACCTCGTTGCTATATCGCCGATCCGTTTCATGTTGCTCTCTGTATCTAATATATTCCCATACATTTACCAAATGAACAGGTTTTATTCAGTATCGCTCATTCATCTATTAACGCGCATCTATCAATCAATCTTTAAATTCGCCGACCGGAGATTACGTATATATATAGGTCGTGACGACTCCAGACTTCGTAGATTAGATACGAACGACGCATGACTTAAAGACCCAAGCTTATCCGACTAGAGATATGTTAATCAGAAGGTCGCCAACTCCAAATTTACCCAATTTCATATCGACAAATGATAAATTTCTGGCTCAAGACTCGACGACCCAAAGAAAGCCGATGTGATAATCTTCGAATCCGATACATGACGATCGAAGATTTGACGACTCATATTTGCCGGCAGACATCCCAGTGACTATAAAATGAGAATTACCAAGCCTTCCGTGACGCTGGAATGTAGTGCTTCAAATGTAGCTGGCGCTGTATATCGTCTACGGAGTACGTCCGAGTACACGTGCAAGAAAGCATTTTGAAACATATCTCTTGCTTGCAGCGAGATAATAAGTTTAGCCGGTGGCTGTAATGTCTTGTCCATTTCAAAGTACGCCCCGGGCGACCGAAAAGCTTGTCGAGGGTATTACCACTTTGAACGCCCTTACGAAAGGCGCCTCAACGAACCTGCTAACAAAAAAATTAGCGCGTCGCACAAGTAGTCAGCTACTTCCTATTAGCACTATTTGGAAAACTAGTAAATTTAAGACATATACATATAGTAACGTGATCTATATTAAGATCTCAAAATCGGCCATTAAAATGCATTTAATGATGAGCGCTCCTATGATTCGCGGTCCCCGCCTGAATTTCCTAAGTTTGAAGAAGACATAGGTAAATGACGTCGCCTCAATAATTTACATTGATAAGCTTTGTGCGTCTCACACTAAGCACAATCTCAAGCATTGATATATTTGTATGTGCCGCACACACTTGAGTAGATACGCCATTGAGTCACCTCGATTCAGTGACCAGGGTGAAGTGCATCTCACACGTATGACCTATGCCCACATTATTTGTCGTTAACAAATCTGGCGTGAGATGAGATCAATTGGATACAACTTGTGTTTAATCTGAATGGCAAACAATCTCGTGGCGCTTTAAACGGCATCCGATAGTTGCAGGCTCGATAGCACAAGTGGAGTAGATACATTTGTACTTATAATAGAAGAAATGCAGTAACTCCGACGACTGCTGAAGAATATGAGCCAGCACAAGTATGTAATAGCAACGGTAGATGAATACAGTCAAGGAGACATCGCTTTAGGACGCATTCCTTTGTTTTTTACAACGACTAAGCACGTCGACTCAAAAATGTAGGCCAAAGGAGCGCAGGGAGGTAAGATCTTCGTATTATGTACACGCCAATAGTAGACATGGTAGCTGACGCATTAAAATATAGAGGGACATTATTGTTAATTGTGAGGTTTCACCAAAACATTACACTGAAGATCTCCGATCTCTTACTTCTAGAGATGATGCAATAAAGGTAATCAAGTACGCATTCGTTTTATTGTGTACCGACTGGGTCTAGTGAGTCAGAAGGTGATGTTTACTTATGTACGCGGACGACCCACCATATCCGGTCATCGGGCAACAAAGTTAACGCATCAACGACTAGTGCACATACTAGGTAGCGCTAGTACTCGGACAGCTGAGCGCCTACAAGTAGTCTCTTGTCTCGAGATGATAGGGTTTCTTGGCGTCAGTTTGGGGTTATATAACTCGTGTTGTGCAGTGTGGTCGGGCTCCAGCCAAGAATTGGCATTATTGTTTAGAAAGGCTGAAGCCTCATTGTCCAAACCTTGGTCGTAGGACGCGTGCACCTATTAAAGCCTCATTTCCCATTGCGATGTTGCTAGTCGTTTCGCCATTATGTTGACAGTGCTGAAATGATGCCCCCAATTGGAGACATTATTTGCTCTTGGTAGGGCGCATGCATCTTGAAACAAGCGCAGTAAGTGATACTTGCGTGGACGTGGTCAATATAAAAGAAACAAAAGAACTTGCGCACCATCCTTAAATATATATAGAGGAGAGTCGCCGCTGGTCTTCGCTTGTCGGAGACCTTGCACGAGTCCCCGTTGTTCTGCTACATTGATAGTGGTACCAGTATAATCATATGTCACGCTAGGCAACCTCAGAACGCAAACGGCGTGCGTCGAAATGTGGAGTTGGACATGAATGGATCTATATCCACCCAGACCAGGATTACCTCTAGATTCTCCGTCAAATAGGAGGAGGAAAAGTACTTCATATTTCATACGATAGGCAGCACGTGCAACGCAGGCAATTTATCGGAGAAGAGGAGAGAATCACTCAATTCTGACCTTACTTGCGCAATTAGTTGCCCGTATTCTCCCATATCAGGCTGGTACTTTGATCCACGAAACCGCCTCACTGAACGTCAAAAGAGGGTCTTGGCTATGGATCTGTAGATCTCTTTAGTCAAATAAGAATCGTCTGTGCGGCGTAGGCGCTCGACTTATTTGGTATGGAGTGTCGTAGACACTACAAAACGTTACAGATCTCAAGATGCCGAGCAGGCCATAGGCTGAGCTGTAGACAAATCTGCTTTCGAATAGAAAGATCGTTTTACATCGTTCCAGGAAGATTGCAGGATACCTGGGAGGTCCAATCCGAACACCCAAATGTTCAGGTCGGCCGCCAAGAGAGCGCCGAGCCACCTCCATCGATCAAGGAGATAGTCCCAGTGGCGACTTGCACTAGGGCAGGTCCAGAATATAAGGCTTGCCATCGCTGTACCCGCAATCGCACACTCAGGGAAGGGACACGACAGATCTTGCTTACTCAATTTCAGATCGGAATGATGTTACTCTTCAGTCGATACAGCGTCTGGGAGTTGGTTGGAAAGGAAGCCCAAATCCGCCGGATATCTTGCCAAGTAATCAATGAAGGTGTATCTTCCTAGACCGCGTGAAAGTCCGCTTTTGCCTCTTGTTCACCGAGCAGGCGAGTCCCATCAGCATGGCAGTGTCGGAAAATCGTATTTTTCGTTTTTTTGCGGTGTGGCCTCCATCGTCGCATACCGGTCTAAATGTGGACAACGCTTGTAAGCGCCGGATGCGCGCTAAAGTGAACAGGAGTTCCACTGGCCGTAGACGTGGCGATGCCACATGACGACATCGACGATACGATTTGCACTCCGCAGTCCATGCCCGTATTATATAGAGTCAGAGATGTATCGTCCCGATTGATCAACCATTCATGATATTGGTGAACGTCAGTAGAGTAAGCACCAGTGATCCCGGCTCAAATGACCGGAACACGACTGCTAGAAATTTTTACAAGAGGGGGATGTACAAGATTGAAAATGCCGCCGTTTTGTCATGGATGGGGTAGGCATGCCACACGTTAGTGGAAATAGACAATACCACTCTGCGCAGTCCTCTAAGACAGTATATCGCCCAGATATTGCTTTCTCCGTGCAAATTTAGCCCCGTTCAAGTTAAATGTCTGTCCTCGGCGATCGCTCAGCCACTTCATATCATTGACCGTAGAGTTGAACTACCACTGTTGGTCAAATTGCCCCGGGACGCCGCTGCTTCGGCTCTCATCCCAGCACGAAGTTTGTCATCAAGAACCCAGCGAACATCAATTGTGACACTACCGTCTTCTATATAGTCGACTACGACTCCCAATGCAAAAGAGATATCTCTGCGGCATATCTCCTTGATGTCGCCTGGGCAAGCTCGTCGAGCCGCTGATATCTCAACCATTTCGAACCCAGTTACCCACAAAAACGCGCGATGTTTAAGATGCTTGTCCACCGTTCAACAAGGCGTAATGTAAGCCTGTTCCGACTCAACAAATGAACATGAGAATTCAGCAATCAGTACATCTTGCAACGATGCAGTAACAATCCACTGACTGACAAATGTCGCCGCCATAGTCATCCGTTTCATTTTAACATATGGGACCGCTAATCCACCTTGCTGGATCGGTAATGCAGTCATCTCGGAGAAGCCTTATAATCTGGATCTTCTGTCATCACGCACACCCCATATAAAGTCCATAATCAAGCTGTGCAACCGTGTGACCACGCCCGGGGGAGTCCGACAGTGCCGTGCTAAGAAGGCTGTTTAGGGTATTGCACCGGCACTGGTGATTTGAGCTCGTTGTTTCACTGTGTGAGTCTTCTCACGGGCTAGTACAAGCCGGCTCCATAGAGAACGGATTCATTTGTTCCAGGTTTCGGCCACCGCATCATGTTGTCCCACCAGAACGCCAAAATACCTGCACGATGCGATGGAAGACTGCAGCCTGAGACCACAGGAGTAAAGCGTCTGATCTGATCCGCGAGGTTCCGCTCAATGGCCATCAATCTTGCTCGATGAGTCTGGAGGCTCAAAACGCTGGCAAAGTCATCACGAATAGCTATTACCGGTGTAATTGCAGACCAATCTCGAAGGTGTACCTCAGTATTCTCAGCGTATCCTAATACCTTAAGCTCAGTAATCTGTATTCGAGCTGTGAGAGGTATCCCGCGAATGTAACTCTGTTCTCGGATTACCCTAGAGACAATATCGAGAGCAAGAATAAAGAATAGAGGCAACAGGGAACACCCTGGACGAATAACACAGAGAACTTCACGGAGACTGGAGAGGTACCTGTTCACACGAATCCGGTACTTCGTACAAGTTCTAATGCCGTTCAAGAGCCGTGTGGATTGGTTAATACGGGACAAAACCGACTTGAGCTGGAAGAACGATATGCGGCAGCAACGGCCACACCTGATACGAGAGAATTTGATGAACAACTTGCAGTCGCTGTTGAGCAGCGCGATTCGGAGATGATCCAGCGGCATGACGGAGACCACCGGTTTCTTCAAACATTGAATGTTTTCTTCACCAAATGATGTCGGTAACACAATACGCTTGATCCACCTAGTGTAAACGGAGGCGATTACAGGCGCGAGTATATCTGCTTAATCTATGTAAAACGTTTTGTGTTAAGTTCATCCGGCCCCCGCAGCTTTCCCGCGTTTAATTACACTTCGAACCCGCACATACATCGTATGTATCCATGTCTGACGTCACATTAGAGTCATTTACCCGAACCGGCGGCGAGGCCCTGGCCAGAAATTCGGAGGTTGCCTCGAGACAAGCAAAAGAATGAGTCACAATATGCTCCCAGCCGTCAGCCATCTCACCAGCCAAATCCTGAGACCCATTCAATTTAGATGTGACCCATCCTCTAAAGATACGATGGTGGTGTCCTGGAATTTAGATGACACTTGAGCGTATAAATGTCGATATGTATCACCTGAAGAATATGTGTGCAGAACAATAAGTCGCTCCTTGTTGGTTCTCTACCAGGAGCGTCGACACTCCGAGACAATACGACTAAGATACGTGGGATTATCGACGGGAAAAGTGATTCGCAATCCTCAGAGGTACACTCTGGCGAGCCATTCGTTGAATGCGCCGCTAATATCGCTGCTTCCAACAGAACATATAGACGACTAAGCCGCTGCCAATAACTTTTTGTCAGTCCTTGGTGAGCAGTTCAGGTTGTCTCCAAAAGGACCTTGCGAAGATTGATTTTGCTTTCATCCCACTGATGAGCTAACCATCGAGCTTTGTGATAATACAAAATTGATACGGAGATAGATTGGTTGACTTGATGTTCCTCCACTTCAACGGCCTGAATAATGTCACTATTCGCGGTCCCGAACGCACATCCGGGAGCAGATAAGACTCGCCTCGGCTTACGTACATGCACAACATTGAGTAGCAACCCAAATCGACACTGATTTCATAATGGACAGCTGCTGGACCAGGAACCGACATGTTGATGTCACATATCCAATCAGCATGTATAGAGATCACCTACAACCAATCAAGGCGTGAACTGACCGATCCATCGCCCGGCAACATAAAAAAAGTTTTGAACCTTCGCCTGAAAAGCTGATATCGCTCTATCATCATCCAATATATCCATTGCATATTCGAGAACATACCTAAGCTGTGCCCGATCAACAAGTCGTCTGAGCGCCAAAGAGTCATGTCTGAACGATAGCTAGACAAAAGAACTGTCAAGTTGCGGCAAAATTGTGCAGTTGAACCCCCGCCCAAAAACATAGACCCTTCTTATTCCATTAAAAGATGTAGAGAACGATCAAAAAGTGCCTCTTGGGAAGAATTATCACACGGAGCGTAAAACTTACCCACAAGAACGGGGTCAGCTAATATTGTTATACGGAGACCCATGCTGTGCGGTGTCCAATGCTCCTCACACCACGGAACCATTCCGTAATGAATGAATACAGTTTCAATAATTGAGCCACGTCTCCACGAGAGGTATCGGGCTCTGCACACATCGTGCACCCGGACACCCCACAAATCTCCATTTAGAGTTGCACATCTTGTTTAGAGTTGCCGACTCAACAAGAATATCCCGCGGTTTTTAATGAACTAAGTCAAGGAATCCCCGTGTTTCTCGCTGTCAAAACGGATGAAATGACTCGGCGAATCGTTCCGGATACTTAGATATTACCGCGACATTTTGGCGAATGGAGACCGATGCTGTTTTCGCGCGGACGCCGGGAAGTCTGTAATATAAGACGACGACGTCGAGGGCGGCCGATCGTTTGAAGTAATACTGCAGAATACGCAGACGTGTCGATCAGCCGCATTTGATTTGAGAGCCAGCTAAGGAACTACATCGGCCCAATCTCCTGCCGAGGCTGCCTTTTTTGCAGCGGAGATGCCTTCAGAACCAATTGACCAGCAGTTGACAATCGCGGGCGATTAGATCAAGCGCCGGTTGCCAGTCGGCAGGTGTGCCGATAATACTACATGCATACGCGCGGACCTCTATATAGCGGTAGTATATCCCGTACTTTTTGTGCGGCATCACCACATTCGTCTCATTCTCAATGGAGGAGAGCATAGGTAGGAACAGATTATAACCATTGAGGACCCCAATGGTTCAAGTCCGACAGAAGTTCGACAACAGTCGGACACAATGTCTCCGGCTGGGTGTTTCCTGAAGCTTCGCCAACGTTGGATAGTGTTAGTAGTTCTCCAACGAGAGGGAAGCTTGTCCATAGGCCGTCGTGATCTTTTCCGTGCACAGATCTCGAGCCCCGCATCAGCGTGGGTGATGTGCGGGCGGTTTACATAATGTTAAGATTCAGTTTTGATGGCGTGTTCAAAACCTGGTAGAATATCGCTTGGTATTGAGGTGAAATAATCAACCGGGTATGGCAAACTACTAACAAGTGCCGCCAGTGACAACGCGCACGAGTCAATCCACGCTGTTTGTCATTTGGGACCAACCGGCAACGTATCCGGTAGTTCAGCCACTGCTTTGCGCTGATAGACACATGCTCGAAACGCCGTCGTTTTCGCAGAAATCTGGTTTATACTCTCCGTCACAGCAGACATCGTTACCGCAGCAAAAGTGGCTGCCGGGACCTTGCGCACTCCCATATCGCGTAAGCTATGCTCGTGAGTATTATGAAGGAGAAATGATTTACGGTAGATCGTGACGTGATCTGGGTGTGCTGGACGGCTTGGCCGGCAACAGTACGTGACGGCATAGCAAAGAGGCCTTCATTCAGAGCTGCTAATATGCCGGACGAGGCAGTGAGATCGTCTCTATTCGCATTGGCTGGCATTGCTGGGATGAGTGCACTAGCCAACGCAGAATGGAGGAGTAACTACTCCGCCAGCCAATTCGTTCTTGCGCAAAGTGTTTCCAAACGGAAATGTACTTTCCTCTTTTTTAACATTAAGATCCTGTACTTGGTGTCCGAAGAAACTTCGGAAGGCCCTTACGATCCGTTTCTGCGAGAGCCGTATCGAGAGGGCCCACTGCATCCGGACCTATTGCAGGAGGTGGAGCAGGGGTGACGCTTGCTAGGCTACATATACGGCGTAAATAAGAAGACAACCGGCTTTAAATGGTCGAGCGGCTCTTCTCCCGCGACGTTTCGCCAACTCATCAGGCATCTAGCTTGGCAGGGTCGCAGATCGCAGAACTACATGTTCGTTAGCAGGCTTTAGTATCGGCGTGATCTATTTCCAACCAGTGTATTAACGTTTTTTGTGTATTCGCTACCCTCGTTGCTTCCTCCTTTGCTCCGATCGCCGCTGCGCTGGATTTGCAAACGCGGTACTCCAACCTCAAAAATTCGTCAGTAATTTTGCGCGATAAGTCGATTCCCAAGCATCTGTCTACTAATGGGAGATAGCCGCTGTAAGAGCATAAGTAATATCCTCGAAGTAGAATGCTTTCGTCATCTCAGTTGCGCGATGCTTTTCCGCGGCTGTCGAATCAAGTTCCTCGACCGCGCGCTCGGCGTCTTCCACCTTTGGTTGCGCCATAAAGGAGAATTTTTCTGTTAAATATTTATAAAGTAGACAATTCGGAACCGGGTTCTGTTGATGTATAAGCCGCGGCGACCGGATGATAACTGCCCAACAGATACTCGAGTCCAAAAACAGTACACGTTCGCTGTTAATTAGACTAAAAATAGATGGAAGGTGACAGCTTAAATTGCACCGCACCCGGTATGCCTTTGGACTGAGCTGTCGACTTGTTCGGGTGGAGTATTACCGATTAGATATGGCCGAGTTCGCCGAGCTGTGCTTAACAAGGTGCGTTAATAAGGTTGAGGCGATGTGCTAGCTCCAGCAGCAGTGGTCGACTACAAGATTCGGATCGACTTCGCAGCTGGGCTCGACAAAGGATTAGAATGAGCCATCGTGGGCCGAAAATTATTCTTTTTCTTGCGCTTGTTAGGACCAAATCATACATTTTTAGACGAACCAGCGCTACGAGAAGCAGTGTAACCCAAAGCCGATACGCTAGTATGGTTTGGAGCGGCTGTATTGTTCAACGGCCGGGCGTGATGAAATGCGTGCAAATATTTTGTTAACAGGAATTTATTGTCTCCATCCACTCTTAACTGCATCGTAATAGCTGTTAGAGAATACGCCAAACCATTAACGTGTCATGGCGGTCTTCAACGTTGGGGTGGGTAGTAGGCACCTTTAACGGGGCACCGACGACTACGTACTAATCAACCAATACGAAGTTTACTATCACGGACTGTAGTGATAGTCAGTGCCCAGCTAGGTGTGGAACTACACAGAGGAAGGTGGAACGACTAAGGTGAAAGACTCTAGTCGTAGGAAAAGTAAAACTGTTATTTAATATGATCAAGTCCTATAACTCTTGTATATCTGTTTGTCCTGACTTAATTACACTGATGTATCTAAATGCATGATGACTTCTACTCACCACCCATTGCGCGCGTCTAGCAGCGATTAGTGGGTTGACATTATCGCGATATCAACCAATGAGTAGACTCTTCGGTCATCCCAACAATATCACCATGCTTGTGATACTGTTGAAAGAATATTCATCGTACTATTCGCTTTTGTCAATTTTTCTATAAAGGCAATTTTCATGTAACGGGCTACCTCATTACAGCACCCCTCTCTTAACTGATAGTCACCGTGTGACTATAGAAACTTTAGTGCCCAACCGTTGGATACTAACGGGACAAGGAGTACTTGTTGGTCAGATTCGTTTATTCTGACATTGCCTCGCATAGTTAACATGTCTATGCGGGGTGACACAAAGACGAAATAGCCTGTTGCTGCGCCCGCCTCTGCGGTTGACGACTCGTCGTCTGCTGTTCGTTCTAATCCTGCAGCAGGTGTTGCTGCAGGCCCATGTGGTATCGCACCTCATGCACACAGTGATTCCGAGTTGAGGAGCAGCTACTCTGGCGAGTCAGATGTGTCTGACTCGAAAAAGCCTTTAGAGGCGCCGCGTTCACCTGCGGTGCCTCGTCCATGAAGAGAAGTGCCTAACGCACGGACTCGCGACATGGGTCACAGTCTGTTCGGCAGTGATGATGAATTTGGTGGTGAGATGGGCTTCTCATCACCACGATCAACTCGTGCAACTTCGAACGAGCGATTCGACGATGGTGCGAGCCGTCGTCATACTGAAAACCGTGGTACCAACAAAGATGCCACTTCGAAGCGTGATGAGCTGAAGCCATGGCGTTTGTCTGAACAGCTCATTAATGGCTTGTCTCACGAGACAAGTCAACACCATCGAATACCTTTACTCGATGCGAGTGAGCTTCACGAGTTGAGTTCCAGCGCGAAGAACTTTCGCGCTGAAGCAAACTTCTTTCTCGATTTTTTCTTCAGGCATCGATGGTACAATGCTAAACAAATGCGTTACAAGGCCAAAATGTTATTAATTTTTAAAGAGAAGGAGCAGTACGCATTAAGTTTGAAAAGCGAACGCCGACCGGTGCAAGGTACTGGCTTAATCGTTTGTCAAGTGAGGCAGATATTTCTTGCCTCACTTAAGAAGATTCTTGTGCAAGTTGTGTTGACAACTCGCAACGTGCAAATAGGAATGATCATTCCCTAAGTTCTCCCTGGGGAAGGGCACACATGTCGGATGAGATGCGGGGCGCGATTGCAAACTTGCAATCCGTCTACAACCGCGAAACGCGCGTGTATACCACTAATCCCTCGGACCAATCGGATGAGTCTCGTCGTACTGGTGGACGAGAACTTCAACGTCAGCTATCAGCTGAAATCGAGGTTCCCAGCTGTCATAAGATGGTGGATACCCACGCCAGCGAAAAAGGTAACATGTCCGCTCCCCATTCTTCACGCGGTGGCTCAAGGTTCGCTCCACGTGAAAGCGTTGACCACCGTGAGAATCCACCAGTGGTTCAGGTGGCGGTGGAAAGACAAGGTCCGGCTCAACCGCCGGGCCTGCAGGAGACTTTGAATAACCATGAGCGTAACCTGACCGAGTTTAGGGTGGACGTCGATCACGAATAAGATCGTCGGCACGACTTGCTGGCGACCGTACGACGTCTCCGTACCGATCAATAGAAAGACCGATCTCATTTCGCGTTCTTCCAACTCGAGAGAAAACGCGAGAAGCAGCGTTTGCGCGGCGAGCTAAGGCGGATCGTCGCGAGACCGCGTAGCTGAAGGACCAACTTCGTAGTTTGGCCTATGATCACAAGAATCTGTTGGGGACTCTTAAACTTACTGGTCCTCTCCCTTCTCGCAAGATACCTCGTACTGATAGTACCGGCGGAGACGACAGACATCGAACGTAGGATGCGTGCGCATTCTGCGAGGCAACTCAATCGTGTATGCATTTCCCCTGTGGTTCAACACACGAAATGGCCCAATGTAATTCGGCAGTAGTTTACTACTGCCGACAATAGTGACTGCATGTCCAGTTGAGTTTACCGTAGACAGTAATAATAGGTCGTTAACCTAAAAAGAAAGAACATTTGCTCTTCCATTCTTGTCTGCGTTCCGTTTCTGACGGTCCATCGCATTTGCGATGGAGTCCTGGACAGAACGGACTACCGCCTCTCAAGTCATCAGGAATTTCTCTGGAGACTCGGTGTTGTGTCTTTCAGTGCGCTTTGTGCGCACGGCTGGAAGATTATTTTCTTCTTCAGCGAGGGTTTCTTCTTCCTTGCTAACGCTGTCGTTGACGATGCTGAATATTCCAGCATCTCAATCATTGTCTGATATAGCAGCAGCAGCGTCGCTACTGCTAGAGTCGACTGCGTCGATGTCGACGTTATCGACATTATCTACATCGATATCGACATCAAACGTATCGGCATGTGCAATGATACGTGATGAGCAAGTGCCTAAACACTTTTTCTCGAGCGATTCCCTTCCCCTACACTCAGAGCCACTCTGTATAAGGGCGGGAATACCTGGGTGGCGTAAGCCATTCACGTAGAACGGTGAATGCGTCGTAAATGCATGCACGGAGTTGTTGATGGCAAATTCGATCACCGGCAAGAACTCACTCCCACTCGAAAAGGGGTGGACATATTCTCGAGAGATCTCTTCGAAGACCCGGTTTGCACGTTTTATTTGACCATTTGTTTCGGGATGGTAAGATATTGACATCTAAAATTGTGCTCCGAGTGAACGGAACACGGCAAGCTATAACTCCGCCGTGAACCTAGATCACGGTCGGATACGAGTTCACGGGGTATCCCGTGGATTCGAAGTATCGTGTCGATAAAGACGCGCGCAAATCCGTGTGCAGTGATCAGTTCAGAGACTGCAGCAAGATGCACCATCTAGCTGAAACGATCCACGAAAACGAGAATCCCATTATTATTGTGAAGGTATTCTGGGAACCTGAAGACAAAGTCCATGGAAACGGACTTTCAACACTCTGCCGGGACCGGCAGAGGCTGTAGTGGCGTATGGGATGAAGGACTAGGCTTCACCCGTTGACAAACTTCGCAAGCACGTATATACTTGCGAACAAACTGATACTGGCAGGGCCAGTAAAAGTCACGACTTACCGTGAGGTAAGTCTTGTCTCTACCACGATGCCCGCCTAAGGACGCATCGTGACATTCGAACTGGATGCGTAAGCGCAAATCATAATAATCGGGAACGACGACACGAGGCGTGTCGTCTGCAACAGCTGTATAGTACAGCAATCCGTTGCGTGTACTATACTGATCCGATGAGGATCGGTACAAAGCCGGTAAATCCCTCATGGATTTACTGGATGGATTCACAAGATGATCCATCAATCGCAGAAGATCCTTATCTTCCGCGTATGCCTTTCGTACGTCGTCACGTAAACTTGACGACGGGACACTGACTGACAGTGTCGCAACAGTGGGCTTATCCTCACTGTTGGGTTGTGCGTCCGGCTCTAAATCGGGTCGGCGCGAAAGCGCATCAGCGACGACATTGAGTCGTCCTCGTTAATACTCCACGGAGAAGTTATACTCCGCGAAGAAAGACAGCCACCTCGCCATTCTTTGCGAGAGGTGTGGGCTGTTTACGGCCGTGCGTAATGACGCATGGTCCGTGTAGACAACAAACGGTCTATCTCCCAAGAGATAGGCGCGAAACTTAGCCAGTGCGTATTTCATGGCAAGGAGTTCCTTGTCATGCACTGGGTAATTACGCTCAGCTGCTTGCAGCTGACGCGACTGATAACAGATGACGCGCTCCGCGCCATCTGACTCGAACTGCATTAACGCACAGCCGATTGCGAAATCGCTGGCGTCACAGACCACATGAAATGGTCTGTCCTGATCTGCAATCGCCAAGATCGGTGATTGCATCAAGCTTTGCTTTATACCTTAAAGGGACGCTGGCACTCAGCGTTCCATGACCACTTGACATCTTTCTTGAGCAAGCAAGAAAGATGTACCGTCATCTCGGCGTAGTTGCGCGAATACTTATGCGGGTACGCCGCAAGACCAAGGAACTTCCTTAGTCCCTTGACATCGACTGGCACTGTCCAGTCGGTGATCGCCTTGATCTTTTCGGGATCAGGGCTTACGCCGTGTTTACCCACGAAGCACCAAAGAAGTGGTATTTCGCTAGCCGCGAATATAAACTTCTTGAGGTTTGCGTACAACTTATGCTTGCGCACAAGTTGAAGGACTTGACGAACGTGAGTTCTGTGAACTTCAACGTCCGTCTTTCCGTCCATAGCCCGACTATGGACGAACACATCGTCGAAGTAACTCGGTGCGAAGTCACGCACCGGTCTCAACAGATTTGTAACAAATCTGTTGAATGTTGCAGGGGCATTACTCAGCCCCTGTGGCATCACTAGCCACACCCACAGCATCCCGCTGGGGGTGCTCACTGACGTGAACGGGATGTCCCTTTCACGCATGAGGATCTGATAGAACCCATCCATCTGATCCATAAACGAAAAGATGGTACTCTTTGACATACCATCTATGATTACGTCCTTCCTCGGTATCGGCGTCTGAGCCGGTACCGTTGCAGCATTCAACTTGTTGAATGCGTGCACTATCCGCCACCCTCCTGTGGCCTTTCACACACAGAAGGTCGGAGAGCTGTGAGGGGATGTTGATTCCCTCACATGGCCCGCTGCTAAGCGATCGGCAAAGAACTTGTCGATCGCTAGTCACTTGTTCACGAGGCAGTGGCCACTGCTTCATGACACAGTATTTCGAGCCCGGTTTGAGCTCGATCTCGTGTCGAGTGCCTTTGTCCTTAGGCAACTTGCAAGGTACGGATTCAGGGAACACATCCCTGAATCCGATCAAATCCTTATACAAAGAATTTGCCTGAGGTGACTCCCATGATTGGGACGCGTATCGCTCAATCCAAGTCTTCTCATCGAGGACACTTTCGTCCATCGATGAGCTGCTGAAAACCCGTTCGTTATCAGCTAATACTGTGGCCGAGCGAATTTAGGCCACATACTCATCCTCTGTGACGAGTATGCAGATCTGCTTGACTCTGCCACTACGCAGATCACGCAAGAACCGTTTCGGTTCTAGCGTTGGCAACTGAGTTATCTCCGAAGTCAACTTCGGAGGCACAATCAGATCAAGCGTATAAGCGCCTACGCTTGATCCGTCATTAACCAAGACGTTCAACGTCTCGGTTTCTTCCTGGGAACTTGCTTCCACAGGTTGCTGAAGGCCTAATCCTTCAGCAAGTGACTCATGAGGAATTCCTTCCTCAAGTACGTGGGGACTTATTCCCTCGACGTCTTCCTACTGTGGCTGTGCAACCACAGTCAGGAACCGATCCTCTACGGTCGACTCTCCAGTCGACCTAGGATTTTCATGTTGCCCCTTGGGGGCAACAGACTTCTTTCTTCCAAGATGCTGCCCGCTAGGCATGCATCCATGTCCCGGTCCACTCGACTTGTTCGAGTGGTGGACCTTCGGAGCAGCCTATACTTCTGTACAGCCGCCGGGAGCTTGCTCCACAGTGTAGTGGTCAGCTACACTGTGATCTTGTGCAGTCGTGCTAACGACCGTACCACAAGTGAGGCCATCGCACTCACTCGCAGAACATCCACACGCTTGTGGACGCTCCAAGATGTTCATCAGATGGCCATCTGATGAACAAGGGGCAGGCATCTTCACGGATCGATGCTGCCAGCTCACTCTTGGCTCGTACTTTCTGAGCCAAGGTAATCCCAGGATGACATCAAATTTGTCATCCAGATCTAGTACGATGACATCATCATCGTACTGTTCGCCCTCTTACGTGTAGTGGATTCCTACTACACGTTTCTCAACGGTTATCGATGCGCCTGTTGCAAGGCGCACCGTCATCCTCGTGAGGGGAATGTCGCGCTCAACGAACTTGAGCCTACGACCCTCTAGTGACTGGCGACGAACAAATTTGTTCGACGCCCCACAGTCTACTAGGGCACGAAGCGACAAATCATTTGTCGCTTCCGAATTCAAGGTGATGAGCGAAACGTCATCAACAGGTGCAGAGACACACAATGATTGTGTATCTGGAGCTACTTTCGTCAAGAGATTTGCAAATTCTCTTGAGGTTGCTGGATCAGTAGGGCGCTCCGCCCCTACTGACCCCGACCATTTTTTGATGGTCCGTCTCGCTGTTGCGGCTTCGCAACAGCGCTGGACCCACGCCCATTGCCCTTTCTGGCAAAAGGTCGTCCATTTCGCTCAGTACTGTTTGGTACTGGGCGTGGAGCACTACACTCATGTACGAAGTGCCCTATCTTCTGACAGCGATTGCACTTCAGCAATCGCTTGTTGTTTGAAGAGCGAGGTCTCTCGCTCTCAACATAGCAGAGGTCCATTGGTTCTGGACCTCCGATCTCTTGTAGTCTTGGTGGACGATAAGAGCTTGAGCTAGCATGAGCCTGTCTCATGCTAAAGTCTTCCTGTTCCGCGGCTGATATCGCTTCTTCAAGCGTAATCAGCTCAAGGCGGAACAGGTGGCTCCTGACGGGCCCTTCCGCGAGCCCTTGCATGAACACCGTAATCAACGTGTGTTCATGTATTGGGTTGGCAGTTACACTACTCGCTAGGAGTCGTATATGTTGTGCGTACGCGTGCACATCACGCTTACCCTGCTTGATTTTCAGGAGCTCTGAACGAGCCCTGAACTCAGCGCGTGGCGGCTCAAACGTTTGTCTGAGCCGGGACTTGAAGTCATCTAGCGACCTAAACACATTTGGGTCGCTACTCTCGAGTCCCAGGGACCAAGTTTTGGCACTCCCTGCCAAGTGGGTCTGAGCAAATGTGAGTTTCATTTGCTCATCTTCGACGCGACGAGCCCTTAGGGCTCTGTCGAGTTCGACAAACCACAGTAACAGGGAGTCTTCCGGGACTCCACTGTACTTGGAGATGTCAACCTTCATGACCTCGGGACGACGCGCATGCGCCGTCCCGCCCACTGCAGCATGGGATTGCTGTTTTTCAAAATAAGTTGTAAAACCTTTATAATGGGTAAACCCTTCACGCGTGGCGTGAAAGGACTCTTCATCATCCAACATGTTCATGTTGGATGTTGTGGTCCTTGATAGGACTACAAAGTGCTTCCAGGTGTAACGGGCACACCCTTGCGTGAACTTAATGCAAGGGTTTTGGGTGCCCCGACAGACGTACACGAGGCGAACGAGGAAGTGTAGGATAAGGAAAAAGTAGAACTGTTATATTAATATAATTAAGTCGTTTAACTACTGTCTCTCTGTTTGGCTAAACCTAATTCGTGTTAATAAACTGAGTGTATGGTGACGTCTTGTCACCACTCATTGCGCGCGTCTTGCGGCGATCGGTGGGTTGATATCATCACGATATCAACCAATGAACAGACTCTTTGATCGACCCATCAATATCACCACTTCGGTGATATTGTTCAAAGAATATTCACTTAATATTCTTTATTGTCATTTCCTTAAAGTGACACTCCAATGTAACGGGCTGCCCCGTTACAGAGCTGACAAGGTGTGAACCTGAAAGTGGTGATATTCATTTCGCTGATCATCGTCCGAAATCGACCGCACGTGTCAATGATGAAAACGGAGACAAAAACAAGATGTCTAGTCATTCGGCGGTAGCATCGACACCGTGCAGTAAATTAGACGATGACCATTCTTTGCTAAGGATTCAATCCATCATTTGGAAAATGAGCAGAGAGAGCAAGGCACAAAACGAAGTCGAGTTGTCAGATAATCTTCAGCAGATATACCGTCACGTGATAGAGAAAACAACTCCGTGGACAAGCTCCACAAATGATTCTTGTGCGTTCTGACAGAGTCGAGTGTGGATCCACTTGATGAGCAGTCATCGGCTGCACAAGTGAAATAACCAATTTTTGAACATAGACCCAGTGAAGGCACAATAAATTATTACGCCCAAGAGCTTGCCTTGCTGCTGGAACTCACTGAATTGGCATCAACAAAGTTGGACTACGGAGGAGACAATGTGATTTTATAGGCATATGATGAGATACAGCAAGCCAAGTTGACTGCAGTATTGACGGAACATGAGCAGATAATGATTTCAATCGGAAATGCATTACCAACTACAGCGTACGGAGTAGTTTGCAATATCGATGTAAACGATCATAATCCTATTCAACAACGGGCTCGACACGTTCCTCTCCGACACCTGACTAGACTGTACAAATTTCTGAAAAAATTGTTGACGGCGAAGGTCATTTCATTTTCACAGAGTCCGTGGACCTCATTGATTGTTATTGTTCCAACGATCAATGGCGTGGACATACGTTTGTGTATTGACCACAAGATGGTCAATGCTGTGACGATGGGTGTGGAATATGCGATGTCTTTGGTGGACAATCCACTTACGGAACTGGAAGGCTATCAATGGTTTAGCTCTATTGATGCTGCTATTAATTTTAGGCGATATTGATGACAGAGAGAGCGAAAAACATTTGGGCTTTCGTGTGCTATTTGGGGAACTTTAAATGGTTGCGGATACCATTCGTATCAAAGAACGCCCCGATGATCTATCAGCGATTAATCAGCAACGCTCTGTGGGGTTACGCCGAACCTAAAGGAGGGTGATATGAATTTCAGAGAAGGTGTTATATGTTAAGAAAGAAGAAGCGATCTCAAAATCGATGTTCTCATCAGAGATGCCACTGCGCGTCCGACCCACACATGCCGTAATAAGTTTGAAGCGGACTGCTGAATCAACACGGAAATTACCGCCTTAAAATGAATGGTCAACGAGCCTGAGAACAACATTTTCTTTAAAAATGAGCCCGATGAATCGACACTTGCCCCGAAGCTCAAGTGTCGATTTTTTTTCGATGGTACTTGTTTAAGTAGAAGGAGTTTAGAGAAATGATTAGCAACACACAATTAATTGTCTTGACGATTCACAGATTGTCGAATTAGCGTGATCTCTACTAAGATCATATTTGTTCAACCACGAGTTGATTCCTCTCTCATAAAGCAAACGCGCAGGGGATCGCAGCTGACCCAGATGAGCTGGTAGCTATTGCTCAACATCTTTTTCCGACTTCGAAATAAGGAACGCAAGCATTCTTGGAAGCTCTCAATGACTATAGCCGGTTCATTCAAAGTATAGCTGTCAATGGGGCAGTCCTCTACCAATCGAAGGGGGACAATTTCCTGGTGTCACCAGCTATAGTTACAGCTCGCAAATTGTTTCAGCTGCTTCAACAAACTATCGTCAAAGCGCCTATTCTCCGTCACTTTTATCAGAAGTTGGATGTCAATGTAAATTTTCGCAAACGACTGGGCATTGAGTAGCACCTTAATGCAAGTCCACGACCACAAACTGCATCCATTGCGATTCTGCGGACGAGTGTTAAAGAAGAATTAACAGAAGTCGGCAGAATGTGAGGTAGTCGCATTATAGCTGCTGATCAAGGTTCCTCATACGCTGCTAGTGGGAAAAACAATACACATCTATACGAGGCACTCAATGTAGGAGTGGATCTTCACATCCATCTTATTAAATGGTCGAGCAGTGAGATTAATTGTATCGGTGTCACCCTATAATTCATAAATTTAGAGGGTCTGCGAGCGCGATTTCAATTTTCTCCAGCTGCTCCAGACGTCCATCACGCCAAATGTTGGAATCGAAGAATCAATGGACCACATTGCCCTATGTTCTAATTAGGAAAAATTAGTTCACCTTAATCCTGAGCTTTTGCATGCATGAGTCTCGTCAAAATTCAATGGGCTCGTCATGTCTTTAGACGGTACATCGAACACGGATAAACATGGTGGATCTGGAAGTTGTGTGTGGTTTTCGCGGAAGCTTAATGAGTGGAAAATTGTAATGGCTGCGAGTGATTACCTCCTATCCCCCACAGTTTATTTGGCTAAATATGTTGGCATGAATTGAGGCATTTAAGGAACATAGGTTCACTAAGTTACTCATCTGATCACAGTGGGATAATAGAGGCTAGCGATCCAGTAAGCAATGGGAGTGATCGCATGCAAACACGGCGCACAGAAAGTGCACTAGCACGTCATAAAGAGTTAGTTATAATATTCAAAAACGTGCGATGCCTGCATTTCATTCGTTTTACAATACTTCCGCCAAAGTCTTGGCCACGGAAGCATTTGACACCAATACTGAGAATTTGCTCTTCGAGGAGGAACGCTACGAGGAGCTACGAAAAAAGAATCAGATACTAAAAAAAGTTGGTTGGGGATGACAGACCGATTGAGACCAGCAAAAGAATCCCAGCGGTGTCGGTAAGTTTACGGAGTACAACTCGACGTGTGCGATATGCCGACAACCGAGCAATGGGCACCCAACAGCGAGGAGTAAATAGCCGGGCGAAAATAAAGAATACGATTGAATGTTCGACACACAGTGGCCCGATCGAGTGTCAAGACTCAAGCATCATCAAATGCGAAGGACATTGACCCAACATCCATGTAAAATGAATAAAGAGAACGGATATCGACCGCGCAAGAAGAATTGACGAAGTGGGCAGATCTCAAAGTGTATCTGCGAGGAGAATTGGACAAATTGACCCATCGTCGAGCTAGCGAATCTAGGAAGATCGCTGATCGATTCGTGTTGAGTCAAAACGGCTAATGTACTAGGTGAGACGGTACTGATGATTAAGAAAGACGCAGAAAGACGACATCAAAATGCGACTTGTAATCTTAACAACAATGTTTGATAGAAAACTGTTCAATTGACATAAAACGATAGAAGGCGGTCTCCAAGGAATTGTGCGGACATACCACAAAGTCAAGACAAATTATTACTGGATCGGGTTGTGATATCGTAAGACACGTACAGGCGTGTGAGGATAGCAATACAAGCATAAGCAAGCCAGCACTCAAAGGGTATTCACCGGGTAGTATGCTCTCAGAGAGACCTTTTCAAGTGGTTTCAATTGACTTTGTCACACCACCCTCGAAGACTCGACGGAAAAATACAGCGCTGTTACTGTTCCAAGATCATTTTGCTGTATTTGGGATAGCTAAGTCTATGAACGGTACATCGGCATTGGAGGTAGCGAAAGCGGTTAAAGAGAATGTCTTATGTCATTTCGGTGCTCCTAGTCTCCTTTGTCACGACATAGATCCCATATTTATGAGCGATTTCTTTCAAAATTTTGCTGAGATGATGCAAGCTAAGTCAATAGCCACTCTCATTTATTGTCTGCAAGCAAACGGGCTACAAGAGTTAGAATTGAATGCAATGATACAGACGGTGCGAGTGTATGTAGAAGATCCACTTCAAGCCCGATATGGATGATATTGCAGTAAAATTGATTCACATTATTTACAACTTAAAAGATACAAAGAGGAAAAGAGACGTTGTTTTATATGGCACATGGGTGGGATTCCCACTCCAAACTGAGGGCAATGACAGAGTCAATAGGACCCGCAGAGCAAAAGAATAATCGGGTGACGGACTCGACAAATTCAGCCCTCTGACGTTGCGAATCTAGGAGGCAGCGGGAAGTAGCACTACGACTAGCAAAAGAATAATACGTGAGAGAGAAGGCAAGTAGAGCGCGTGTAAATCACGAGCCACTTAGCCGATCTGAGCATGGAACAGATTCAACGAACGCCGTACAGTATACTGATCAAGATGAGGGAGCACCAAAAGGTCAAGCAACTCAATCGGGGGACATCATAGTAAAAAAAACGACGACATTGAGGATGTGTAATGCCGCGATAAATATACATGAACATGCGTGGCTATTCATTGATCTGGTAAAGTTAAAAAAGAAGAAGCTGGTCCACAGGTGGAATAATCCTTTCCGAGTAAAGAAACAGGATAAAGAGTTTGCGTTTGGATCAGAGTAACCGAATAGAAGCGGATTTCGGTTGTACCCGGTTGTTTATATGTCGCGCTTAAAAAGTGACAGAACAAAAGGCACGTCCAACGACAAAATAGGTGCAAGAAAAAGGAGGGGTATATCGACTTGAGTTTGACGAAGAACTACTGCCGGATATTATCCAGATGCTCGACAAGTCAAGTGGCTAATGCGAGGCAGACGCCATACTCGACGATTAACGACAAGGTCAACGACTACTGACAGAATTCAGCGAAAACTCTTGGTCAAATGGGTGGATAGGATGAGCTCACATAGGAACCATTGACCAACTAGTCATGTGGAGGTATATTGTTCGATTACCTAAGACGAAATAAAAAAAGAATTGTCTGCAAATGGCGCAAGTCGCAGATGAACGGTAGAATACACCAGCACCACGCGTACATTCTTTCTATAAAGACTAGAAGGCAGAAAGAGAGGTGAAGTTACTGCTTCAAGATGTATTGATGCATGTAGTCAGAGACAAATTGATTAACGAGATGAAGGCAAGAAGTCAAAACAGAGGTGACTAAATGTTATCAACGGACAAGCTAAAATCAAAATGGAATAGCGTAGAGACACAGTTAAAAGCGTCGACAAAAATCTGCATATAATCGCAATTTTCGGTCTCGGGAGCAGAGGGATCGACAAACAGAGGAAAATCTTCGTCGGCGTCGACGTTATCGACGATATGTGAATGCACTTTGCTCTCAGACATACCGACCGGAGCGAAGGCAGGAAACCCAGATTGCAACGTCGTAAACACGTGTTATACGGGGGCTTTAATGGACGAGTCCACCACCAAACACGCCAGGGTTCAACTTGGTCAAGCGCTTTAAGTTCGTTGATCCAGTCGACACTTTCGGGCACCCACGCATAACTCTGTATTGGGTTACACATGCTCTGACGGCTCTAGGAAACGTTCGGGGTCAAGTAAAGGTGTGGGTTTACAAGATGAATTCGCAGACGTCGCATCTTGCAAGGTAATAATTAGGTACTTCGCGACCTTCCGCATAAGATCTCCACGACGTTTGCGAGCGTCAGCACACTCAACATTCGCTGCATGAATCCGGGACAAGTCTTTAGCCGAGTGGGAAGGGTTTTATCTGGGTTCATGCCCATCAGAATTCTCAACTTCAAGATCCAATGCGTATGCTCCGATAAAGCCACAAAAAATTCGAGCGAGCATCGGCGCAAGCACTTGGCGTTAAATCCCGATTATATCTACGGAACTTAAGCCACGCGTCAGCCACTAAGTCCAGAGGAGTACTGGGCTGAAAAAACGGGGAGAAAGGTGGAGCCGATCTTGAGCGTCGCAAACCTTGGACCCACTCATTGACATCGGCGTAGACGGAATAAAGCCAGAGTACGCTGACACGGTTGCGACGGATCATAGACATCAGCAAACGCGAGTATCCCTGCGAGTGCAACGGGGGTGGAAGGCATGAACGAATTCGATCCAACAGTCACCTGTCGTATACGTGACCGAGCCGACGTAATATGCATCGACCCGCGAGCTGACCCGTATCGGAAGAAACAAATATCTTGACTCGCTCGCATGGCATGAGTCGACCTGGACCCCCGAGCGACTACTTGACCGGCACGACCGCGAAGAAGAGTGTACAGAACCGCTAATGGTCGAGGTAAGCCAACGGCACTCGGACACCGTATCACTCGACACTAACAAATATGGTGACGTCTACGAAGAGGTAGCCACCACTCCATTTGTTGTATTCTTGCCGAGGTTGTTTCAGGCCGCTGAATTTGTTGCTTCTTCGATGAACTGGTAGGTCGTTTACCAACGGAATAAGTTAAGGAATCGACATCAGCAGAAAAAACGGACGGGGCGACGGGATGACAAGAGCGTTGGTCTTCTTCTTCGATGAGCGAACGAGAGCCACGCTAGTCGAGACAGCAGGGAAGTCGACTGGAAGGGATATGACAGGAACTGGATAGGGTGGCTAAAGTAGGAAACCTTTCCAATATTTTGAGGACTTAGCAGACGCCCGGCTATCGGATTGACGGAAGATACATCAGCTGAAATTACGACTGTGGTCGGTGCGTCGATGAAACCATGCTAGATACGGCTTCAATTGATGAATTAGTCGCGACGACGAACAAAGAGTCCGAAATTAGAGCTACGAGGGAATAGACCGGCGACACAGGATCGATTACGTGTGGTGGAACGGAAATAGTGGCGGAAGACCTGCGAGTTTTTATCCAAGAAAGTGATGCGGCTTGGGCAGCAGGTGTACTAACCACCTTTGGTTTCTTCGGTCATGCGGAAGCGTTTGGAGCCTTGACCTTCTTGAGTGAAGCGTTTGAACGCTCGGGAACTGGACGGCGGACTGCACCTACATTTCATGGCGACTTAGCTGGGAGAACGACCGATAGCGACACGGGGCGCGCAAAATTGGGAGTTACGTGGGATTGCGCGTCAGAATTATTCGCCCCCGCTAACCCCAGACGCTGATACTTCAAAGTGGTCAACGAAAGCGTCTCTTCATCGAGGTACATTAACTCAGGCGCAAAAAAAGCGTCACAGCTCACTCAACATGAAACCTGGCCCGGTCAAAGACGAATTACCAATTCCATAAGCCGATGATCCGGCGGCTTAAAATACTTTGAATGAGGCGATGATGTTGTGGCATCAGCTAATACCGCCCTAGCCGATGATTTTTAGGCCGACCGGGAAGACGAATCGGGTTCCGGGGGTACACTGGAATCACTTGAAGGATCAAACAATGCCGATCGTCATTTATAACAGTTAGCGAAGTTACCGCCGACGAGGACGGCTCGCCGACCGACACCAGTCGACGACTACTACGCTATGCCGATAGTCTCAGCAGTCGACGACGAAGAAGTCGAAGACATGGGAGCCATGGGAGAAGATGATAATGATAAATTGTGTCGACCAGACGGACAAGCCGATCGTCGCAAAGATGTTAGAAAAGCGACAGGACGATACGGATCCATCATATTTACCCGAGCCCTAGCTGGCGTGATGGGAGTAGCAGACGAAGGCTCGAGCCGCAAAACCATCTTTTTAGATGTCGTCGACCTATCGAATGAAATGACGCCCGAGAAATGAGTCGCGAGAGGTCGACACAATTGCGAGTAAGGTCCGTATCTCAAGAGTTTAACCATAGAACGCCCACGACAACCGCTGCAGCCACCGCAAGGTTCGGTTCCAGCGGACATTGGATAATTACACAGCGCAAAAGAGCTCTGTATGTCGAATGACTTGTTGTTGACTGCTGACGGTGCGTCGCATCACCTGGAGCGCATGGCTGTCCCCGTTGCACAAGGTCATCGTTGCATCCTGAAGATACCGAAAACAACCAGCGGCAATGCCTAGTAAAGTGGTGTGACGAGGTTCAGAACTGGCAAGGTCGCACGTAAACTGATCGATCAGGCGATCAAGGTCCGCAATACCAGCGGATTTGTAACGGGGCAGCCCGTTACATGAAATTGTCACTTTAAGGAAAGTAACAATAAAGAATATAAAGATGGATATTCTTTAAAACAATATCACCAAAGTGGTGATATTAAAGGGTCGACCAAAGGGTCTGTTCATTGGTTGATATCGTGATGATATCAACCCACCGATCGCCGCAAGACGCGCGCAATGAGTGGTGACGAGACGTCACCATACATGCAGTTATATTAGTATAATTGAATTAAGTCAAACGAAGAGACAGTAGTTTAAAGACTTAATTTTATTAATATAACAGTTCTACTTTTACCCTACCTACGCTTCCTCGCTTGCCACGTGCACGTCTGTCGGGGCACTCAAAACCCTTGCGTTAAGTTACGCAAGGGTGTGCCCCGTTACACCTGGTAGCACTTCGTAGTCCTTCCAAGGACCACATCATCCAACATGAACATGTTGGATGAAGAAGACACCTTTCACGCCACGCGTGAAGGGTTTACCCATTTGAGTGACATCGAATGGGGTGCGGTAGAACGAATGAGTTCTACCGTAGGCGAACTCGTCGTCAGCACCATGTTGGAGTCTCTAGACAGAGACCAACAACATGCCGCTATCGCCAAGTTCATTCAGAATGAACTTGCTCTCGAGAGGGAGAAAGTAGCCTTGCTTCACCAGCAAGGCTCTCAACAGGCCGAGCAGTTGAGAGAACTCGGTGCTCAACAGACGGAGCTGTTGAGACAGCAGCAATTCCATGCTGCTGTGGGCGGGACGGCGCATGCGCGTCGTCCCGAAGTGATGAAAGTCGACATTTCCAAGTACAGTGGAGTCCCGGAGGACTCCCTGTTACTATGGTTTGTCGAACTCGACAGAGCCCTAAGGGCTTGTCGCGTCGAAGATGAGCAAATGAAACTCACATTTGCTCAGACCCACTTGACAGGGCGTGCCAAAACTTGGTCCCTGGGACTCGAGAGTAGCGACCCACATGTGTTTAGGTCGCTAGATGACTTCAAGTCCCGGCTCAGACAAACGTTTGAGCCGCCACGTGCTGAGTTCAGGGCTCGCTCAGAGCTCCTGAAACTTAAGCAGGGTAAGCGTGGTGTGCACGCTTACGCACAACATATACGACTCCTAGCGAGTAGTGTAACTGCCAACCCAATACATGAACACACGTTGATTACGGTGTTCATGCAAGGGCTCGCGGAAGGGCCCGTCAGGAGCCACCTGTTCCGCCTTGAGCTGATTACGCTTGAAGAAGCGATATCAGCCGCGGAACAGGAAGACTTTAGCATGAGACAGGCTCATGCTAGCTCAAACTCTTACCGTCCACCAAGACTACAAGAGATCGGAGGTCCAGAACCAATGGACCTCTGCTATGTTGAGAGCGAGAGACCTCGCTCTTCAAACAACAAGCGATTGCTGAAGTGCAATCGCTGTCAGAAGATAGGGCACTTCGTACATGAGTGTAGTGCTCCACGCCCAGTATTAAACAGTACTGAGCGAAATGGACGACCTTTTGCCAGAAAGGGCAATGGGCGTGGGTCCAGCGCTGTTGCGAAGCCGCAACAGCGAGACGGACCATCAAAAAATGGTCGGGGTCAGTAGGGGCGGAGCGCCCTACTGATCCAGCAACCTCAAGAGAATTTGCAAATCTCTTGACGAAAGTTGCTCCAGATACACAATCATTGTGTGTCTCTGCACCTGGTGATGACGTTTCGCTCATCACCTTGAATTCGGAAGCGACAAATGATTTGTCGCTTCGTGCCCTAGTAGACTGTGGGGCGTCGAACAACTTTGTTCGTCGCCAGTCACTAGAGGGTCGTAGGCTCAAGTTCGTTGAGCGCGACATTCCCCTCACGAGGATGACGGTGCGCCTTGCAACAGGCGCATCGATAACCGTTGAGAAACGTGTAGTAGGAATCCACTACACGTAAGAGGGCGAACAGTACGATGATGATGTCATCGTACTAGATCTGGATGACAAATTTGATGTCATCCTGGGATTACCTTGGCTCAGAAAGTACGAGCCAAGAGTGAGCTGGCAGCATCGATCCGTGAAGATGCCTGCCCCTTGTTCATCAGATGGCCATCTGATGAACATCTTGGAGCGTCCACAAGCGTGTGGATGTTCTGCGAGTGAGTGCGATGGCCTCACTTGTGGTACGGTCGTTAGCACGACTGCACAAGATCACAGTGTAGCTGACCACTACACTGTGGAGCAAGCTCCCGGCGGCTGTACAGAAGTATAGGCTGCTCCGAAGGTCCACCACTCGAACAAGTCGAGTGGACCGGGACATGGATGCATGCCTAGCGGGCAGCATCTTGGAAGAAAGAAGTCTGTTGCCCCCAAGGGGCAACATGAAAATCCTAGGTCGACTGGAGAGTCGACCGTAGAGGATCGGTTCCTGACTGTGGTTGCACAGCCACAGTCGGAAGACGTCGAGGGAATAAGTCCCCACGTACTTGAGGAAGGAATTCCTCAAGAGTCACTTGCCGAAGGATTAGGCTCTCAGTAACGTGTGGAACGGAGGTCCAAGGAAGTAATCGAGACTTTGAACGTCTTGGATAATGTCGGATCGAGCGTAGGAGCTTATACGCTTGATCTGATTGTGCCTCCGAAGTTAACTTCGAAGATATTCAACTGCCGACACTAGAACCGAAACAGTTCTTGCGTGATCTGCGTAGTGGCAAAGTCAAGTAGATCTGGGTACTCGTCATAGACGATGAGTGTGTGGCCGATATTCGGTCGGCAACATAATTTGCTGAGAACGAACGGGTTCTCAGCAGCTCATCGATGGACGAAATTGTCCTCGATGGGAAGACTCGGATTGAGAGATATGAATCTCAATCGTGGAAGTCGCTTCAGGCAAATCCTTTGTATAAGGATTTGATCAGATTCAAAGATGTATTCCATGAATCCGTACCTTGCGAGTTGCCTAAGGACAAAGGCACTCGACACGAGATCGAGCTCAAACCGGTCTCGAAGTACTGTGTCACGAAGCAGTGGCCACTGCCTCGTGAACAAGTACTAGCGATCGACAAGTTCTTTGCCGATCGCTTAGCAGCGGGCCATATGAGGGAATCGACATCCCCTCACAGCTCTCCGACCTTCTGTGTGCGAAAAGCCACAGGAGGATGGCGGATAGTGCACGCATTCAACAAGTTGAATGCTGCAACGGTACCGGCTCAGACGCCGATACCGAGGAAGGACGTAATCATAGATGGTATGTCAAAGAGTACCATCTTTTCGTCCATGGATCTGATGGATGGATTCTATCAGATCCTCATGCGTGAACGGGACGTCCCGTTCACGTCAGTGAGCACCCCCAGCGGGATGCTGTGGGAGTGGCTAGTGATGCCACAGGGGCTGAGTAATGCCCCTGCAACATTCAACAGATGTGTTACAAATCTGTTGAGACCGGTGCGTGACTTCGCACCGAGTTACTTCGACGATGTGTTCGTCCATAGTCGGGCTATGGACGGAAAGACGGACGTTGAAGTTCACAGAACTCACGTTCGTCAAGTCCTTCAACTTGTGCGCAAGCATAAGTTGTACGCAAACCTCAAGAAGTTTATATTCGCGGCTAGCGAAATACCACTTCTTTGGTGCTTCGTGGGTAAACACGGCGTAAGCCCTGATCCCGAAAAGATCAAGGCGATCACCGACTGGCCAGTGCCAGTCGATGTCAAGGGACTAAGGAAGTTCCTTGGTCTTGCGGCGTACCCGCATAAGTATTCGCGCAACTACGCCGAGATGACGGTACATCTTTCTTGCTTGCTCAAGAAAGATGTCAAGTGGTCATGGAACGCTGAGTGCCAGCGTCCCTTTAAGGTATAAAGCAAAGCTTGATGCAATCACCGATCTTGGCGATTGCAGATCAGGACAGACCATTTCATGTGGTCTGTGACGCCAGCGATTTCGCAATCGGCTGTGCGTTAATGCAGTTCGAGTCAGATGGCGCGGAGCGCGTCATCTGTTATCAGTCGCGTCAGCTGCAAGCAGCTGAGCGTAATTACCCAGTGCATGACAAGGAACTCCTTGCCATGAAATACGCACTGGCTAAGTTTCGCGCCTATCTCTTGGGAGATAGACCGTTTGTTGTCTACACGGACCATGCGTCATTACGCACGGCCGTAAACAGCCCACACCTCTCGCAAAGAATGGCGAGGTGGCTGTCTTTCTTCGCGGAGTATAACTTCTCCGTGGAGTATTAACGAGGACGACTCAATGTCGTCGCTGATGCGCTTTCGCGCCGACCCGATTTAGAGCCGGACGCACAACCCAACAGTGAGGATAAGCCCACTGTTGCGACACTGTCAGTCAGTGTCCCGTCGTCAAGTTTACGTGACGACGTACGAAAGGCATACGCGGAAGATAAGGATCTTCTGCGATTGATGGATCATCTTGTGAATCCATCCAGTAAATCCATGAGGGATTTACCGGCTTTGTACTGATCCTCATCGGATCAGTATAGTACACGCAACGGATTGCTGTACTATACAGCTGTTGCAGACGACACGCCTCGTGTCGTCGTTCCCGATTATTATGATTTGCGCTTACGCATCCAGTTCGAATGTCACGATGCGTCCTATAGGCGGGCATCGTGGTAGAGACAAGACTTACCTCACGGTAAGTCGTGACTTTTACTGGCCCTGCCAGTATCAGTTTGTTCGCAAGTATATACGTGCTTGCGAAGTTTGTCAACGGGTGAAGCCTAGTCCTTCATCCCGTGCGCCATTGCAGCCTCTGCCTGTTCCGACAGAGTGCTGGCAGTCCGTTTCAATGGACTTCGTCTTCGGGTTTCCCGAAGACGCTCACAAGAATAATGGTATTCTTGTGTTTGTAGACCAATTCAGCAAGATGGTCCATCTTGCTGCTGTCCCTGAGTTGATCAAGGATCAAGGTTGTGCTCGTGTCTTTCTCTACACGTCCTTTAGACTCCACGGGCTACCCCGTGAACTCGTATCCGACCGTGACCCTCGGTTCACGGCGGAATTTTGGCAAACCGTGTTCCATACTCTCGGAACACGATTGAAGATGTCCACTTCTGACCATCCAGAAACAGATGGTCAGACGGAACGTGCGAACCGTGTCCTCGAAGAGATTCTTCGAGGATATGTCCACTCGTTTCCGAGTTGGAGCGAATTCCTTCCCATGGTGGAATTCGCGATCAATAATTCGGTGCATGCTTCAACACAGCACACACCGTTTTACGTGAATGGCCTACGCCATCCACGAGTGCCCACCCTTATAGAGTGTAACTCTTGGATAAGGGGGAGGGACTCGCTCGAGCAAAAACCGTTTTGGCTCTTGCTCATCACGTGTCGACGCAAACGTCGTCACGTATGATGCCGATGTCGATCAAGTCGACATCGATGAAGAAGATCATCTCAATAATAGCGAAGACGCTATTATTGATTCGGATGATGATTGACGATGCTGGTATATTCAGCATCGTCAACGATTATGTCAGCGAGGAAGAAGACAACCTCGCTGAAGAAGAGAGCAATCTCTTAGCAGTGCGCACGAAGCGCACTGCCAGACAAAACAAAGAGTCAGCAGAGAACTTCCTGCTGACTCGAGAAGCGGTAGTCCGTTTCGTTCAGGACTCCATCGCAAATGCGGTGGACCGTCAGAAACGGAACGCAGACAAGAATGGAAGAGCAAATGTTCTTTCATTTAAGGTTAACGACCTAGTACTACTGTCAACGGTAAACCTACCTGGACATGCAGTCACTAGTGTCGGCAGTAGCAAACTACTGCCGAAATACATTGGGCCATTTCGAGTATTGCATCGCAAGGGCAATGCATACACACTCGAATTGCCACGTAGGATGCGTGCGCATCCTACGTTTTACGTGGGGAGGCTCAGGCCTTACAGTCAGTACGAGCCTTCTTCTTCCGATGAAGATAGCCCCCACGTTCAAGAACATCCATCAAGTTCTTGCGTTCGCGCTCCAGACGATCTGTCTGGTCGCGCAGATAAGATACCTCGGAATTCAACCGAGATATCTACCCGCGAGCTGTCGCCAGCTCGCCGAATAGGGAGCGGACATCTCGCTCGACCTGAAGCTGCGCCGTGGCATAATCGGCGCGATCCCTTGCCCGATCAGCCTCGTGACCCTTGCGGTTCTTCCGCACGGTATCAGTCAAAGCGTAGCGCCGATCGCGCTCGTGCTTCAAGTCATCGCGCAATTCATCGATTGCGCGATCCATTTCGTAAGGGTCGAGATGGTGAACCGAATCATCTGGAGGAGGTCTTTCCTCCTCGACCACATCCTTTGGTGGATGCTCACGGTGATCAACGCTTTCTGGTGGAGCGTATCTTGAATCACCGTGACGATTCAAGATCAAGGACGAGCTACCTCGTCCAGTGACGGGGGTATCCACCCTCTTGGAACAGCAGGGAGCCCCGCTCTCAGCTGTTGATGGATGTTGAAGGTCTCGTCCGCCACTATGACGAGACTCATCCGATTGGTCCGAGGGACCATCGGTAAACACGCGCTTTTGGCGCTTGTAGACGGATTGCAAGTTTGCAATCGCGTCACGCATCTCCTCCGAGATGTGTGCCCTTCCCCAGGGCGAATCTAGGGAATAAACATCCCTATGTGCACGCTGCAAGTTGTCAACACAACTCGCACAAGGGTCTCCCCATGTGAGGCAAGGAAAGTCTGCCTCACTTGACAAACAATGCAACCGGTACCTTGCACCGGTTGGCGTTCGTCTTTCGAACCTGAGGCGTGTTGCCTCAAGTTTCTTGAGCCACCCTTCTCGTCCAGAAATTCTTTACGTTTTGGACGAACGCGTTCCACGCAGCCAAAAGCGATGTTTTGTCACGCTTTTGGTTGCTGTTGTACCATCGATGTCTAAGAAAGACATCGAGATAAAAATCTTCTTCAGCGCGAAAGTTCTTCGCGCTGGAACTCAAGCCGTGAAGCTCGGTTGCATCGAATAAGGGTATTCGATGGTGTTGGCCTGTCTCGTGAGACAAGCTATTGTTGATCCATTCGGGCACACGCCACGGCTTCAACTCATCACGCTTCACAGTGGTACCCTTGTCGGTACCACGGCTCCCAGATTGACGACGGCTCGCGCCATCGTCATCACGCTCGTGCGAAGACGCACGAGCCGGCGGTGGTGAAGAATAGAACTCACCACCCTGATCATCATCATCATCACTGCCGAACAGACTGTGATGCAAATCACGAGTCCGTTCGTTCGGCAGTGGTCTTGGCGAATACTGAGGCGTCGCCGGTGAGCGAGACGCCTCTGGAGCATTGCCCGAGTCAGACACGTCTGACTCGCCAGAGTAGATGACCTCTACATCAGGGTCATCGTGCGCACGCGGTGTGATACCCCGTGCACCTGCAGCACCTGTTGCTGCAGGCGAAGAAGGAGCAGCAGACGACGTATCGTCTGCCGTAGAGGCTGGCACAGCACCGGGCTGTGTATGTCTTGAGTCACCTCGCATGGACATGTTAACTATGCGAAGTCAAGCTGAAAGTGAATGGAACAGACCCAACAAGTGCTCCCTGTCCCAATGGTGGCCAACGGGTGGCCTCCATGTTTTCGATAGTCACACGGTGACTATCAGTTAAGGGGGGGTGATGTAACGGGGCAGCCCGTTACATGAAATTGTCACTTTAAGGAAAGTGACAATAAAGAATATAAAGATGGATATTCTTTAAACAATATCACCAAAGTGGTGATATTGAAGGGTCGACCAAAGGGTCTGTTCATTGGTTGATATCGTGATGATATCAACCCACCAATCGCCGCAAGACGCGCGCAATGAGTGGTGACGAGACGTCACCATACATGCAGTTATATTAGTATAATTGAATTAAGTCAAACGAAGAGACAGTAGTTTAAAGACTTAATTTTATTAATATAACAGTTCTACTTTTACCCTACCTACGCTTCCTCGCTTGCCACGTGCACGTCTGTCGGGGCACTCAAAACCCTTGCGTTCAGTTACGCAAGGGTGTGCCCCGTTACAGGAGTGCTCAGCAATTATACGCTCTGTCGAAGCAAGACGAATGTCCCTATGCGTAGCTGTATGGCGCGCAAATGACTCGAAAAAGTATAACGACTTGTGCAACGAGTCGATCAACTTGGTCGTCGTGAGCGCAGCAGACTGCCAAGTCTGAGAAAATTTCTCAGTTATTGACAAACAATGCTATAGGCCCACTGAGTTTGAGACAACAGCTTGCACTCGTCGACGAAGGGAAGCATTCTCTCGGTGACAGTTGAAAGAGCCACGCACAGAGCTGAGATATCTGCGGAGTGGTCGATGCCAGAAGCAACGTCAGCGGTTCTCAACAAAAATAAGTCATCCAGCGTGCGAACTCGGAGGATGAATTGCCTCAACGACGTGTCAAGAAGTAGGAAAAAAGATTCCATCAACGTCACAGCCAACCAGAATAATACGACTTCGCGCCGCTGCATGCAGTCGTCGATGCTCGAGAGAAGGCGAGAGAGATATGACGTATCCAGCGATAGTCCATTTTTATTGCTAATTGAAGTCGCGACCTAATCGTAGTCGGAAGAGATGTCGCCAGACACAGAAAGGTCAAGGAGCCGATCTTGATAAATTGTGGGGTTCATCGTCTAAGCTCGACGATTCACCCACGGCTTAAGTCGACGAGGAAGATGGTCTTTGGTCACGAGTCGCTCGGTCTACTACCTACAGAGCGGACAACGCAAGCGTAGACGACGACGGCGGGTTAGGTCCAAGTCGTGTCTCGTGAGTCGTCGATTGTGGGTCGTCGACAGACTGACAGGTACGAACGAGAACATGTTAGGAAGCAGAGCACAAGTTAACAGCTACAACGAGAAGGAGGGAGAGAAGCATCATGACGGATCGTACCATGTTATTGTAAGAAAGGTCCGGAATGACTAACATACGTGGCGGCAACGACAACGGTCGAGACACTCGCCCGTTAGGTTCGTATCTCGACTGAGGCAGTTGAGGTGTAAGTTATTTTAAATTCGTTATACCAGGGAGAGGGTGAATGAACCGAGAGCCGGCGATTTAAGTGTCGGCGATTCATATGTCGACGAATCAAGTGTCGGCGACCCAAGTGTCGCCGAGTCACGTGTCGGCGACTCGGGAGTTGGTAAATCTGGTGTTGGCGACTCAAGTGTCGTCGAATCAAGTGTAGTGCAGGATTCGAGAGGATCGAACAACAATTTCATTTTTTTAATTGTATTAGAAGTAGGGAAGGACAGAGAGCCATTCAAACGGGATCTGCGAGCTAGCAAAAACGATAAACCCAAACAGTGCACAATTTTCTATGTCCAAGACACGCGTACACTTAACATAATTCCCAGCGTGAGCTAGGTTATGCCTGCCGTCGAACCTGGAGAGGCATATCTTGTAGAGGTATCGACTGGTAGCGCCAAGAGTTAAGGAAGGCCCGGGTTGGGCAGCGCTCGCTACTAGCGAAAGAAGGAGTCTCGTCGTCGACGAGCCAGTAAACCTCAGTAAAGGGACCGTTGTGAGTCTTGTCAATGGACAAGCCGGTGACCCAATAGGTGGCACCACTGGAAGTCTTGTCGAGCGACAAGCCGGTGGGACTCAGCCGATGACACCGTAATTCTTCTAGCTGGGAGGACACTGCGCCCGGTGACCTGTAAAAACGCTTGAGCGTCGGCTTCCGTCCTTTGGTGTGAAGTCACGGGGAGTGAAAGGGTTAGAAGCTGCTGAGCTCAGGCAGAATTCCGAAAGAAGTGGTTGTCAGTAATCAGATAGGCAAGAGCCACAACTGAACGCCGAAGGGGCTACCTGCGGGGGATTAAACCTCATGTAGCAGCTCGTGCGTCGAATAACCTCGGCGATTATTGTGTTTGTGCGTTCAGGCTGTTGTATTATAGATTTTGATAAGTACTATACTTCATACAAAATATTAAAGAGGCCTTCATCTGAAATTGCGGTCATGCCAAACGAGTCCTTGAGCTCGCCTTAAATAGCATTGGCTGGCATTGCTGGGATGGAGGCACTAGCAACGCAGAGTGGCGGAGTTAACGCCCCGCAAGCCAATTAATTCATTCTCAAAGTGTTTCCATACTTAATAGTACTTTCCGTATATTTAACATCGAGATCTTGTACTTGGTGCCCGTAAAAAATTAAGAAGGCTCTTATGATTTGTTTCTACCAATGCCTTATTGAGAGGGACCACTGCATCCGGACCTACTGCAGGGGGTGGCACAAGGGTGACGTTTTCAAGATTACATTTACGGCGTAAATAAGAAGACAAAAAGCGTTAAATGGTCAAGCGGCTCTTCTCCTGCGACTTTCCGCCAGCTCAGCAGGCACCTAGCTTGGCGGATTCGCACAATGCGACACCTTGGTGTATTCCACAGAATTTACTTTCGGTGTAATCTTAGCCACACACAGTGTCCATGTTTTTACAGCGTTCTTTGCTTTCTTTGCATTAGCCGTTGCGCGGTTAGCCTTTGCGCAGTTAGCGGTTGAAGAGGCGATGTGATAATTTCAGTCCAACTCGAGCAATCCTTTGTTTTACCGGCGAAGAGTTGATCCCTACCATCAGTATCCTCATGAGCAGATCCTATTCGAGTGCATGAGAATGAGCCTCGAAGAACAAGATCTCTTATCGTCTGCAGCGCGCTTCATCTCCGCGGCCGTCGTAGTGACTTTCTCAAGAGCGTATTTGGTGTCCGCGATTTGCGTCCGTGCCAAATTAAGCGCCTGTGCTTTCGATACTGTCGCGGTCATAGGCACCTTATCATTTGTGTCCGTTGAGAAGCTGCTGTGTCTACCTGGTGACCACCGCTTTAAATTCCCTCAAGTTCACGACTACTTGTATGCAATGGTCGTTACACTTGAAAGAAATGAAGGGTGATGGCTTAGATTGCACCTCATCCAGTTTGCCATATGGTGGAACCGTGTCCTTATTTAAAAGAAGTGGTTTCTTGTCAAATTTTGCCGAGATCGCTGATCTGTGCTTTGCTGGAGGTGCCGCAACCGGTTGAGGCGACTTGCTAGCCCCAGCACAGTGGCTGAATGCGGGTGCCGGGGTGTCTTCACAGCAGGTCTCGACGTAGGCTCAGATCTAGCCACCGGTGGGCCTAAATTTTGATGTTCTTTCGCCTTTTAAAATCAATTAAATCCAGCAGGCGGCGGTCCCGTGGCCGTAGACGCAGTCGTAGCCGTTAATTATACACTATCATGTAATGAGGACGTGGTACATCCCGCTTTCCGAGGGTAGATAAGCCTGCGAGAACTTAAATAACGAAGTTTTTTTGCCTCCATCCACCTTTGACTGCGCCGTCGTTGCCTCCGAAATATATATTAGCCTATAACGTTCCGCAGGCGGTCGACAACGTCGAGGTGGGTGAAAGACAACCCATTGACTGGTTGAGGTGCAAGTGCAATACTAAAAATCTCACGATGACGATCTATCTTACTTCTACCTATGCGGCCATTTCACTTGGCTTAAAGTGATATGACGAATGCCAGGTAAAACAGGGAACGTGTTCAAAGTGCCGATCATAATCGAGAAAAAGCTCATTCCGGAAGTCGAAATATGAAATCATGTGTAACTGATTGGCGTTGTTCGGGACATGCCACCGTGTCGAATTCGATAAATTGTACGCATCTAATTCTTTGAGCCACGATGCACCGATTTCCATGCACAGGACACGCTGGATGCCAAAATTTAAAGAGCCGTTCTATCCGCAACTCCTTTAACGAGAACCTGCACTTAATAGTACAGAAATCTGCGACCGGCAGACGGAGCTAGTAAATAAGGAGTAGTATTGTCTTCGCGCTCCATAGTAGATGGATTTAAAATCGAAACACAATTTCCTCGTAACAAATTGAGGTGGTATGCCCGATCTCGGCAGCCGCTTGATTTGGCATATTGGGATTCTGTTGTCTCGTGTTGGCGTCGTTACTGGTCCTCTGAGTACTCTTTACTAATCCCGACATTCATCATCGATGTCCGTACCTATCTCATGGCGCTCAAAAAGTTGTAGGAGCAGCGTTTCCCTAGAGGTATACTGCATTGTGCGCACATACGAAGGTACGACCGCAATGATCTTCCCTTTGTGGTGGGCCTCGAAACAATCAAGCATTACTTATCGCATGTTCCTCGTGTAATTACGAACTAAAAACCCTGTCGGAGACGAGAGCATGGTTCCTCTTATCATTTACGCCGCAAGCGCCTTCTCATTCAAGCATTATCATCGTAGGGATATCATCTTCATCCTTCTCCATACACTCCGTGGTGGCGGTGCGGATCAAAAGCGTCATTCGGGCAGGTGTTGCACCTGACGCCTAAGCACCTGAGTCGTGTTGTCCTCGTGGGCAAACCCGACCACACTAGCCCTCGTTTAGACCTTGCAAATTAATTTCGTCCGCGTCGTAGCCGATCAAGCTGACGGGTTCAGCGCCGAGACCATCTTTGCGGGCCGAGATTGCCACGTATGAAGGATCAGGGCAACGATTGTCGGCCACAGTGAGTCGGCAATTGACGTCATAATTAGATCGTCAACAATTATCCCAGTGAGTTCGACGAAGTTCGTGAGGGATAGGGCCGTCATCAGGACGATCTGAGGACCGGGGCGCTGAACACAGCCGCGTACATAATCGCCCACCCACCACCTTAAAAACAATAGACCCCTGACCCATAGTTGACCCCAACGATGAGGCGCGTGGTCGGAGTGTCACCGTTCACTCCATGATACTCCTCTCCTCGAATCTACCCGACATGGGATCACCCGCCACGGGCATGCAATCCAACTCTGGTAGAGGATCAGTAGCGCTGTGCAAAAATATGTCGTCGACAATTCAATCAGACTGGAGGCACCCTTCCTTGTACTACAATGTATGGCTGAGCACTGTCTCGAAATTTGGAAGTGCAACCAGCATGTCTTGTTCGACGGGGCTCGCTCTTAACCGATAACTGGTAAGACCTTGTGTTGATCTAACGCAAGGCTGCGTGCCCCGGATGTCGCGTACACGTAGCGTGAGGAAGCGCGGGAACATAATAAGAACTAGAAAGCTCTGTTCAGGGAAACGTAGAACTGTATTTAACATAGTTAAGTTTCCCAATAAACCATCTTAGTCGTAATCCATTAATAGAAAACCA
The DNA here is from genome assembly GCA_947650285.1 of Hyaloperonospora brassicae. Lineage (NCBI taxonomy): Eukaryota > Oomycota > Peronosporomycetes > Peronosporales > Peronosporaceae > Hyaloperonospora > Hyaloperonospora brassicae. The sequence goes on from CANTFL010000221.1 coordinate 46,278, forward strand.
CAATCGCCAATGTGGGTTTCTTGCTCGACACATATTGCGCGCGTCCAGCAGCGTTTGTTGGTTCATTTAGATGATGTAGCGTCTACATCAAGCAATAAGTGGAGGACCAAAAATATACCTCTCGGGGGTAATATTCTGCCAGCATTACCTCTTCTCGGGCAATGTTTTTGATTGAATATAATCGAAGTAGATTATATGCTAAATTGATACATTCCTGTAAACTTTATGTAACGAGCTCATTCCGTTATACACCCCCTTAATAAAAAAATTCTGTAATACGTGATATAATTGATTGGTAACAATGTGACCACCGTCAAGTCGCTCTGGGGAAAAGGGAGCACTCGTAGGATTTGACTAGCTCAATCCATCTATTCAGCGCATGACGAGTTTGTCCATGCGCTGCGAGAACAAGGCTGCCGCTGAAGAGGCTACACAAATGAGTGTATCCGGAGACAAAGCAGTCTACGACTCGGCAGCAGGAGTTAATTCGCCAGCAACTGTTAATTAGCATAATTTAACTTTTACAGTTGCAGGTGCACGTGGTCATCCACAAGCAGCTTTTTTATACGCAGCTTCGGCTGCGGGTGGTAGACTCACAGACTTCGACCCTGATATGGGAATTATCTATTCAAGCGAGTCTCCTTTCGACTCAAGTCGCCTGCAAAACCCGGCCGTGAAGCAGTGGATGCGGAAACGACGAATGCAAAGCCTAGTGAAGTCAGGATATAGAACTCTGCGACATGAGATGTTGGCTTATCCAACGATGGTCTGAGGACTTGTCGCTAAACTCTGACCAATCGCACTGAAATTTTAAGTTGCGAGTGAAAACGATGAAGATGTTGGTCATTGGATGATGTCGATGACTCTTCACGGAGTTATCATAGCCGTATCCATCTCAGTGATTAAGATGATCGCAGTGCCGGTAAATTTGATAGCACTACGCAAGAGGAGCGAGATTATAACAGTTTACTATCTTCCCCTGAAAAAAATCCTTGGGTGACTTCCCAACGGGATTCGAGAAAGTAATAAAGTTATACTCTGGTATTTATAGGATCCCACTTTTCAATTCGTCAATCCTCCATGGTCTTGGCGTCAGTGCGAGTGCTTATCGCACTGAAGTTAAGTAATACATCGCTATTTATGTCAGAAATCGATGGTACCAAGCAACTAAGGCAACCACAGCCGAGACGAACTTTCGTTGGTGAAGGTGTGTAACGCTTTTTTGGCAACAAGAAAAAATTATTGGTCGGTGTTAGGCTGAACAGGCTTATTGCAGCTCGAAATAGTTTCGAGCAGAAGTCGTTAACCGGTGCTCTAATTGAATTGCACGGATTATCTCGAGAGGATATTTTCCTTGCTTCACGTGGGAAGAGTATTGTCAAAGTTGTCTTGACATCTCTATTAGCGACCCCATAGAGACCTTCCTACCTACTCAGCCCTATTGAAGGGCGAGCATCTTGTCGGAGATAAACCAATGGATTTTTATTTACAATCCATTTACAAGCGCTTCGGGCGTTCGTTCGGTGACGGCCCTCCATCATCAAAAAGTGATACTCATCTTACAGCTCGGCGAGACCAGTATTATCCACCATCAGCTAAGAGCAATGCCCCCAGATATTCCACGAGGGTGAATACTTTCGCCACTAGAAGAGATAACTCGTCTTTTATCCCAAATCGTCACGGTGGTTGAAAAAACGCTCGACTAGGAAGCGTTGACCACCGTGTGAGTCCACCAAAGGATGTGGTGGAGTAGGCAAAATATAAACCAAGTCTTTCGACTCACCATCTCGTCTAACACAAGATGGATCTCATTATCTGTCAATTAAGCAAATATTAAAGCACGAGAACAGCAGACGCTATGCTCTGACCGATTCTGAGAGACAGAACTGCAAGGATCGGGTAGCCGATCGTGCTAAGGATCGTGCTGAGTGAGCCCTCGCACAGCTTTAGATAGAGCAGTTTGTCTGTTCCTTCGTTGAAGGGATGGTGTCATCTCGTGAGGAGATCTCGCAGTTGAGTGATGAGGTCTCTTCACTACGCGATTGGGCTAAATGACTGGAGAGCGAACGTAATAACCTAATGGAAATTTTTGAGCGTGGGGGCTATCTCCATCGTCAGAAGAAGCCTCTTACTGATCTTACGAAAGGAGTAGCCTCAGGTAAAACTTAGAATGCTGACGCATCCTACAAATCAGCTCAATCGAGTATGTGTTGTCTTGCCGGCGCAGCACACGAAAGGGGTCGATGTACATGGTCAGTATTTGACTGCTGCTCACGTTAGTCACTACGTGTCGAAGTAAACTTACCGTGAGGAGAAGGACTAAGTCGCCCTCATTAAATGAAAAAATATTTGCTCTTTCATTTTTGTCAGCGTTCCATTTATTATGGTCCATTGCGTAAGCGATAGAATCTTTTTTTAAACGGACCACTGATTCTCGATCCAGTATTAATTTTTCTACCGACGAGACATCGTTTTGTTCTGATCGCATTGCGCGGACTTTAGAAAGAGTTCTTTTCTCTTTCTGTTCATCAGCGAGGGTGTCATCATTTTCTCTGTAATAGTCTTTGGCGATGCTGAAAATTCTAGCATCTTCATTATTATCTAATTCAATAATAGCTTCATCGCTATTGTTTATATGGTCTTCTTCTTCGATGTCGACTTGATCGACATCGGCATCATACGTGAAGACAGTAGCGTCGAAACGTGATGAGCAAGATCCTGAACGGATTATGATCTAGCGAGTCCTCCTTCCTTTTATAAGTATTAAAAATTATTAGCGCGGGTAGACATGGATGGGTTAAATTGTCAACGAAGAACGGTGTGTGCTGGTTTGAAGCATTCACCAAGGTATTGATGGCGCATTTCACCATCAATAGATATCTACTCCAATACGAAAACGAGTAGACGTATCCTCGAAGCATTTCTTCGACAACGCGGTTTTAATGTTCCGTCTTACCATATTTCGGGATGTCCACATGTTGACATCTTTAACGCCTTCCCAGCGATCGGAACACGGATTGTCACAACGCTTCCGTGAACCGAGGATATTGATCGGATATGAGTTCACGGGGTAGCCCATGGAGTCGAAATATCGTGTCGATGAAGATACTACCACATCCGTGTGCAGTGATTGACTCAGAAATTGCAGCAAGATGCATCATATTGCTGAACCGGTCAACGAACACAAGAATATCAATATTCTTGTGGTCGTCTTTGGGTAAATCGAATACGAAGTCGATGGAAGCGGACTTTTATCACTTTGCCGGGATTTGTAGAGGCTTTAAGGGCGCGCGGAGTCAAGGAATAAGAGTTACACGTTGACATACTTCTCAAGAGCGTATGTACTTGCGCGCAAACTAAAATTAGCGGGGCTAGTATAAATAACGACGTACCGTAAGGTAAGCCTTTGCTCTACCACGATGTTTACCTGTTAAGACGTCGTGACACTCATACATGATGCGCAAGCGCAAATTTGAATGAGCGGAGACGGCGAAATGAGGCGTGTCTCCGTTAAACGTTGGATAGTACAGCAACACGTTGCGTGTTGTGTACCGGTCCGATGAGGAACGGTACAAAGACGGTAAATCGTTCAACGATTTGCGAGGGGATTTTCAGATGATCCATTATGCGTATAATATCATTATCTTCTGCTGAAGCCTTCCTTACGTCATCAAATAACATTAAAGACTAGACACTGACTGGAAGTGGCGCAACAGCGGGCATATCCTTAATATTGGATTGCGTGCTTGGCTATAAATTGGGTCGGCGCGATAGCGCGTCAGTGACGACATTATTCATCCTGTTTTATACTCGACCGAGAAGTTATACTCCTTCCAAATGCAGTATACTCGCCATTAGTTGCGAGAGGTGTGGACTTATCACGGCCGTGCGTAATGACGCATGGTCTGTATCGACGATGAACAGTCTGTCTTCCATACGATAGGCACGAAACTTAGCCAGTGCATATTTCATGGCAAGGTGTTCCTTGTCGTGAACTACATGATTACGCTCATCTGCTTGCAGCTGACGCGCTTGAATACAGATGGAGCGCTCTGCGCCATCTTTATCAAATTGCATCAACACATAGACGCTAGCAAAATCGCGGGCGTCCCAGACCACATGGAATGGTCTGTCGTGACCTGCAATCGCCAAGATCGACTATTTCGTCAAGCTTTACTTGATACCTTCAACGAAACGCTTTCAGTCAGCGTTACATGACCCCTTCACATTTGCTTGAGCAAGCAATAATTATGCACAGTTATATCGGCGTATTTGCGCGAGTACTTGTCCATTACGCCGCTAGCCCTAGGGGTTTTTAAACCTCCTCGACATCGAGTGACATTGGCCAGTCGGTGATCACCTTGATCTTCTCGGGATCATGGCGTACACCGTGTATACCCACGATACACCCAAAAATTGGTATTTCGCTATCCGCGAATATACACTTCTTGAGGTTTGCGTACAACTAATGACTGCGCATAAGTTGAAGAACCTGACGAACGTGAGTTCTGTGAACTTCAACGTCCGTCTTTTCGACCATAACCCGACTATGGACGAACACCTCGTTGAAGTGACTCAATCAAATTCAAGCACCAGTCTCAACAGATTTGTAACACATCTGTTGAAGGTGCTGGGGAGTTACTTAGCACCTGTGGCATCACTAGCCACTCCCACAGCATACTGCTTGGGGTACTCACTGCTGTGAACGGGATATCCCGTTCACGCATGAGGATCTGATAGAATTCATCCATCAGATCCATGGACGAGAAGATGGTACTCTTATACATATCATCTATGATTACGACCTTCCTCGGTATAAGCGTCTTAGCCCGTGCCGTTGCAGCATTTAACGTGTTGAATACGTGCGTTATCCGCCATATTCCTGTGCCTTTACGCACACAGAAGGTCGGAGAGCTGTGAGGGGATGTTGATTCCCTCACATGGCCCACGGCCACGCGATCGGCCAAGAACTTGGCAATCGCAAGTACATGTTTAATAGGCAGTGTCCACTGCTTCATGATAAAAAAATTCGAGACCGGTTTGAGTTCGATCTCGTGTCAAGGGCCATTATCATTAGACAACTCGCAAGGCAAGGATATAAAGAATACATCCTAGAATTCGATCAAATCCTTATTCACAGGATTCGCCTGAAGCGACTTCCAGGCTTAAGACATGCATCGTTAAATACGGGTATTTTAATCGAGGACACTTTCGTCCATCGATGATCTGATGAAAAACCGTTCGCTCTCAGCAAATACTGTTGCCTACCAAATATCGGCAACTTAATCGTCATTTCGGCGAGTAAACAAATCTGCCGAACGTTGACATTCGGCAGATCACGTTGTACCAGTTTCGGTATGAGCGTTGGCAAATGAGTCATCCCCGAAGTTAACGTCGGAGGCGCAATCCGATCAAGCGTACAAGAGCATACGTTTAACTCCGTCATTGATCAAGACGTTCGATGTCTCGGTTTCTTCCTGGAAATTTGTTTCCACAGGTAGCTTAGAGATCATCCGCACAGGCGGCTGAGAGCCTAATATCTTATCGCGTAACGTATGAGAAATTCATTCCTCAAGTACTTAATGACTTGTTCCCTCGACTTCTTCTTTCGGAGCTGCGCAACCACTATCAGGTACCGGTCCTCTATAGTCGACTCTTCATTCGACCTAGAATGACTGTGTTACCTTTTCTGGACAACTAGTTTATTCTTCCTAGGATGTTTCTCGCCAGGCATGCATCCATGTCCCGGTCCGAACGACTTATTCGAGTGGTGGACCCTCGTTCCTGCCTGTACATCTGTTCAGCCACAGGGAGATTTCTCAACTGTGTAGTAATCATCTACAATAAGGGATATTGTGCAGTCGCGATATCGACCGTACCACAAGTAAGACCATCGCACGCACTCGCTGTACATCCGCACGCTTAGCGACGCTCTAAGGCGTTCATTGGACGTCCACCTGATGAACAAACGGCAGGCACCTTGACGAATCGATGCTGCCGGCTCACACTAAGCTCGTACCTTCTGATCTAGTAAATCCCAAGATGACATCAAATAAGTCATCCAGATACAGTACGATGAAGTCGTCGTCGTACCGATCGTATTCTAACATGTAGTGAATTCGACTACACGTTTCTTCACAATGATCGAGGCGCCTGTGGCAAGGCGCACCGTCATCCTCGTTGATTGAATATTACGCTCAACAAACTTGAGCCTACGATTCTCTAGTGACTAGCGACGAATAAAGTTGTTCGACTCCCCACAGTCAACTAGATCACGGGGTGGCAAATCTTTTGTCACTTGCAACTTCAAGATGATAGGTGATATCTCGTCATCAGGTGCAGAGGTACACAACGACTGAATGTCTGTAGCAACTTTCGTCAACAGATTTGCAAATTCTCTTGAGGTTGCTGGATCAGTATAACGCTGTGCCCTTACTGACCCGACCATATATTATGGTCCGCTTCACTGATGCGGCTTCGCAACATCGTTGGTCCTACTCCCATTTTTCTTTTGGCAAATGGCCGATCATTTCGCTCAGTAGTGTTTGGTAATGGCCGTGGATCACTACACTCATAAGCGTAGTATCCCGAATTCTAACAACGATTGCACTTCTGCAATCGCTCATAACATAACAGATGGCCATTCATTCGGGACCTCGGCTGTCCTGTCGTCTCGTTGTACGTTAGGTAGTATAATTAGTTTGAACCTGTCTCAAACTAAATGCTTTCTGCTCCTTTACTGCGATCGCTTGATCTATTCGATTAAATTTTATACGGAACAGGTGGGTCTCGAAGGGTCCGTCAACTATGCCCTGGATGAACACAGTGATTTTCGCGTGTTCATCTATCCGGTTGGCAGTTATGCAACTCGAGAGGTACCGGATGTGCTGCGAGTAAGCGTGCACATCCTGTTTACCCTGTCTGAGTTTCAAAACTCAGCACGAGACCGGAAAGAAGCTATTGACGGCTCAAAAATTTGTCGGAGTCGAAACTTGAAGATGTCCAACGACCCATATAAATATGGGTCGTGGAGCTTAAGCCATAAGGCCCAAGTCTGCGCACGTCCAGCCAAGTTGTACTGGGCGAATGCAGCTTGTATTTCGTCGTCGACAAGGCGACGAGCCCTTATGGAATCGTCAAACTCGACCAGCCGTCTCAACAGAGAGTCTTACTCGACCCCCCTGAACTTGGAGATATCAACCTTCAAGATTTCGGGACGACGCGTGTATGTCGTCTCACCCACAGCATCATTGAATCGCTGCTGTCTCAACAGCTCTGTCTGTTGAGCACCGAGTTCTCATAACTGCTCGGCCTGAGAGCCTTGCTGGTGAAGAAAGGCTACTTTCTTTCTTTTGGCTTTTTTAATGAACCTAGCTATAGCGGCATGTTGTTGGTCTCTGTGAAAGACTCTAACACGGCGCTAACGGCGGTTTTGCCGACGGTAGAACTCATAGGTTCTACCGTTCTCCTTTTGATGTCACTTACATGGATAAAGGTTCGCGCGTAACGTGAAAGCTTTCCTCTTCATCCAACATGTTCATGGTAAATAAGGTGGTTGTGGTCGTTAAACGGACTACAAAGTCCTATCAGGTGTAAGGGGACACGCTCTTACCAGATAACTGGTAAGACCTTGTGTTGATCTAACGCAAGGCTGCGTGCCCCGGACGTCGCGTACACGTAGCGTGAGGAAGTGCGAGGAAGTATACAGAACTAGAAAGCTCTGTTTAGGGAAAAGTAGAACTGTATTTAACATAGTTAAGTTTCCCAATTGACCATCTTAGTCGTAATCTAACTATATTAAACCACAATCTCCTATGTGGGTTTCTTGCTCGACACCCGCTACGCGATTCCAGCAGCGATTGGTGGTTCATTTAGTTGATGTAGCGTTTACATCAAGCAATAAGTGGAGGACCAAAGAATACACGCCTTGGGGGTAATATTCTGCCAACATTACCTCTTCTCGGGCAATGTTTTTAATTGAATAGTATCGAAGTAGATTATATGCAAAATTGATACATTCCTGTAAACTTTATGTAACGAGCTCACCCCGTCACAGCAGTGCCCAACGCGCCAAGGTGTTCAACGTTATTGATATCCTCACTGTTGCTTGCACGGACTTCTTCACTAGTTCTTAACTTGCTATCCGCCAGTAAACGTTTTCGGTCACAAGAATGGACGGCAACAAATGAATCACTGCATGTTGTCTCACTTTGTCTCACCCCATGAGCCGCAGCAATGCATTGCGAGCGAGCTGCGATAGTTGCACAAACGCAGTCGCTGTTCGAGAAATGTGACACGATGGTACAACAAAGCTTGTCTAGCACTTGCTGGGCTCTACATCAACTATCCTCAGTAAGACATGTTAGAATTATCGTCCACACATGGGGCCACATCCTGCTCGACGTAATGGTCTGTACTTCAGCCCTGACGCCTTGCTACAAGAAGGAGGAGAGAAGTCATGGCATTGGTCATTCGCATAGGTTCTCGCAAAGCTTCGAGTGTCAACTCTCTCCGAGCAAGCTAGCTTTGCCACCAAAATTTCGTCAGGACAGTCTTTGTCGGTACAACGCCAGCGAAAACGCCGGACTGGCGCTAGAGATAATTTGATGCTGACTGCCCATCTGTTCAAACATAACGTGGACATACCCGCTCTTGCTTCGATGGGCCGAACGACGGCAACAAGTGCGTCTGCAACTGTGTGAGCCAACTATTGGCCAAACGCGTTGGGTTCACACTCTCCTCACTCATCATCTTGACGGTAGGTACACAACGAACACACACGCGTCGTCCACACGTGATTGTCAGTGTGTCGAGCGGATGACACGTTCGTGTCTCAAACAGCTGTCGTGGGTGGGTTGTAAGATAGGCAATCGAAGCTTTTCTTGGCTGCTTCTTCTAGCTTGAAGCAGCCAGCTGCCGGTCTACGTTTCCGGCTTCTAGGACCAATTTGCACGATTGCAACGTACCTTTCGGGAAGCGCCTCATTTTCATGTGCAGGACTCATCCTGATGTCATGTTTGACGATATCAATGCACTTACAAGCGGATTGTTTTTTGGAGGACTGTGTGCTCGATTGCCGAATGCACAAGCCGCGTGTGTCACAGAGGCAACATCAAGTAGCGCCACGCTTTGCGACACCAAGCTACGTCGTGCACTATCGATGTAAGCAGTAGGATTTTACAACACAGCTTTTCTGCAAGTCGCAGCTCCTATTGTCGTCGTCAAGCGGGAACGACTCAACGATTGCCCAAACCAAAGCGCTGCGAACGATGTGAATTTCTGGAAAGTCGCACAACATGCGAAACTTTTCCCGCTGGAACGAGCCGATCCGGACGAGTTAGCAAAGAGGCACGGCATCTTCGGTCATGGGGAAAGCGGTTCATTCAACAATTTCGACTTGGGACATTCTCCATCGACTTCCATTTCGTTTGGCGATTGCCCGTAATACTGCTGTGGAAGCGGTGATGTTCACGCGCGCTCAAATGAACGGACCCTATGAGTGGCGACGACACCTGTCGGCAACTTCGTGACACGAATCAAATGTCACTTGTTTCGTGGGCGCTCGTGGCCGACGGATGTTTATGCGTACCGTTACACATGGGAACCTCGATGATGCCAAAAGGACATGCTTCCTCGGCTCCATGTGGCCCAGCCCGATGGTCGACGCCACCACTTCAAGCAGACGACCATGGGACGGACAGGGTGAGGTCTTCCCGGCAACAAGTACTTTCAGAGTTTTGGTTCTCCAAAGACGGACGGATGTCAAGTCACTCGCCTACCACGCGCTCGAAGACCTCACTCCAACTCTCTCATTTCCCAACTTGTATCTCACCTGCCACTTCGTGCCTACAAAGCTGCCCCTGACCCTCGCCAAGCGACTGTCCCCAACGTCTGGATCAATGACCAAGTGCTTCGGTCTCCTTGTGCTAGCGCTCACCGTGTTTGCTGGCAGCAACGCCCATTCGATTCGAGCAGCTGGAAACGCCGCCGAGCTGCTGACGCCGAGTCGAACGTCCGGTCCTCCAGGTGGACCGAAGAGCAAGCGCAGCGATCCGGACCGCGACGTGCCGATCAATGCCGCTGGTGAAGACAGGAATGGGTCATTGCTTAAACCATTCGCGGGAAAATTTGCTAGTGCTCGGCAAGTGAGCTCCGGTAGAAATCCGGACAGCTTCGTGGAGAAGGCATTGGCGCATATGGACAGGACGCTCCAACGCAAAATGGAGAATCAATTGACGGCAAGTACGAAGAGCAAGGGCTCGGAGCTGCAGAAGCGTACATCACACGCAATGGCGCAAGTAGAGAAAGCAGAGGCGCAGCTGAAAAGGGCAAAGGCTAATGTCGCTGATGACACAAACAAGCGAGTGATTGGCGCATCCATTCAATTGGAGAAGGCTGAGACGACGCTGAAATCGGCAAAGGCAAAGCTGATAAAGGCACAGCTTCAGCTTGATGATCACATGGACAAGGACTCGATTCGCAAGGCCATTGAAGCGAGGAAAGCAGATGCAAAGCTGAACTAGGCGGATGCTTAGTTTGCTCATGACACGCTCGAGGAAACGACTCGCGCGGGTGTGGCATCAAGACAACGCGCGGAGGGCACAGTCGAAGAAGCTGCTGTACATGCACTGAAGAAAGAGAAGATCAACTCGTTGGAGCATCTAAGATTGAATTCCGATTCGAAGCAGATCGGCAGCGAGCTGTATCATTGGGGCGCGCTGCGGCGGATTGAATGGCAGTGGCGGAGAACGAAATCAATCGTTGTGTGTAGTTGTTCGACTCGATGCGGGGTGCTGCTGCTTAATACCGGCGATGAAATGAAGAATCAGCTGACGAATATTTGAGCGGGAAATTTTCTCGTGACTTGACGGCGTTGCATTGATCGCATTCGTCCGGACCCTTCGAAGGGCGCCCGGCAGGACATCTTGGAAGCGTAGACTCGTTGAACAACATAAGCTTTGAATACATTGTTTCACTTTGATACTGAAGTTGGTTCGTAATTGCATTTGCTCAAGCGAATTGTCAGCGAATCGGTTCATTCATCGTGACTATCAATGTGTTGAGGAGTGTGTGAAAGGGTCAGATTGTAATGACACAGCAGCGGGTACAGCTCTTCGTGCAGGAGCAAAGCACGTGGATAGATGGGAGGTCACACAAGGCCATGACATTACCACGAGCAGCTCGTCGATCAACAGAAAGCTGAATGCAAATGACTGCCATTGTTGGCGGCACTGACACCTTCAGATGCACCCATTTGTCCTACTTGGTATCTCACTAGTAGACCGGTAGACTCCAGCGATGGCTTGTGACATCACCATCGTGCAACTCTACTTTACCCCACTCCCCATAACTCAGTCTATAAGTCTGCAACGAGCGACCTCGCAACGCTGTGCGTTCCGTCAAGCAGTCGGTACTGTTCAAGCAAAACCTAAGTTTGTATCTACATGACGTGTGCAAATGATTTACGTCACAAGTCACTCCGTCTCGTCTTCTCCGTCGACTTCCGTGGTTATATTTCGCGGTGCAACTTCGAGACAATGCAAGCATAGACATGACAACGTAAGTCGTGCTTCATTCTTTGTCTCACAATCATGAGATCGCCAATGCTTTGTGTTTGCCGGCAGACGACAGCAACGCACTCAGCAGAGGACGACTTTCACGTCAGGAGAAGGTCGGTGGAAGATCGCAGGAGGTGGGTGCTGTAACAGCTGGGGTCATGATGACATTGACGTTTGACCACATGCCCCACTGTGGAATCGTATCTCAGCGGGCAACACTTCACAAATTCATGTAGGCGAATGCTCTTCAGCGACTTTGCCGTAGACGACAATATGGAGAGCTGGTCGTGATGGTACGGACGATGAGGTGTCGGAAGTGCGGACCTTTGCTGCTCCAAAGCGTCGAGCGTTTGTTGGTTGGCGCTGTTCGCTTTTTCTTTCTTTTCGATTAGTCACGTGCGGTGCAGACGCGTGGGCGGTTGCAATGAGTGACCGAAGACAAGACCAGTGCGCAACTCTACTTGTGAAAAAAGCCCCTGTCACGTCTTACCCAACAGACCGTTGTGAAGCTGTCCCTGCGTGTGGCTTCCAGACATTCGCGCACATAAACATAAAGAAAGCTACTGACGACAGGTTTGGCCATCATCTCGTGCCGCACACTCCCTCATAGCTTGGCCACTGGAGCTCGCAATCACGTACAATGATCGAAATGTACACCGCCAGGCGACAAACAGTTAGACAAGGCCAGCGACCCCGTCGACCCTATTGTAAAGAGAAAGCTGCGTCGTAAACGCATCGAACAACGATAGCTGTCCATGCGTGTGGCTGGCGGCTGTGTGGGTCAAAGTGGAATACGATGCGCTTCGTTCAAGCCAATAGGTGTGTGCAGAACAGAGTAGTAGGAAAGGCGAGCGCTCTACTCGGATTCGGCCTCCAATGGCGGTCATGACTATCACGTGATGTTCGGTCGTCAGTGGCGGCCGCGACTTCGAGCTCGACAGACAGTGTGTCGATTGCACACCGTACCGAGCCAAATGCAGCGCTCTGCGTCACCAAATCGGTTGACATCTGAACTTCTCATGCTGCTCCGAGCCGAACATCATTTTACATTGCGTAGAGCTGCCAGTGTTTGTTTCGGCAAATGTGCCGATCCGCCTACAGCTACCGCAGCTGCTTAGAGCATCCGCAATGGCCCAGCAGACATCACGCAGAGAGCCGATACGAAGGCTCACCACTTGCGAGTCACGGATGCACACCGTCAGTAATTCATTCATGCATTCATTCGTGTACGATTCAATCAGTAGGGACCGCAGGCGCTCATCAACCGATGGTGCTTCACGAAGACGTCGTAGCACGCTCTAAAACACGAGCAAGGCCGTGGCAGCAACGGTGGCCCCCACCGACACGACGACCGCAGCGATCGAAGCAGTGGCGATGGCACCGCTGCTACTTTCTAGCGCAGCATCGGCCGTCGCGATTCCGCTGCTCTCGGCGTTGGACGGTTTCCGCTTCTCGCCAACTGCAGTGCTCGGGGAGAGGTGCTCATAGCTGTTGGCCTTCACGCCGTTGCACACCGGCTGCGTGATGGTGCACTCGAGAATCGGAACTGCAACAAGTACGTACAAACAAGATCGACAACACGCGTTAGCTCGTCACGACGACCAGGATGCAGTGCAGAGATGCTTGTGTCGAGGGAACGGACAAGCGGGTGAAGGTCCGAGTGAACTACTACACTCACCCTTGGGCATAGGCGGCAACTCGCTCGAGATGTTCTTCGGACACGACAGAATCGTGTCACGCGTCGGTGTGAAGCTGTCGTGCACGAGGGCCGAGCTCTTGGTAGTCGTGTACGCCTCCTTGAGATACTCATACTCCGGGTACGGAGTGAACACGCACAGAGTCTTGTTGTTGTCGCAGTCGTCCGGCTGGAAGTAGCCGACGCCGTACTTGCCTGCGTCGCCAGTCTTGACCAGCGCTGCAATCACACAAACAGCATCGACAATGAGTGCCAAGTGTCCAATCGGCCACATCCTGTCACGAACGGCGCTGCAAAAGCGTACTCTTGGTCTCGACGAGGTTGGCAATTTCTGTGGTGAACTCAAACACGTTGCCACCGACGATCTCGTCCATCATCTCCTTCTCCGTGTTCATCCACTTGGCCTGCACACACGCAACAACATCGCGGTCAGCTCGACTGCCTCTTCCATTTGCTCGTTGCAATAGCCTCTCCTCCTCATTCTTCCTTCGCTCCTTACATCGTAGAACGTGCGCTGGTTCTCGTAGCCGTCAATGGTGTTCACGCCCTTGTTGCAGCCGAACTCGCCAAACATGAGCGGACGAGAGTAGCCGACCTTCGCGTACTCCGCCATGATTTTCTGCAACCCGGAGGACTGCGAGTACTTGACGTGGGTCGTCGGATCGCATTCGACGTACGGGTTGAAGCCCATCCTGTTCAAGCAGCCACCAACACGTCAACACACAGTCGTGTGAGCAACCAGCTCTCAACTGCCAGCGACGCGACCCAACCACCCAGCCAGGCAGCCACGGTGGTTGCCACCCCTATCACTACTGCCAACCACCATACACACACACACACAAGTGCCATCACATGCACGCGCGTCCTACCATTCCGCCCGCGTGTTCTCGTCGTCGTCGACCGCACAATCGTAGTACGCCATCCACTGCTCGCGAGGCGGAATGTCGGCAATGTCGAGGCCAATGGGCACCTGCCGCACCGAGCCCGAGCAACTCGCAGCGTAACTGCGAGTGTCCCGCAAGAAAGCCTTGACACAGGGCGCCGTGGCCGTACCATCGGCGCCATTCTCCGTCTGCAGGTTGTTCTCGTTGCCGACACTGAAGCCCAAAGTGTTGTCATACACTGCAAACGCGTTGTACACCATCTGCGCACGCGTGAACAGGTCTTCCGGATAGCACTTGGGCGGCAGGTAGTCCAGCACGGAGCAGTTTTCACACCTGGCAAGGAACACAGCACAATCCGTCAGTCAAGTCTCAGTCAGTCAAGTCTCGAGCGTCCGGACGGGTCGAGCGATACATAGGTGAATAAATCCACTGTCCACAGTCAACGAACACTGGTGACAGAAGTCCTTGCAGCAGAAGGGAGAAAGCGACGTGACAGGCAGACAGTAGACAGATAGACAGATAGACAGACAGATAGACAGACAGGTAGTGCTTCTACTCACGGTGCAGTGATGCCGACCAGCACGTAAATGCCTGCTTCCGAGCACGCACACATGAACTTGTCGTGCGAGGTGCCCGGGTCGATCGAGTAGAGCCGAATCGTGTTGACGCCGAGGTCCTTGAGCACTTCCAAGTGCGGCTGCCACACGTCCTCGTGCTTATCGGCTGCCCAGTCGTAGTTGCCCACGGTGGCCATGCGGCCGTCGTTCGGACGAGGGTAGTAGGCCATGCCTTTCATCCGGAATTCCACACCCGTCTTGGAATCGAACAACTTGTTGCCTTTCGTGACGATCGGCGCCAGCCACGCATCAGCTGTGGGCACTATTGACACTGCAGTGCAGAGCACCGCGAGAGCACAGAGGCCGCGGACACGGGAACCAAAGGCCATCTTGCAGAGATGTGTTCGGCTTTGTTTGGAGAGAGGGGAAATGCGTTTCGACCACTTTGACGTGCTCGTGTTTCGTGGAATCTTCATCGTCGTCGTCGTCGTCGTCGTCGGGGAAGGGACTGGCAGGCGAAGACAGCAAACACTCGACCACATCAAACCGACATGATGTCACACATGCGATACGTGATCAAGCGAATGCTACCTCCTCTCATACATCGGGATGTCTTCGCCAGCGCACTGATCGCAGCTTACATATGCAGTGGCCTTGTAGCGTGCTATGTGTTGTCATTCTCCACAGGCCGCTGCAATTACAAACGCAAGGGTTGTCTACTGCGATACCCAGAGCAGACACACTCGTTTGGACGGTAGTGGCTACTGAAGTGTACGCGCACATCAATTGTCCGCCATGTTCGCGTACCTGCTATCTGCCGCCTTGCAAATGCGTTGAAGCGCTTTGTGCGAAGCATCCACTCTGCTGGTAAACTTTCAGCTCGAAGCGCCAGCCACGCTTCAGGGACTTACCCGCACCTGTAACTCCTTTTCGTACTGTACCTGCTGCTTGGCAACTAAACTAATCCGCATAAGATCCGTGAACTATGCGCTCGATAGCACATTCAGTCCAGAAGACGATCACAAGACCGCGGCAGTGTCAAGTGAAACACGCATCGATACAAAGCTGCTTGTGCCGACGGCCCTGGGCTATGCACGTGCTGTCACATCTTTAGAGAGAGAGAGATTCATGACTGTCTATTGCACATGATGGTTACGCGCTAGAAGTCTGAAATCTTCTAAGCCTAGAATACAGCGCCGGTCGCGGCGGTGGATCAAGGCACCTCTCTAGTGGTAGCGAAACTCCGCTAGCCTCAAGAGTAAAAAGTTCAAGGGAGGCATGTAAACGAGCCCCTCGAAGAACTGTCGACGCCCCTCTATGCTCACGCATAGCCAAGGCCGTTAATTGACGGACGCCGGTTGTCCAGAAATGGACGACACTTTGAGCCGTCGTAGACTGCACGCCTCTGAACACGGCATCGTTGCGCTCGCTCCATAAATGCGTAATGCAAACGGAACACATTAAAAACCAAATCCGTCGCCACACCTTTTCCCCCGCTGCGGCATCATCGTGAAACCGCTCGAGCAACCGAGACCGCTGAAACGCCGGGATCGCCGGAGCCTGTCGATTCGCACAGTTGCTGAGACAACTATGGACTACCGCACTCGACACAGAAGCGCCGATCCAATGGCTGATGAACTTAGCCCAGCACGCCCGCGCCTTTGCTGTCACATCTTTAGTCCATGCAGCACGCCGTGTGTCGTGCGTTGCATTGTTGCCTGACGTAAAAGTATGATTGGCCTGTGACACGCAACAAGTGGTGAGCTTGCCGATTGGAACCGCCGCGAGGAGGGAAGACGACAGACACGAAAAAGGCTTTCGCCTTTACTGGGAACAGCAATGCGCTCCTTTTGATACCGGGAGCTACGTTATTCTAGCCGTCCCGCGCAAGTGGGTTGATGCATCGTAAACATCCATCAGACGTTTTCCTGCTCGTTCGCTGAAAAGGGATCGATGGCTTGTAAGGGTAACGATGGCTCAGGTCTCGATGCATGACCCGACAATTGGTCAAAGACGGAACCGCCTCGTCCACGACGGCAGTAGAGAAAAGGTTTGTCTCGTGACTGTCGGTTTTGATATCGGGATATGCGTAACTTTCGAGTTGAGGCTCAAGAGCAACAAAAAAGGCCAAGCGGCAGAACCTCCTGAGAGGCAGTCTCTTGTCCTCTCGACCTGGAATGGAAGTCCTCCACGCTAGGTCAAAGGCCATGTGAGAAGAGGTTTTCTTCCCACTACGTGCGCCACGGAGGCAGCGCAGCATGCGAATCACAACGGGAGCAATAAGCATCACGAGGTATCAGGCACGTCGACAAAGCATCAACCGCCCTACACTCCACTCCAGGAACAAGTTCCTGCCCTTCGCTTCCTCGTCGCTGGTTTATCCGCCCGGCGCGCATCCTGTCCTACCACGGTAACCCATTTAGAACACGATGCTGCTGATCCGATCCAGCATCGGACATGCATGCTGCGGATAAGTCAATGTCGCACTAGTGGATGGGATAGCGGGAACAGGACCCATCCTCCCTTTGTAAGACGTTTCCTGCCTCCTGTATGCGCCCAAGGGCAGACCAGCGGTCACATGTGCCTTTCGTGAAGCGTGGCGTTTTGCGCGAGCAGAACGTGCCAGTGAATAGGCAACGGCGTAGTCCTGACAGAAGGCCAGGCGTTTCTTTCTTGCTGCTAACTCTTGGATACCAATGTATGAATCCCTGACAGACACTGCAGTCTAATCTCTCGCTCATAGGTAGCTTTGTGCGAGGTGTCGGGAAGCTAAAGAGTCACGGCATCAGCGATGGAACCGAAGAGGTATCGTGGCGGGTGTCGAGGCGATCGAGGAAGGTGTACAGCAGCATTCAAACGATCCTACCCCAGCTCAGTGCGAGTCTGTCTTTCAAGCACCCAAGGTGCAGTGCTGCCCGGTGCAGTCGAGGAAAGAAAAGGCACCGGACGCACGCAGCCTCAACGAGTGAGCGACTGCGTGCGTCGTCTGCCTCCTACCGGTGAGCGCGTCGCCAAACGTAGCAGCGCAGAGCGTAAGAACGCGCCGCTCTCAACGATAGCGGGTCCCGAGGTCACACTCGATGCGATCCGTCGCTGAGGTAGTACGTGGTCACCGAAGCGCTGACACAAGACACGCCACTAGTCTAAGTATTTCCATGCAACCAGCTGGTCAGCGCACAACCAGAAGCGTCGCAAGCGGCGAGCTCGAGGCAAACTTCCTCTCGTCCGGCTCCCGCAAATAGAGGAAGGGGACGGCTACCCGAGCCACA
The DNA here is from genome assembly GCA_947650285.1 of Hyaloperonospora brassicae. Classification (NCBI taxonomy): domain Eukaryota; phylum Oomycota; class Peronosporomycetes; order Peronosporales; family Peronosporaceae; genus Hyaloperonospora; species Hyaloperonospora brassicae. The sequence goes on from CANTFL010000221.1 coordinate 64,242, forward strand.
GAACGGAGGCGACGAGTGTTTGCGCTGGGCGGTAGAAATGCGGGAAGTGCCAACGTGAGCAAATGAGTCAGCTCAGTCGCCATCGTTGCAGCACTTGTCGTGCGCTTGTCAAAGGACAACCGGAGCCAAAGTGTAGAAATGTCAGCACGTTGTGAACTCGCGTGCGCGCGTGTGTGTCTCTCTCTATATGCGCGACTCTGAAACCTGCAGCTACGGCACACGCACTGCGGTGTGCGTATCGTCGTCCGTCTCGCAGACTCACGTTGTAGACAACGACAACGGACGTCGTTCGTCTGCTACACACGTACTCCCTCCGTCCCTTGCACGGCAGCTTGGTCGCGAGCACTTTGACCACAACACAACCACCTGACTGCCTCCGTGACTATGACTCGTCCTGCGGAAAGAGTGAGTCTCTTGTCACGAACCACAAATATCGGGCACCGACCGCCCAGCGAAACGCTTCCTAGCGACAGTCGCAGGCAGTCCGTTCACATTGTGCCGTCTCGGGCCTCTGCAAAGCAGTTTCCGGCCGCTGATTCGGACAAGAGACAAACTACCCCCAGCGACTCGACTTGTCCTTCCTCGTGGTCGTTCCCTCGTGGAAAAGCGACACCGCGTCAAATCGCGCGCTCGCTCGCGCTTTCTCTCTCTCTCTGCATCACGTCGCATCAGCTGTTGCGTGGCGGTAGAAGCGGGTGGTCCGATCACGAGGCCTCGTGCCTACTGACTGACCCCAAGACCCCACGGCGCACGCGCGTGGTACGACCGCAGCGCTCTTTTGTGTCAACGGCCCATTTCGCTGCGTGACGTCGAACCGGACGCTGTCGCACTTGAACGCGATAAAACACGCAGGCGGTTGTTCATCGCCGAGAAAAGACGTGCAGTGCGGTTCAGTGTCGGTGGCGACCTCGCGACAATTGGACGCTCGGGTCTGTCGTACGTCTCTGTCGACCACCGACGCGTCTATGGCGCACAGCTGTTGTCGCGCCACGAAACGTCGCACGTCGATCAACTGATTCCTTCTCCTCGCGGTGCGAAAAACGGTCCCCCGACAACGGACAACGGAGCGGAATATCCAGCGACATGTCATCCTATCGACCGGCCGACCGACCGACCGACCGCCCGACGGTGACGACTGACTGACTGACTGACTGACTGACTGACTGACTGACTGACTGACTGACTGACTGACTGACTGACTGACCGATCTCGGAGCTCTCTATCGGCAGACAAAAACGCAAACGGTCATTCTCTGACTTCCTCCTCAGTGCTCACCCACACGGAGCGACTGACTTTCTAATTTTGTTGACCGACGCCGTCTCCCCATCGCCCGCCCGTCGTCGTCCTCTCTCTCCAAACAAAGCCAAACACACCTCTGCAAGATGGCCTTTGGTTCCCGTGTCCGCGGCCTCTGTGCTCTCGCGGTGCTCTGCACTGCAGTGTCGATAGTGCCCACAGCTGATGCGTGGCTGGCGCCGATCGTCACGAAAGGCAACAAGTTGTTCGATTCCAAGACGGGTGTGGAATTCCGGATGAAAGGCATGGCCTACTACCCTCGTCCGAACGACGGCCGCATGGCCACCGTGGGCAACTACGACTGGGCAGCCGATAAGCACGAGGACGTGTGGCAGCCGCACTTGGAAGTGCTCAAAGACCTCGGCGTCAACACGATTCGGCTCTACTCGATCGACCCGGGCACCTCGCACGACAAGTTCATGTGTGCGTGCTCGGAAGCAGGCATTTACGTGCTGGTCGGCATCACTGCACCGTGAGTAGAAGCACTACCTGTCTGTCTATTTGCTGTCTGTCTATCTGTCTGCCTGTCTGCCTGTCACGTCGCTTTCTCCCTTCTGCTGCAAGGACTTCTGTCACCAGTGTTCGTTGACTGTGGACAGTGGATTTATTCACCTATGTATCGCTCGACCCGTCCGGACGCTCGAGACTTGACTGACTGAGACTGACTGACGGATTGTGCTGTGTTCCTTGCCAGGTGTGAAAACTGCTCCGTGCTGGACTACCTGCCGCCCAAGTGCTATCCGGAAGACCTGTTCACGCGTGCGCAGATGGTGTACAACGCGTTTGCAGTGTATGACAACACTTTGGGCTTCAGTGTCGGCAACGAGAACAACCTGCAGACGGAGAATGGCGCCGATGGTACGGCCACGGCGCCCTGTGTCAAGGCTTTCTTGCGGGACACTCGCAGTTACGCTGCGAGTTGCTCGGGCTCGGTGCGGCAGGTGCCCATTGGCCTCGACATTGCCGACATTCCGCCTCGCGAGCAGTGGATGGCGTACTACGATTGTGCGGTCGACGACGACGAGAACACGCGGGCGGAATGGTAGGACGCGCGTGCATGTGATGGCACTTGTGTGTGTGTGTGTATGGTGGTTGGCAGTAGTGATAGGGGTGGCAACCACCGTGGCTGCCTGGCTGGGTGGTTGGGTCGCGTCGCTGGCAGTTGAGAGCTGGTTGCTCACACGACTGTGTGTTGACGTGTTGGTGGCTGCTTGAACAGGATGGGCTTCAACCCGTACGTCGAGTGCGATCCGACGACCCACGTCAAGTACTCGCAGTCCTCCGGGTTGCAGAAGATCATGGCGGAGTACGCGAAGGTCGGCTACTCTCGTCCGCTCATGTTTGGCGAGTTCGGCTGCAACAAGGGCGTGAACACCATTGACGGCTACGAGAACCAGCGCACGTTCTACGATGTAAGGAGCGAAGGAAGAAAGAGGAGGAGAGGCTATTGCAACGAGCAAATGGAAGAGGCAGTCGAGCTGACCGCGATGTTGTTGCGTGTGTGTAGGCCAAGTGGATGAACACGGAGAAGGAGATGATGGACGAGATCGTCGGTGGCAACGTGTTTGAGTTCACCACAGAAATTGCCAACCTCGTCGAGACCAAGAGTACGCTTTTGCAGCGCCGTTCGTGACAGGATGTGGCCGATTGGACACTTGGCACTCAATGTCGATGCTGTTTGTGTGATTGCAGCGCTGGTCAAGACTGGCGACGCAGGCAAGTACGGCGTCGGCTACTTCCAGCCGGACGACTGCGACAACAACAAGACTCTGTGCGTGTTCACTCCGTACCCGGAGTATGAGTATCTCAAGGAGGCGTACACGACTACCAAGAGCTCGGCCCTCGTGCACGACAGCTTCACACCGACGCGTGACACGATTCTGTCGTGTCCGAAGAACATCTCGAGCGAGTTGCCGCCTATGCCCAAGGGTGAGTGTAGTAGTTCACTCGGACCTTCACCCGCTTGTCCGTTCCCTCGACACAAGCATCTCTGCACTGCATCCTGGTCGTCGTGACGAGCTAACGCGTGTTGTCGATCTTGTTTGTACGTACTTGTTGCAGTTCCGATTCTCGAGTGCACCATCACGCAGCCGGTGTGCAACGGCGTGAAGGCCAACAGCTATGAGCACCTCTCCCCGAGCACTGCAGTTGGCGAGAAGCGGAAACCGTCCAACGCCGAGAGCAGCGGAATCGCGACGGCCGATGCTGCGCTAGAAAGTAGCAGCGGTGCCATCGCCACTGCTTCGATCGCTGCGGTCGTCGTGTCGGTGGGGGCCACCGTTGCTGCCACGGCCTTGCTCGTGTTTTAGAGCGTGCTACGACGTCTTCGTGAAGCACCATCGGTTGATGAGCGCCTGCGGTCCCTACTGATTGAATCGTACACGAATGAATGCATGAATGAATTACTGACGGTGTGCATCCGTGACTCGCAAGTGGTGAGCCTTCGTATCGGCTCTCTGCGTGATGTCTGCTGGGCCATTGCGGATGCTCTAAGCAGCTGCGGTAGCTGTAGGCGGATCGGCACATTTGCCGAAACAAACACTGGCAGCTCTACGCAATGTAAAATGATGTTCGGCTCGGAGCAGCATGAGAAGTTCAGATGTCAACCGATTTGGTGACGCAGAGCGCTGTATTTGGCTCGGTACGGTGTGCAATCGACACACTGTCTGTCGAGCTCGAAGTCGCGGCCGCCACTGACGACCGAACATCACGTGATAGTCATGACCGCCATTGGAGGCCGAATCCGAGTAGAGCGCTCGCCTTTCCTACTACTCTGTTCTGCACACACCTATTGGCTTGAACGAAGCGCATCGTATTCCACTTTGACCCACACAGCCGCCAGCCACACGCATGGACAGCTATCGTTGTTCGATGCGTTTACGACGCAGCTTTCTCTTTACAATAGGGTCGACGGGGTCGCTGGCCTTGTCTATCTGTTTGTCGCCCGGCGGTGTACATTTCGATCATTGTACGTGATTGCGAGCTCCAGTGGCCAAGCTATGAGGGAGTGTGCGGCACGAGATGATGGCCAAACCTGTCGTCAGTAGCTTTCTTTATGTTTGTGTGCGCGAATGTTCGCAAGTCACACGCAGGGACAGCTTCACACGGTCTGTTGGGTAAGACGTGACAGGGGCTTTTTTCACAAGTAGAGTTGCGCACTGGTCTTGTCTTCGGTCACTCATTGCAACCGCCCACGCGTCTGCACCGCACGTGACTAATCGAAAAGAAAGAAAAAGCGAACAGCGCCAACCAACAAACGCTCGACGCTTTGGAGCAGCAAAGGTCCGCACTTCCGACACCTCATCGTCCGTACCATCACGACCAGCTCTCCATATTGTCGTCTACGGCAAAGTCGCTGGAGAGCATTCGCCAACACGAATTTGTGAAGTGTTGCCCGCTGAGATACGATTCCACAGTGGGGCATGTGGTCAAACGTCAATGTCATCGTGACCCCAGCTGTTACAGCACCCACCTCCTGCGATCTTCCACCGACCTTCTCCTGACGTGAAAGTCGTCCTCTGCTGAGTGCGTTGCTGTCGTCTGCCGGCAAACACAAAGCATTGGCGATCTCATGATTGTGAGACAAAGAATGAAGCACGACTTACGTTGTCATGTCTATGCTTGCATTGTCTCGAAGTTGCACCGCGAAATATAACCACGGAAGTCGACGGAGAAGACGAGACGGAGTGACTTGTGACGTAAATCATTTGCACACGTCATGTAGATGCAAACTTAGGTTTTGCTTGAACAGTACCGACTGCTTGACGGAACGCACAGCGTTGCGAGGTCGCTCGTTGCAGACTTATAGACTGAGTTATGGGGAGTGGGGTAAAGTAGAGTTGCACGATGGTGATGTCACAAGCCATCGCTGGAGTCTACCGGTCTACTAGTGAGATACCAAGTAGGACAAATGGGTGCATCTGAAGGTGTCAGTGCCGCCAACAATGGCAGTCATTTGCATTCAGCTTTCTGTTGATCGACGAGCTGCTCGTGGTAATGTCATGGCCTTGTGTGACCTCCCATCTATCCACGTGCTTTGCCCCTGCACGAAGAGCTGTACCCGCTGCTGTGTCATTACAATCTGACCCTTTCACACACTCCTCAACACATTGAGAGTCACGGTGAACGAACCGATTCGCTGACAATTCGCTTGAGCAAATGCAATTACGAACCAACTTCAGTATCAAAGTGAAACAATGTATTCAAAGCTTATGTTGTTCAACGAGTTACGCTTCCAAGATGTCCTGCCGGGCGCCCTTCGAAGGGTCCGGACGAATGCGATCAATGCAACGCCGTCAAGTCACGAGAAAATTTCCCGCTCAAATATTCGTCAGCTGATTCTTCATTTCATCGCCGGTATTAAGCAGCAGCACCCCGCATCGAGTCGAACAACTACACACAACGATTGATTTCGTTCTCCGCCACAGCGCGCCCCAATGATACAGCTCGCTGCCGATCTGCTTCGAATCGGAATTCAATCTTTGATGCTCCAACGAGTTGATCTTCTCTTTCTTCAGTGCATGTACAGCAGCTTCTTCGACTGTGCCCTCCGCGCGTTGTCTTGATGCCACACCCGCGCGAGTCGTTTCCTCGAGCGTGTCATGAGCAAACTAAGCATCCGCCTAGTTCAGCTTTGCATCTGCTTTCCTCGCTTCAATGGCCTTGCGAATCGAGTCCTTGTCCATGTGATCATCAAGCTGAAGCTGTGCCTTTATCAGCTTTGCCTTTGCCGATTTCAGCGTCGTCTCAGCCTTCTCCAATTGAATGGATGCGCCAATCACTCGCTTGTTTGTGTCATCAGCGACATTAGCCTTTGCCCTTTTCAGCTGCGCCTCTGCTTTCTCTACTTGCGCCATTGCGTGTGATGTACGCTTCTGCAGCTCCGAGCCCTTGCTCTTCGTACTTGCCGTCAATTGATTCTCCATTTTGCGTTGGAGCGTCCTGTCCATACGCGCCAATGCCTTCGCCATGAAGCTGTCCGGATTTCTACCGGAGCTCACTTGCCGAGCACTAGCAAATTTTCCCGCGAATGGTTTAAGCAATGACCCATTCCTGTCTTCATCAGCGGCATTGATCGGCACGTCGCGGTCCGGATCGCTGCGCTTGCTCTTCGGTCCACCTGGAGGACCGGACGTTCGACTCGGCGTCAGCAGCTCGGCGGCGTTTCCAGCTGCTCGAATCGAATGGGCGTCGCTGCCAGCAAACACGGTGAGCGCTAGCACAAGGAGACCGAAGCACTTGGTCATTGATCCAGACGTTGGGGACAGTCGCTTAGCGATTGTCAGGGGCAGCTTTGTAGGCACGAAGTGGCAGGTGAGATACAAGTTGGGAAATGAGAGAGTTGGAGTGAGGTCTTCGAGCGCGTGGTAGGCGAGTGACTTGACATCCGTCCGTCTTTGGAGAACCAAAACTCTGAAAGTACTTGTTGCCGGGAAGACCTCACCCTGTCCGTCCCATGGTCGTCTGCTTGAAGTGGTGGCGTCGACCATCGGGCTGGGCCACATGGAGCCGAGGAAGCATGTCCTTTTGGCATCATCGAGGTTCCCATGTGTAACGGTACGCATAAACATACGTCGGCCACGAGCGCCCACGAAACAAGTGACATTTGATTCGTGTCACGAAGTTGCCGAGAGGTGTCGTCGCTACTGGTAGGGTCCGTTCATTTGAGCGCGCGTGAACATCACCGCTTCCACAGCAGTATTACGGGCAATTGCTAAACGAAATGGAAGTCGATGGAGAATGTCCCAAGTCGAAATTGTTGAATGAACCGCTTTCCCCATGACCGAAGATGCCGTGCCTCTTTGCTAACTCTTCCGGATCGGCTCGTTCCAGCGGGAAAAGTTTCGCATGTGGTGCGACTTTCCGAAACCCACATCGTTCGCAGCGCTTTGGTTTGGGCAATCGTTGAGTCGTTCCCGCTTGACGACGACAATAGGAGCTGCGACTTGCAGAAAAGCTGTGTTGAAAAATCCTACTGCTTACATCGATAGTGCACGACGTTGCTCGGTGTCGCAAAGCGTGGCGCTACTTGGTGTTGCCTCTGTGACACACGGCTTGTGCATTCGGCAATCGAGCACACAGTCCTCCAAAAACAATCCGCTCGTAAGTGCATTGATATCGTCAAACATGACATCAGGATGAGTCCTGTACTTGAAAATGAGGCGCTTCCCGAAAGGTACGTTGCAATCGTGCAAATTGGTCCTAGAAGCCGGAAACGTAGACCGGCAGATGGCTGCTTCGAGCTAGAAGAAGCAGCCAAGAAAAGCTTCGATTGCCTATCTTACAACCCACCCACGACAGCTGTTTGAGACACGAACGCGTCATCCGCTCGACACACTGACAATCACGTGTGGACGACGCGTGTGCGTTCGTTGTGTACCTACCGTCAAGATGATGAGTGAGGAGAGTGTGAACCCAACGCATTTGGCCAATAGTTGGCTCACACAGTTGCAGACGCACTTGTTACCGTCGTTCGGCCCATCGAAGCAAGAGCGGGTATGTCCACGTTATGTTTGAACAGATGGGCAGTCAGCATCAAATTATCTCTAGCGCCAGTCCGGCGTTTTCGCTGGCGTTGTACCGACAAAGACTGTCCTGACGAAATTTTGGCGGAAAAGCTAGCTTGCTCGGAGAGAGTTCACACTCGAAGCTTGGCGAGAACCTATGCGAATGACCAATGCCATGACTTCTCTCCTCCTTCTTGTAGCAAGGCGTCAGGGCTGAAGTACAGATCATTACGTCGAGCAGGATGTGGCCTCATGCGTGGACGATAATTCTAACATGTCTTACTGAGGATAGTTGATGTAGAGCCCAACAAGAGCTAGACAAGCTTTGTTGTGCCATCGTGTCACATTTCTCGAACAGCGACTGCGTTTGTGCAACTATCGCAGCTCGCTCGCAATGCATTGCTGCGGCTCGTGGGGTGAGACAAAGTGAGACAACATGCAGTGATTCATTTGTTGCCGTCCGTTCTTGTGACCGAAAACGTTTACTGGCGGATAGCAAGTTAGGAACTAGTGAAGAAGTCCGTGCAAGCAACAATGAGGATATCAATAACGTTGAACACATTGGCGCGTTGGGCTTGCGCTGTCGTGTTTAAGTCTAATCTGTTTGACTTGGTATAACGGGGCACACCCTTGCGTGAACTTAACGCAAGGGTTTGGGTTCCCCGACAGACGTACACGAGGGAAACGAGGAAGCGTAGATAAGGGAAAAGTAAAACTGTTGTATTAGTATAATTAAGTCTTTTTGCTACTGTCTCTCTGTTTGACTTAACTATATTATGTTGATATAACTGAGTGTATGGTGACGTCTCGTCACCACTCATTGCGCGCGTCCTGCGGCGATTGGTGGGTTGATATCATCACGATATCAACCAATGAGCAGACCCTTTGGTCGCTTCACCAATATCACCATTATCGGTATTATTGTTCAAAGAATATTCACTTAATATTCTTAATTGTCACTTTCTTAAAGTGACACTTCCATGTAGCGGGCTGCCCCGTTACGTCACCCCCCCTTAACTGATAGTCATTGTGTGACTAGCGAAAATTATGTCGGCCACCCGTTGGGCGCCATTGGGACAGGGAGCACTTGTTGGGTCAGTTTCCATTCATAACTCAACCTGACCTCGCATAGTTAACAGGTCTATGCGGGGTGACTCAAGGCACACAGAGTCTGTGCCTGAGCCAGCTTCTGCGGCAGACAATTCGTCGTCTGCTGCTCGTTCTTCGCCTGCAGCAACAGGTGCTGCAGGTGCACGCGGTACAGCACCGCGTGCGCATGATGACCCCGACATTGAGGTCATCTACTCTGGCGAGTCAGACGTGTCTGACTCGGGCAATGCTGCAGAGGCGTCTCGATCACCAGCGACGCCTCAGTGTTCGCCAAGGCTACTGCCGAACGAACGGACTCGTGAGTTGCAACACAGTCTTTTCGGCAGTGATGACCAATCGGATGATGAGTATGTTTGCTCATCACCTAGATCAGCTCGTGCTCCTTCTCACGAGCGACTTGACGATGGTGCAACCCATCGTCATACTGACAACCGTGGTACCGACAAGGGTACCACCGTAAAGCGTGATGAGCTGAAGCCGTGGCGTTTGCCCGACCATCTCATCGATAGCCTGTCTCACGAGACAAGCGAGTACCATCAAATTCCATTATTCTATGCAACTGAGCTTCATGGCTTAGGACCCAGCGCGAGAAACTTTCGCGCTGGAGAAGACTTTTATCTCGATGTCTTTCTTAGACATCGATGGTACAATGGCAACCAAAAGTGTGACAAAGCCTCGCTTTTGGCTGCGTGAAACGCGTTCGTCCAAAACGTAAAGAATTTCGGACGAGAAGGGTGGCTCAAGAAACTTGAGGCGACACGCCTCAGGTTCGAAAAGAGAACGCCAACCGGTGCCTGTTACCGGTTGCATTGTTTATCAAGTGAGGCCGGCATTCCATGCCTCACTTGGGGTGATCCTTGCGTGGGTTGTTCTGACAACTCGCAACGTGCGCACAGGGATGTTTATTCCCTCGATTCGCCCTGGGGAAGGGCACACATCTCGGAGGAGATGCGTGACGCGATTGCAAACTTACAATCCGTCTACAAGCGCCAAAAGCGCGTGTTTAACGATGGTCCCTCGGACCAATCGGATGAGTCTCGTCATACTGGCGGACGAGACCTTCACCATCCATTCAACAGCTGAGAGCGGGGCTCCCTGCTGTTCCGAGAGGGTGGATACCCCCGCCACTGGACGAGGTAGCTCGTCCTTGATCCTGAATCGTCACGGTGATTCAAGATACGCTCCACCAGAAAGCGTTGATCACCGTGATCATCCACCAAAGGATGTGGTGGAGGAGGAAAGACCTCCTCCAGATGATTCGGTTCACCATCTCGACCCTTACGAGATGGATCGCGCAATCGATGAATTGCGCGATGACTTGAAGCACGAGCGCGACCGGCGCTACGCTTTGACTGATACCGTGCGGAAGAACCGCAAGGATCGCGAGGCTGATCGGGCGAGGGATCGCGCCGACTATGCCACAGCGCAGCTTCAGGTCGAGCGGGATGTCCGCTCCCTATTCGGCGAGCTGGCGACAGCTCGCGGTGAGATATCGCGGTTGAGTTCCGAGGTATCATATCTGCGCGACCAGACGGATCGTCTGGAGCGCGAACGCAAGAACTTGATGGATGTTCTTGAACGTGGGGGCTATCTTCATCGGAAGAAGAATGCTCGTACTGACAGTACGGCCTGAGTCGCCCCACGTAAAACGTGGGATGCGTGCGCATCCTACGTGGCAATTCGATCGTGTATGCATTGTTCTTGCGATGCAACACTCACAATGGACCAATGTACGTTGGCAGTAGTTTACTACTGCCGACACTAGTGACTGCATGTCCAGGTAAGTTTACCGTAGACAGTAGTACTAGGTCATTGACCTTAAATAAAAGAACATTTGCTCTTCGATTCTTGTCTGCGTTCCGTTTCTGGCGGTCCACCGCATTTGCGATTGAGTCCTGAACGAAACGGACCGCTATTTCGCAAGTCAGCAGGAAGTTCTCTGCTGACTCGTTGTTGTGTTTTTCAGTGCGCTTCGTGCGCACTGCTAAGATTGCTCTCTTCTTCAACGAGGTTGTCTTCTTCCTCGCTGGCATTGTCGTTGACGATGCTTAATATGCCAGCATCGTGATCATCATCCGAGTCAATAATAACGTCGTCGCTATTAATGAGATGGTCTTCTTCTTCGATGTCGACCTGATCGACATCGGCATCATACGTGACGACGTTAGCGTCGACACGTGATGAGCAAGATCCAAAACGGTTTTTGCTCGAGCGAGTCCCTCCCTCCCCTTATCCAAGAGTCACACTCAAGAAGGGTGAGCACACGTGGATGGCGTAAGCCATTCACGTAAAACGGTGTGTGCTGGGTTGAAGCATGCACAGAATTATTGGTGGCGAATTCCACCATGGGTAGGAATTCGCTCCAACTCGGAAACGAGTGGACATATCCTCGAAGGATCTCTTCGAGGACACGATTTGCACGTTCCGTATGACCATCTGTTTTCAGATGGTCAGAGGTAGACATCTTCAATCGTTCTCCGAGAGGACGGAACACGGTTTGCCAAAATATCGCCGTTAACCGAGGGTCACGGTCGGATACAAGTTCATGAGGCAACCCGTGGAGTCGGAAGATCGTGTTAAGAAAGACAAGAGCACAACCGGGTGCCGTGATGGACTCGGGCACTGCAGCAATATGCACCATCTTGCTGAACCGATCAACGAACACAAGAATACCATTATTCTTGTGAGCGTCTTCGGGTTTCCCGAAGATGAAGTCCATGGAAACGGACTGCCAGCACTCTGCCGGGACCGGTAGAGGCTGTAATGGTGCACGGGATGAAGGACTAGGTTTCATCCGTTGACAAACCTCGCTAGCACGTATGTAATTGCGTACAAACAGATACCGGCGGGGCCAGTAAAAGTCACGACTTACCGTGAGATAAGTCTTTTCTCTCCCACGATGACCACCTGCTGGGGCATCGTGACACTCATACATGATGCGTAATAGCAAATCATTATGAGTGGGGACGACGACACGAGGCGTGTCGCCGCCAACGGCTGTATAATACAACAGTCCGTTACGCGTTGTGTACCGATCCGAGGAGGATCGGTACAAAGCCGGTAAATCTTTCAATGATTTACTGGATGGATTCACCAGATGATCCATCAATCGCAGAAGATCCTTATCTTCTGCGTATGCCTTTCGTACGTCGTCACGTAAACTTGACGTGGAACACTGGCTGACAGTGTCGCAACAGTGGGTTTATCCTCACTGTTGAATTGTGCGTCCGGCTCGAAATCGGGCCGGCGCGAAAGTGCATCAGCGACGACATTGAGTCGTCCTGGTTTATACTCCACGGAGAAGTTATACTCCGCGAAGAAAGACAGCCACCTCGCCATCCTTTGCGAGAGGTGTGGGCTGTTTACGGCCGTGCGTAGTGACGCATGGTCCATATATACGATGAGCGATCTATCTCCGAGGAGATAGACGCGGAACTTAGCCAGTGCGTACTCCATGGCAAGGCATTCCTTGTCATGCACTGGGTTATTGCGTTCAGCTGGTTGCAGCTGACGCGACTGATAACAGATGACGCGCTCCACGCCATCTGCATCAAATTACATTAACGCACAGCCGATCGCAAAATCGCTGGCTTCACAGACCACATAAAAAGGTCTGTCCTGATCTGCAATCGCCAAGATCGGCGACTGCATCAAGCTCCGCTTGATACCTTAAAAGGAACGATGGCACTCAGTGTTCCATGACCACTTGACATCTTTCTTGAGTAACCAAGAAAGATGAATAGTCATCTCGGCGTAGTTGCGCGAGTACTTATGCAAGTACGCCGCTATACCAAGGAACTTCCTTAGTCCCTTGACATCGACTGACACTGGCCAGTCGGTGATCGCCTTGATCTTTTCGGGATCAGGGCGTACGCCGTGTTTACCCACGATGCACCCAAGAAGCGGTATTTCGCTAGCCGCGAATATACACTTCTTGAGGTTTGCGTACAATTTATGCTTGCGCATAAGTTGGAGGACTTGACGAACGTGAGTTCTGTGAACTTCAACGTCCGTCCTTCCGTCCATAGCCCGGCTATGGACGAACACATCGTCGAAGTAACTCGGTGCGAATTCTCGCACCGGTCTCAACAGATTTGTGACACATCTGTTGAAGGTAGCAGGGGCATTACTCAGCCCCTGTGGCATCACCAGCCACTCTCACAGCATACCGCTGGGGGTGCTCACTGCCGTGAACGGGACGTCCCGTTCACGCAATAGGATCTGATAGAATCCATCCATCAGATCCATGGACGAAAAGATGGTACTCTTATACATATCATATATGATATTGTCCTTCCTCGGTATCGGCGTCTGAGCCGGTACCGTTGCAGCGTTCAACTTGTTGAATGCGTGCACTATCCGCCATATTACTGTGGATTTTCGCACACAGAAGGTCGGAGAGATGTGAGGGGATGTCGATTCTCTCATATGGCCCGCTGCTAAGCGATCGGCAAAGAACTTGTCGATCGCTAGTACTTGTTCACGAGGCAGTGGCCACTGCTTCGTGACACAGTACTTCGAGACCGGTTTGAGCCCGATCTCATGTCAAGTGCCTTTGTCCTTAGGCAACTCGCAAGGCAAGGATATAAGGAATACATCCTAGAATTCGAACAAACCCCTTTTCACAGAATTCGCCTGAAGCGACTTCCAGGCTTAAGACATACATCGTTAAATACGAGTATTCTAATCGAGGACACTTTCGTCCATCGACGAAATGATGAAAAACCGTTCGCTCTCAACAAATACTGTTGCCTACCGAATATCGGCGTTTTTTTCGTCGTATCGGCGAGTAAACAAATCTGCCGGACGTTGACATTCGGCAGATCACGCTATACCAGTGTCAGTTCGAGCGTTGGCAAATGAGTCATCTCCGAAGTTAACGTCTGAGGCGCAATTCGATCAAGCGTACAAGCGCGTACGCTTGACTCCGTCATTTAACAAGACGTTCGATGTCTCGGTTTCTTCCTGGAAACTTGTTTCCACAGGCAGCTGAAGGATTGTCCACACAGGTGGTTGAGAGCCTAATCTCTTATCACGTAACGTATGAGAAATTTATTCCTCAAGTACTTGATGACTTGTTCCTTCGACTTCTTCTGACTGTGGCTGCGAAATCACTATCAGGTACCGGTCCTCTATAGTCGACTCTCCATTCGACCTAGAATGACTGTGTTACCGTTTCTGGACAACTTGTTTATTCTTCCTAGGATGTTTCTCGCCAGGCATGCATCCATGTCCCGGTCCGAACGACTTATTCGAGTGGTGGACCCTCGTTCCTGCCTGTACATCTGTTCAGCCACAGGGAGATTTCTCCACTGTGTAGTGATCATCTACACTAAGGGATCGTGCAGTCGCGATATCGACCGTACCACAAGTAAGATCATCGCACGCACTCGCAGTACATCCGCACGCTAGGTGAATCTCCAAGGCGTTCATTATATGTCCATTTGATTAAAAAGCGGTAGGCGCCTTGACGGATCGATGCTACCGGCTCACACTTAGCTCGTACCTTCTAAATCTAGGAAATACCAGGATGACATCAAATAAGTCATCCAGATACAGTACGATGAAGTCATCGTCGTACCGGTCGTATTCTAATATGTAGTGAATACGACTACAAGTTTCTCCACAATGATCGAGGCGCCTGTGGCAAAGCGCACCGTCATCCTCGTTTGAGGGATGTCGTGCTTAACGAACTCGAGCCTACTACCCTCTAGTGACTAGCGACTAAAAAAGTTGTTCGAAGCCCCACAGTCAACTAGATCACGGGGTGGTAAATCTTTTGTCACTTGCAACTTCTAGATGATGAGTGATATCTTACCATCAGGTGCAGAGACACACAACAATTGTATGGCTGAAGCAACTTTCGTCAACAGATTTGCAAATTCTCTTGAGGTTGCTGTATCAGTAGGGCGCTGTGCCTCTACTGAACCGACCATATATTATGGTCCGCTTCACTGATGCGGCTTCGCAGCAGCGTTGGTCCTACTCCCATTTCTCTTTTGGCAAATGGCCGATCATTTCGCTCAGTAGTGTTTGGTAATGGCCGTGGATCACTACACTCATAAGCGTAGTGTTTCGAATTCTAACAACGATTGCACTTCTGCAATTGCTCTTAATATAACAGATGGTCATTGGTTCGGTACCTCGGCTGTCATGTAGTCTCGTTGTAAGTTAGGTAGTATAATTAGTTTGAACCTGTCTCAAACTAAATGCTTTCTGTTCCTTTACTGCGATCGCTTGATCTATTCGATTTAATTTTTAAACGGAACAGGTGGGTCTCGAAGGGTCCGTCAACTATGCCCTGGATGAACACAGTGATTTTCGCGTGTTCATCTATCCGGTTGGCAGTTATGCAACTCGAGAGGTACCGGATGTGCTGCGAGTAAGCGTGCACATCCTGTTTACCCTGTCTGAGTTTCAAAACTCATCACGAGACCGGAAAGCAGATCTTGACGGCTCAAACGTTTGTCGTGGTCAAAACTTGAAGATGTCCAACGACCCAGATAATTATGGGTCGTGGAGTTTGAGCCATAAGGCCCAAGTCTTCGCACGTCTAGACAAGTTGATCTGGGCGAATGCAACTTTTATTTCGTCGTCGACAAGGCGGCGAGCCCTTATGGCATCGTCAAACTCGACCAGCCGTCTCAACAGAGAGTCTTCCTCGACCCCCCTGTACTTGGAGATATCAACCTTCAAGATTTCGGGACGACGCGTGTATGCCGTCTCACCACAGCATCATTAAATTTCTACTGCCTCAATAGCTCTGTCTGTTGAGGATTGAGTTCTCATAACTGCTCGGCCTGAGAGCCTTGATGGTGAAGAATGGCTACTTTCTTTCTTTTGGCTTTTTTTAATGAACCTAGCTATAGCGGCATGTTGTTGGTCTCTGTGAAAGACTCTAACACGGCGCTAACGGCGGTTTTGCCGACGGTAGAACTCATAGGTTCTACCGTTCTCCTTTTGATGTCACTTAAATGGATAAAGGTTCGCGCGTAACGTGAAAGCTTTCCTCTTCATCCAACATGTTCATGGTAAATAAGGTGGTTGTGGTCGTTAAACGGACTACAAAGTCCTATCAGGTGTTAGGGGACACGCTCTTAACAGATAATTGGTAAGACCTTGTGTTGATCTGACGCAAGGCTGCGTGCCCCGGACGTCGCGTACACGTAGCGTGAGGAAGCGCGAGGAAGTATACAGAACTAGATTTCTCTGTTTAAGGAAACGTAGAGCTGTATTTAACATAGTTAAGTTTCCCAATAAACCATCTTAGTCGTAATCTAACTATATTAAACCACAACCACCTATGTGGGTTTCTTGCTCGACACACATTTTGCGCGTACAGCAGCGATTGGTGGTTCATTTGGTTGATGTGGCGTCTACATCAAGCAATAAGTAAGGGGACAAAGAATACACACCCATAGGAGGTAATATTCTGCCAACATTACCTCTTCTCGAGCAATGTTTTTATTGAGTATTATCGAAATAGATTATATGCAAAATTAATACTTTGTTATCAACATTATGTAATAGGTCAGTACCGTTTTATTTGTACTGGATCGAAGCACTTACAGTCGCGTTCAGCTGGGCCTTATCAGTCTTCATCGGCATTGCTGGTACGCGAAGACCGGTAAGTTTACAATCGGTATGTATATCGATTGCACATGAAGGGAGGAGGGTCTTTCACTGGCAGGCTGAGCTTGACCAAAAGTAAATCCATGCAATTCGTACTTTTGCATTGGCCACTTCGGCGATGGTACCATCACTCTAAGCTTTGCCTCACTTCATTACAGAATTCATTTTTGTGGGGTTCCTTGCTGTCAAATTACACACAAGTCGAAGGAAGCCGCCATTGATACCATTGCACTGGTGGTCGATCCCCTTTGCTATCCAGTTTGGGGTGAGGCTCACTCTAATGGCGAAGAAACGTTACCGCTAGCAACATGAGTATTCGGAAAGGCTGAACTCTGGTAGCTCTGGTGTGAACTTCTGTATTTGTTGCCTATGTCTATAAGTCATGTTACTTCTATTTTCATCCTTGCCCCAAGTGTAACGAGGCAGCCCGTTACATGGAAGTGTCACTTTAAGAAAGTGACAATAAAGAATATTAAGTGAAAATTCTTTGAACAATAATACCGATAATGGTGATATTGGTGAAGCGACCAAAGGGTCTGCTCATTGGTTGATATCGTGATGATATCAACCCACCAATCGCCGCAGGACGCGCGCGATGAGTGGTGACGAGACGTCACCATACACTCAGTTATATCAACATAATATAGTTAAGTCAAACAGAGAGACAGTAGCAAAAAGACTTAATTATACTAATACAACAGTTTTACTTTTCCCCTATCTACGCTTCTTCGTTTGCCTCGTGTACGTCTGTCGGGGCACCCAAAACCCTTGCGTTAAGTTCACGCAAGGGTGTGCCCCGTTACACCTGGTAGCACTTTGTAGTCCTTCCAAGGACCACAGCATCCAACATGAACATGTTGGATGATGAAGAAACCTTTCACGCCACGCGTGAAGGGTTTAACCATTTGAGTGACATCGAATGGAGTGCGGTAGAACGAATGAGTTCTACCGTAGGCGAGTTCGCCATTAGCGCCATGTTGGAGTCTCTAGACAGAGACCAACAACATGCCGCTATAGCCAAGTTCATCCAAAGTGAACTTGTCGCCGAAAGGGAGAAAGTAGCCTTGCTTCACCAGCAAGGCTCTCAACAGGCCGAGCATTTGAGAGAACTCGGTGCTCAACAGACAGAGATGTTGAGACAGCAGCAATTCCATGCTGCTGTGGGCGGGACAGCACATGTGCGTCGTCCCGAAGTCATGAAGGTTGACATTTCCAAGCATAGTGGAGTCCCGGAGGACTCCCTGTTACTATGGTTTGTCGAACTCGACAGAGCCTTAAGGGCTCGTCGCGTCGAAGATGAGCAAATGAATCTCACATTTGCTCAGAACCACTTGGCAGGGCGTGCCAAAACTTGGTCCCTGGGGCTCGAGAGTAGCGACCCAAATGTGTTTAGGTGGCTAGATGACTTCAAGTCCCGGCTCAGACAAACGTTTGAGCCGCCACGGGCTGAGTTCAGGGCTCGTTCAGAGCTCCTGAAACTCAAGCAGGGTAAGCGTGATGTGCACGCTTACGCACAACATATACGACTCCTTGCGATTAGTATAACTGCTAACCCAGCTCATGAACACAAGTTGATTACGGTGTTCATGCAAGGGCTTGTAGAAGGGCCCGTCAGGAGCCACCTGTTCCGCCTTGAGCTGAATACGCTTGAAGAAGCGATATCAGCCGCGGAACAATAGGACTTTAGCATGAGACAGGCTCATGCTAGCTCAAACTCTTATCGTCTACCGATACGACAAGAGATCGGAGGTCCAGAACCAATGGACATCTGCTATGTTGAGAGCGAGAGACCTCGCTTTTCAAACAACAAGCGATTGCAGAGGTGCAATCGCTGTCAGAAGTTAGGGCACTACGCATACGAGTGTAGAGCTCCACGCCCAGTACCAAACAGTACTGAGCGAAATGGACGTACATTCGCCAGAAAGGGCAATGGGCGTGGGTCCAGCGCTGTTGCGAAGCCGCAACATCGAGACGGATCATCAAAAAATGGTCGGGGTCAGTAGGGGCGGAGCGCCCTACTGATTCAGCAATAACAAGAGAATTTGCAAATCTCTTGACGAAAGTTGCTACAGATACACAATCATTGTGTGTCTCTGCACCTGGTGATGACGTTTCGCTCATCACCTTGAAGTTGGAAGCGAAAAATGATTTGTCGCTTCGTGCCCTAGTATACTGTGGGGCGTCGAACAACTTTTTTCGTCGCCAGTCACTAGAGGGTCGTAGGCTCAAGTTTGTTGAGCGCGACATTCCCCTCACGAGGATGACGGTGCGCCTTGCAACAGGCGCATCGATTATGTTAAGAAACGTGTAGTTAAAATTCACTACACGTTGTAGGGCGAACAGCATGATGATGATGTCATCGTACTAGATCTGAATGACAAATTTGATGTCATCCTGGGATTACCTTCGCTCAGAAAGTACGAGCCAACGGTGAGCTGGCAGCATCGATCCGTGAAGATGCCTGCCCCTTGTTCATCAGATGGCCATCTGATGAACATCTTGGAGCGTCCACAAGCGTGTGGATGTTCCTCGGGTGAGTGCGATGGCCTCACTTGCGGTACGGTCGTTAGCACGACTGCACAAGATCACAGTGTAGTTGATCACTACACTGTGGAGCAAGCTCCCGGCGGCAGTACAGAAGTACAGGCTGCTCCGAATTTTCACCGCTCGAATAAGTCGAGTGGACCAGGACATGGATGCCTGCCTAGCGGGTAGCATCTTAGAAGTAAGAAACCTGTTGCCTCCAAAGGGCAACATTGAAATCCTAGGTCGACTGGAGAGTCGACCGTAGAGGATCAGTGCCTGACTGTGGTTACACAGCCACAGACAAAATACATCGAGGGAATAAGTCCCCACGTACTTGAGGAAGGAATTTTTCAAGAGTCACTTGCTGAAGGATTAGGCTCTCAGTAACGTGTGGAACGGAGGTCCAAGGAAGTAATCGAGACTTTAAATGTCTTGGATAATGTCGGATCGAGCATAGGAGCTTATACGCTTGATCTGATTGTGCCTCCGAAGTTAACTTCGAAGATATTCAACTGCCGACACTAGAACCGAAACAGTTCTTGCGTGATCTGCGTAGTGGCAAAGTCAAGTAGATCTGGGTACTCGTCATAGACGATGAGTGTGTGGCCGATATTCGGTCGGCAACATAATTTGCTGAGAACGAACGGGTTCTCAGCAGCTCATCGATGGACGAAATTGTCCTCGATGGGAAGAATCGGATTGAGAGATATGAATCTCAATCGTGGAAGTCGCTTCAGGCAAATCCTTTGTATAAGGATTTGATCAGATTCAAAGATGTATTCCATGAATCCGTACCTTGCGAGTTGCCTAAGGACAAAGGCACTCGACACGAGATCGAGCTCAAACCGGTCTCGAAGTACTGTGTCACGAAGCAGTGGCCACTGCCTCGTGAACAAGTACTAGCGATCGACAAGTTCTTTGCCGGTCGCTTAGCAGCGGGCCATATGAGAGAATCGACATCCCCTCACATCTCTCCGACCTTCTGTGTGCGAAAAGCCACAGTAATATGGCGGATAGTGCACGCATTCAACAAGTTGAACGCTGCAACGGTACCGGCTCAGACGCCGATACCGAGGAAGGACGATATTATATATGGTATGTCAAAGAGTACCATCTTTTCGTCCATGGATCTGATGGATGGCTTCTATCATATCCTCATGCGTGAACGGGACATCCCGTACACGTCAGTGAGCACCCCCAGCGGTATGCTGTGAGAGTGGCTGGTGATGCCACAGGGGCTGAGTAATGCCCCTGCTACCTTCAACAGATGTGTCACAAATCTATTGAGACCGGTGCGGGATTTCGCACCGAGTTACTTCGACGATGTGTTCGTCCATAGCCCGGCTATGGACGGAAGGACGGACGTTGAAGTTCACAGAACTCACGTTCGTCAAGTCCTCCAACTTATGCGCAAGCATAAATTGTACGCAAACCTCAAGAAGTGTATATTCGCGGCTAGCGAAATACCACTTCTTGGGTGCATCGTGGGTAAACACGGCGTACGCCCTGATCCCGAAAAGATCAAGGCGATCACCGACTGGCCAGTGTCAGTCGATGTCAAGGGACTAAGGAAGTTCCTTGGTATAGCGGCGTACTTGCATAAGTACTCGCGCAACTACGCCGAGATGACTATTCATCTTTCTTGGTTACTCAAGAAAGATGTCAAGTGGTCATGGAACACTGAGTGCCATCGTTCCTTTTAAGGTATCAAGCGGAGCTTGATGCATTCGCCGATATTGGCGATTGCAGATCAGGACAGTCCATTTCATGTGGTCTGTCACGCCAGCGATTTTGCGATCGGCTGTGCGTTAATGTAATTTGATGCAGATGGCGTGGAGCGCGTCATCTGTTATCAGTCGCGTCAGCTGCAACCAGCTGAACGCAATAACCCAGTGCATGACAAGGAATGCCTTGCCATGGAGTACGCACTGGCTAAGTTCCGCGTCTATCTCCTCGGAGATAGATCGCTCATCGTATATATGGACCATGCGTCACTACGCACGGCCGTAAACAGCCCACACCTCTCGCAAAGGATGGCGAGGTGGCTGTCTTTCTTCGCGGAGTATAACTTCTCCGTGGAGTATAAACCAGGACGACTCAATGTCGTCGCTGATGCACTTTCGCGCCGGCCCGATTTCGAGCCGGACGCACAATTCAACAGTGAGGATAAGTTCACTGTTGCGACACTGTCAGCCAGTGTTCCACGTCAAGTTTACGTGACGACGTACGAAAGGCATACGCAGAAGATAAGGATCTTCTGCGATTGATGGATCATCTGGTGAATCCATCCAGTAAATCATTGAAAGATTTACCGGCTTTGTACCGATCCTCCTCGGATCGGTACACAACGCGTAACGGACTGTTGTATTATACAGCCGTTGGCGGCGACACGCCTCGTGTCGTCGTCCCCACTCATAATGATTTGCGATTATGCATCATGTATGAGTGTCACGATGCCCCAGCAGGTGGTCATCGTGGGAGAGAAAAGACTTATCTCACGGTAAGTCGTGACTTTTACTGGCCCCGCCAGTATCTGTTTGTACGCAAGTACATACGTGCTTGCGAGGTTTGTCAACGGATGAAGCCTAGTCCTACATCCCGTGCACCATTCCAGCCTCTACCGGTCCCGGCAGAGTGCTGGCAGTCCGTTTCCATGGACTTCGTCTTCGGGAAACCCGAAGACGCTCACAAGAATAATGGTATTCTTGTGTTCGTTGATCGGTTCAGCAAGATGGTGCATATTGCTGCAGTGCCCGAGTCCATCACGGCACCCGGTTGTGCTCTTGTCTTTCTTAACACGATCTTCCGACTCCACGGGTTGCCCCGTGAACTTGTATCCGACCGTGACCCTCAGTTAACGGCGATATTTTGGCAAACCGTGTTCCGTCCTCTCGGAGAACGATTGAAGATGTCTACCTCTGACCATCTGAAAACAGATGGTCATACGGAACGTGCAAATCGTGTCCTCGAAGAGATCCTTCGAGGATATGTCCACTCGTTTCCGAGTTGGAGCGAATTCCTACCCATGGTGGAATTCGCCACCAATAATTCTGTGCATGCTTCAACCCAGCACACACCGTTTTACGTGAATGGCTTACGCCATCCACGTGTGCTCGCCCTTCTTGAGTGTGACTCTTGGATAAGGGGGGAGGGACTCGCTCGAGCAAAAACCGTTTTGGACCTTGCTCATCACGTGTCGACGCTAACGTCGTCACGTATGATGCCGATGTCGATCAGGTCGACATCGAAGAAGAAGACCATCTAATTAATAGTGATGAAGCTATTATTGAGTCAGATGGTGATGGAGATGTTGGTATTTTCAGCATAGGCAACGACTATTCCAGCGAGGATGATGACACATTTGCTGATGAACAGAAAGATAAGAGAGCTCTTTCGACAGTCCCCGCAAGGCAAACTGAACAAAACAATGTCTCGTCAGTCGAAATATATCTGCTGGCTCGAGAATCAGTGGTCCGTTTCGTAAAGTACTCTGTTGCTTACGCAATGGACCAGAAGAAATAAACGCTGACAAGAATGGAAGAGCAAGTGTGTTTTCATATATTACGGGCGATTTAGCCCTGCTCCTTGCGGTAAATTTACCTATACACGTAGTGGCTAACGTGCGCAGCAGTCAAATACTGACCAAGTACATCGGCCCCTTTCGTGTGCTGCACCGACAAGGAAACGCATACACTACTGAGCTGCCTCGTAGAGTGCGTACGCATCCTAAATCATATGTAGGGTCATCCACCCGTAAGGTCAGTACGAGGCTTCTTCCGACGATGAAATAGCCCCCACGCTTAAAAATCCCCATCAGGTTTTTACGTTTGCACTCTAGTCGTTTAGCCTGGTCGCGTATTGAAGAGACCTCTTCACTCAACTGAGGGATCTCCTTATGAGCTTTTGACAGCTATGCAACCAAGGAACAGACAAATTGCTGGATCTGAAGCTGTGCGAAGCGTACTCAGCACAATCCTTCACACGATAATAATCCCGATCCCTGCAGTGCTATCTCACAGAATTAATCAGATAATAGCGTCTATTTCTCTCTTGCTCCAAATCCTCGAGCGATTCAGCGATTGCCCGATCCATCTCGTGTTAGACGAGATGGTCAGTCGAAAGACTTGGTGTATGTTTTTATCTCCTCCACCACATCTTTTGGTGGGCTCACAAGGTGGTCAACGCTTTCTAGTGAAGCGTATCTTGAACCACCATAACGATTCAGAACCAAAGACGAGTTATATCTCCTAGTGGCGAGAGTATACACCCTCGTGTAACATCTAAAAGCTCCGCTCTCACCTAATGGTGGATGACCTCGGTCTCGTCGAGCTGTACGACGAGACGCACCCTTTTACGATGGAGAGTCATCTTTGGACGAACTTTCAGCGCGCTCGTAAAGGGATTGTAAAGTCACAATTCCTTGGTACATCTGCGACGAGACGCGCACACTCCCATAGGGCTGAGTAGGTAGGAAGGTCTCGTTAGGGGCGCTAACAGAGATGTCAATACAACTTTGACAATACTCTCCACACGAGAGGCATGGTAAATCTTCTTCTTGAGACAATTTATTCAATTTATACCAAGCACTGGTTGAAGACTCCTATTCAAAACTATTTCGAGATGCGAAAAGTTTGTCCATCCAATCTCCACGGCCAAAAATTTCAATATTGCCGATAAATGGATTCTGCGTCTGTACTAACGAAATTTCGTCGCGGCTGTGATTACCGTGGTATCATCGATATCTGAAAAGACATCGATGTGATACTCATGTTCAGCGCGATAATTACTTGCACTGACGCCAAGAACATGGAGTCTGGACGAATTGAGGAGTGAGATCCAATAAGTCCCAGTAGTACAATTATACCACGGCTTTAGATTGCGTTGGGAAGTCATTTATGGATTATTTATAGGGACAGATCGTAACGCGTTACAATCTCTCTCGTTGTGCTTAGTCTCAACAGAGTAACCGGTACCAATATGTCCGCTATCACTGGGATTGCTACGGTTAAGATGAATCCGTGAATAGCCATCGGCATCATCACAACGACTAACATCATATTGTTTCTCAGTCGCATCTTGAATGCGAGTGCGATAGGTTTGATCCTCGGGACGAGACCTCAGCCTCGTCGGATGAGCCGAACATCTTATGGCGCAATGCTTTATCAAGACTGCCACAAAGCTTTGCAGTCGTCGTTTTCGCGTCCAAACCTTTACGGACGGGCTTTGCGGGCGACTTCGAGTCGTACGGAGACTCGCTTGAAAAATAACCCCTATTTCGAGGTCGAAGTTTGTGGGACTACCACCCGCAGCCGAAGCTGCGCATAAAAAGCTGCACGTGGATGACCACGTGCGCCTGAAACTTTGGAAGTTGAAGGATGCTTATCAACAGTTGCAGGCGAAGTAACGCCTGCTGCCGAGTCATAGACTGCTTGATCTCCGGCTGCACGCATTTGTGTAGGCGCTTTAGCGACGGCATCGTTTGCTCAGCGCACTGAAGAACTCGTCATGCGCTGAAAAGCTGAATTGATATAAAAAAAACTACAAGTGCTCCCTTTCCCCCAGAGAAACTAGACGGAGGTCACATTGTTACCAATCAATTCTATCACGCATTACAGTGAATGATAGTTAAGGAAGTAATGTAACGGGGTGAGCTCGTTACATAAAGTTTATAGGCATGTATCAATTTTGCATATAATCTATTTCGATAATACTCAATAAAAACATTGCTCGAGAAGAGGTAATGCTGGCAGAATATTACCTCCTATGGGTGTGTATTCTTTGTCCCCTTACTTATTGCTTGATGTAGACGCCACATCAACCAAATGAACCACCAATCGCTGCTGTACGCGCAAAATGTGTGTCGAGCAAGAAACCCACATAGGTGGTTGTGGTTTAATATAGTTAGATTACGACTAAGATGGTTTATTGGGAAACTTAACTAGGTTAATTACAGCTCTACTTTTCCCTAAACAGAGCTTTCTAGTTCTGTTTATTTCCTCGCGCTTCCTCACGCTACGTGTACGCGACGTCCGGGGCACGCAGCCTTGCGTTAGATCAACACAAGGTCTTACCAGTTATCTGTTAAGAGCGTGTCCCCGTTACAAATGCAATGTCGTTTGTCTCTAATAGGTTGGGCTTTAAGCATGGATTGGAAGCAGAAGTTACGTTACTTTTTGGCGTAGGCAACGAGAACAAGTAGTCCACACCAGGGCTCCCAGTGTTCGATTTGTTATAGGTGTCCAGTGTGGCCAGCAGTATTCTCGTTTATTCGAATTCTT
The DNA here is from genome assembly GCA_947650285.1 of Hyaloperonospora brassicae. Taxonomy (NCBI): domain Eukaryota; phylum Oomycota; class Peronosporomycetes; order Peronosporales; family Peronosporaceae; genus Hyaloperonospora; species Hyaloperonospora brassicae. The sequence goes on from CANTFL010000221.1 coordinate 89,590, forward strand.
ATGTTGTCGGCGGCAACGTTTCGTCGACATCTAATTGATAATCACCAAAAAAAGGTTAGCAAAGGGTATCGACCATCTGTGCATGATACCAATGTAACCTTCTTTCTACCTTTTTGTAAGTTGACAACTAGTAACTTCCACAAGCATAAATACTGTAACGAAGTGAGGCGAAGCTTGGAGTAACGGTTCTGTTTTAGAAGTAATCAGTGCAAAAGTAAGAACTAAATTGGTGGTGTTTGTTCAAGATTTTCGTGCCATCGAAACAAAGACTCTACTTTCTTCTTGAGCAATCAATGTTCAAAACGCATTCAAACACCCACCGGTCTTCGCGTACCAGCACCGTCGACGGGGATTGATAAGGTCTAGATTAGCCTGACTGCAAGTGATTTGACCCAGTCTAGACCAAGCTGGTCGCACGACATGCCAAATGCGTACTTAATTAGACACAATGAGAATTATCTAATAAAACGCGATCGGGGGTCTACATTGTAATAATTTGCCAAAAGTTCTCATAGGGCGCGTGGACTGCTCTGTGTAAATGCGTCAGCAAACATGTCTGCTATCGGTGTATACATGACACGAAGGTCCTTCTCCTCCACGCGCTCCTTGTACATACTTACGCGCTAGGTCTATAATTTTATAACTGAAGTGCGTGCTAAAGCGACTTCTTCTTGTTTGTCTTCATGTACCGTCGCTATTCCATCTTTGAGATGGCTCATATCCTACAGCAGTCGTCGGAGCTACACCATTTCTTCCGGTATAAGTACAGATTTATCTCATCCACTTATGCTATCGAGCCAGAAATTGTCGGCTGCTGTTGCGAGCGCCACGAGATCGCTGCACCATTAAGAATAAACACATATTGTAATGGGTTGATCTCATTCCACGCCACTTTTATTTATGGAACGAAAGCGAGATTAAATCATAGCGCAAGACGCACTTATGCCTGGTAACTTACGTGAGGTGACGAAATGGCGTATCTGCTTCAGTGTGTGCGGCACATAGAATGTACCCATGGTTGATATTGTGCTTAGTGCGAGACGCACAAGACATATGGTGTATCTTAATGAGGCAGAGTCATTTACTGACGCCTCCTGCGATCCTAAGATCTTCATGTAGGGACCGCGCATCATAAGAGCGCGCATCATTCAATGTATATTAATTGCATTCGGCCTATTTTTAAATCACGTTACTATATTTATTTGTCTTACGTTTACCATTTTTCGAAACAGTGCGCGCAGAAAGAGGCTGACTACTTCCGCGACGCACTTGAGAATTATAGCACTTTCTTTGAGGCAGCTTTCGTAAGGGCGGTCGAAGTGGTAAGGCCTTCGAGGCTATTTTCGGTCGACCTCGATGTCTTTGAAACAGGTCATACTTGACAGTCATTGGGCTGGACAGACTATTTCGCTGCACGCGAGAGAAGGATTTCAAAATGTCTTCTCGTGCGTGCACTCGGAGGTAGTACATGGTCCCTATTCAGCGTCGAAACACAATAATACTAAATTTCAACCTTCAAGTGTGGTGTAGGAAATTCTCTTTTACAAAATCACCGGGTGAATGTCATCGAATCTCAGTTCGGCAAACCGTGGGTCGTCGAGATTGGATTAAAAGTATATCACGTCGGATCACTTTGAGAGTTGAGTCCTGATCTAGCGAGTCCCGCGTCGTCAATCCTTATGTTCGGTGAATATGGATTCGTCTTGGGTCGTCGAGTCTCGATTCGTCCATCTTCGGTCGGCGTATTTGGGCATTCGATTCCAGAGTCGTTTGTATCAAATCGGCAAAATCTGGATTCGTCACGTCCAAGGTTCACGAATTTACGATCGTCAATTACTTCGGATTGATTGATAATTGCACGTAAAGAGTGGAAGGTGCAAGAGAATTTAAAGTCGTGTTTCATCCGATATGTGCATGTGGAAAGGTAGATGCACAGAGCGCAACATGAAACGGCTCGGCGATACATCAAAGTTGATAAGTCAATACAGTGCAGAATAGAGTACGTCTAAGAAACGCGTACTCATCATGTAAAAGGCACTGTTGACTACGTACTGGTTGACCAGTACGGAGTATACTTCCACTGACGACAGAGGTCGACAGTGCCCTGCTAGGTGTTGAAGGAACACAGAGTAACTAAAGGAGACTAAGTAGTCAGAATAGTCTCTGGTAAAAGTAAAACTGTATTAATATAATTAAGTTCTATATCTTCTTGAATCTCTGTTGTCCTGCCATAATTATGCTGATATAACTAAATGTATGATGACGTCTACTCACCACCCATTGCGCGCGTCTAGCAGCGATTGGTGGGTTGATATCAGCACGATATCAACCAAATAAAAGACCCTTCGGTCATCTCAACAATATCGCAATGTCTGTGATATTGTTAAAAGTATATTCGACGTAATATTCTTTATTGTCACATTCTTTGAAGTGACAAATCCATGTAGCGGGCTACCCCGTTACATCACCCCTCCCTAATCTGATAGTCACCGTGTGATTATCGAAAACTTGGTGGCCACTCGTTGGACACCAGTGGGACAGGGAGCACCTGTTTGGTCAGACCCGTTCACTCCTGATCCTGCCTCACATAGCTAACATGTCTATGCGATGTGATTCGAAGAGCACACAGCCTGCTGCTGTGCCAGCCTCTGCGGCAGATGCTTCTTTGTCTGCTGCTTGTTCTCCGTCTGTAGCAGAAGGTGCTGCAGACGCACGTGGTATCGCACCACGTGCACATGATGACCTTGTCAATGAGGTCATCAATTCTGGCGAGTCAGACGTGCCTGACTCGCGCAACGTTCCAGAGGCGTCCCGATCACCGGCGGTGCCTCATCGTTCGTCAAGAGCACTGTCTAAGAGCGAACTCGTGAGTTGCAACACAGTCTATTCGGCAGTGATGATGAACTCAATGGTGAAGAATACGATGCCTCACCAGAATCAACTCGTCATTCTAAAAGCCGTGGTACCGACAAGGGTACCACACTGAAGCGTGGTGAGCTCAAGCCGTGGCGCTTGCCCGACCAGCTCATCGATAGCCTGTCTCACGAGACAAGCGAGTACCATCAAATTCCATTATTCTATGCAACTGAGCTTCATGGCTTAGGACCAAGCGCGAGAAACTTTCGCGCTGGAGAAGACTTTTATCTCGATGTCTTTCTTAGGCATCGATGGTATAACGGCAACCAAAAGCGTGACAAGAACTCTCTTTTGGCAGCGTGGAACGCCTTCGTCCAAAACGTAAAGAATTTCGGACGAGAAGGGTGGCTCAAGAAACTTGAGGCGACACGCCTCAGGTTCGAAAAGCGAACTCCAACCGGTGCCAGTTACCGGTTGCATTGTTTATCAAGTGAGGCCGGCATTCCATGCCTCACTTGGGGTGATCCTTGCGTGAGTTGTTCTGACAACTCGCAACGTTCGCAGAGGGATGTTTATTCCCTCGATTCGCCCTGGGGAAGGGCACACATCTCGGAGGAGATGCGTGACGCGATTGCAAACTTGCAATCCGTCTACAAGCGCCAAAAGCGCGTGTTTAACGATGGTCCCTCGGACCAATCGGATGAGTCTCGTCATACTGGTGGACGAGACCTTAAACGTTAGCCATCAGCTGGGAACGAGGTTCCCAGCTGTCATAAGAAGAGTGGGTACCCACGCTACCGGACGAGGTAGTTCGTCCTTGATTCTGAATGGCCACGTTGGTTCAAGATACGCTCCACAAGAAAGCGTTGAACACCGTGGGAATCCACCAGTGGTTCCGATGGCGTTGGAAAGACAAGGTCCGATTTAGCCGCCGGACCTGCACGAGACTTTGGGTCACCACGAGCGTTACCTGACCGAGCTGAGGGAGGACGTAGATCCCGAATACGATCGTCGGCACGACTTGCAGTCAGACGTGCGACTTCTTCGTGCCGATCGGGAGAAGGACCGATCGGAATTCGCGCTCGCTCAGCTTGAGAGTGAACGCGAGAGGCGTCGTTTGCGCGACGAGCTAGAGACGGTTCGTCGCGAGGCCGCTTCGACGAAGGACCAACTCCTTCCGACGAAGGACCAACTTCAGTGTTTGGTCCTAATCACAAGAATCTGTTGGGGATTTTTGAGCGCGCCACATATCTCCGTTCTCGCAAGAGGCCTCGTACTGACAGTATGGGCGAAGACAACCAACATGAAACGTAGGATGCGTGCGCATCTTACGTGGCAATTCGATCGTGTATGCATTGTTCTTGCGATGCAACACTCGAAAGGGACCAATGTACTTCGGCAGTAGTTTACTACTGCCGACACTAGTGACTGCATGTCCAGGTAAGTTTACCGTAGACAGTAGTACAAGGTCATTGACCTTAAATGAAAGAACATTTGCTCTTCGATTCTTGTCTGCGTTCCGTTTCTTGCGGTCCACCGCATTTGCGATTGAGTCCTGAACGAAAAGGACCACTATTTCTCAAGTCAGCAGGAAGTTCTCTGCTGACTCGTTGTTGTGTTTTTCAGTGCGCTTCGTGCGCACTGCTAAGATTGCTCTCTTCTTCAACGAGGTTGTCTTCTTCCTCGATGGCATTGTCGTTGACGATGCTGAATATACCAGCATCGTCATCATCATCCGAGTCAATAATAACGTCGTCGCTATTAATGAGATGGTCTTCTTCTTCGATGTCGACCTGATCGACATCGGCATCATACGTGACGACGTTAGCGTCGACACGTGATGAGCAAGATCCAAAACGGTTTTTGCTCGAGCGAGTCCCTCCCTCCCCTTATCCAAGAGTCACACTCAAGAAGGGCGAGCACACGTGGATGGCGTAAGCCATTCACGTAAAACGGTGTGTGCTGGGTTGAAGCATGCACCGAATTATTGGTGGCGAATTCCACCATGGGTAGGAATTCGCTCCAACTCGGAAACAAGTGGACATATCCTCAAATTATCTCTTCGAGGACACGATTTGCACGTTCCGTCTGACCATCTGTTTCGGTATGGTCAGAAGTGGACATCTTCAATCGTGTTCCAAGAGAACAGAACACGGTTTGCTAAAATTCCGCCGTGAACCGAGGGTCACGGTCGAATACGAGTGCACGGGGTAACCCATGGAGTCTATAGACCGTGTTTAGAAAGACAACCGCACAGCCGTGTGCAGTGATCGAATCAGAGACTGCAGCAAGATGCACCATCTTGCTGAACCGATCAACGAACACAAGAATACCATTATTCTTGTAAAAGTCTTCGGGTTTCCCGAAGACGAAGTCCATGGGAACGGACTCCCAACACTCTGCCGGTACCGGCAGAGGTTGTAGTGGTGCACGGGATGAAGGGCTAGGCTTCATCCGTTGACAAACCTCACAAGATCGAATGTATTTGCGCACGAACTGATACTGGCGGGTCCAGTAAAAGGTACGATTTACCATAAGGTAGGTTTTTTCCCTACCACGATGCCCGCCCGAGGGAGCATCGTGACATGCAAACATGATGCGTAATCGCAAATCATCATAATCGGGAAAGACGACACGAGGTGTATCGTCGAGTCGTATACCGATCCAACGAGGAGCGGTATAGAGCCGGCAAATCCGCCAAGGATTTCTGGGATGGGTTCGCAAGGTGACCCATCAAACGAAGGAAAATCATATTTTCTGCGTATGCCTTCCGCACGTCATCGAGGAAAGGCGATGACGGCACACTGACTGACAGCGCCGCAACAGTGGGCAAGGCCTAACTGTTTGCGCGTGTTGTCGGCTCGAAATCGGGCCGGCGCGAAAGTGCATCAGCGACGACATTGAGTCGTCCTGGTTTATACTCCACGGAGAAGTTATGCTCCGCGAAGAAAGACAGCCACCTCGCCATCCTTTGCGAGAGGTGTGGGCTGTTTACGGTCGTGCGTAGTGACGCATGGTCCATATATACGATGAGCGATCTATCTCCGAGGAGATAGACGCGGAACTTAGCCAGTGCGTACTCCATAGCAAGGCGTTCCTTGTCATGTATCGGGTTATTGCGTTCAGCTGGTTGCAGCTGACGCGATTGATAACAGACGACGCGCTCTGCGCCGTCTGTGTCATACTGCATCAACGCACAGCCGATCGCAAAATCGCTGGCGTGACAGACCACATGAAATGGACTGTCCTGATCTGCAATCGCCAATATCGGCGAATGCATCAATCTTCGCTTGATACCTTAAAAGGAACGATGGCACTCAGTGTTCCATGACCACTTGACATCTTTCTTGAGTAACCAAGAAAGATGAACAGTCATCTCGGCGTAGTTGCGAGAGTACTTATGCAAGTACGCCGCTAGTACCAAGGAACTTCCTTAGTCCCTTGACATCGACTGGCACTGGCCAGTCGGTGATCGCCTTGATCTTTTCGGGATCAGGGCGTACGCCGTGTTTACCCACGATGCACCCAAGAAGTGGTATTTCGCTTGCCGCAAATATACACTTCTTGAGGTTTGCGTACAACTTATGCTTGCGCATAAGTTGGAGGACTTGACGAACGTGAGTTCTGTGTACTTCAACGTCCGTCTTTCCGTCCATAGCCCGGCTATGGACGAACACATCGTCGAAGTAACTCGGTGCGAAATCCCGCACCGGTCTCAATAGATTTGTGACACATCTGTTGAAGGTAGCAGGGGCATTACTCAGCCCCTGTGGCATCACCAGCCACTCTCACAGCATACCGCTGGGGGTGCTCACTGACGTGTACGGGATGTCCCGTTCACGCATGAGGATATGATAGAATCCATCCATCAGATCCATGAACGAAAAGATGGTACTCTTTGACATACCATATATAATAACGTCCTTCCTCGGTATCGGCGTCTGAGCCGGTACCGTTGCAGCGTTCAACTTGTTGAATGCGTGCACTATCCGCCATATTACTGTGGCTTTTCGCACACAGAAGGTCGGAGAGATGTGAGGGGATGTCGATTCTCTCATATGGCCCGCTGCTAAGCGATTGGCAAAGAACTTGTCGATCGCTAGTACTTGTTCACGAGGCAGTGGCCACTGCTTCGTGACACAGTACTTCGAGACCGGTTTGAGCTCGATCTCGTGTCGAGTGCCTTTGTCCTTAGGCAACTCGCAAGGTACGGATTCATGGAATACATCTTTGAATCTGATCAAATCCTTATACAAAGGATTTGCCTGAAGCGACTTCCACGATTGAGATTCATATCTCTCAATCCGATTCTTCTCGTCGATGACACCTTCGTCCATCGATGAACTGCTGAGAACCCTCTCGGTCTCAGCAAATTATGTTGCCGACCGAATATCGGCCACACACTCATCGTCTATGACGAGTACCCAGATCTACTTGACTTTGCCACTACGCAGATCACGCAAGAACTGTTTCGGTTCTAGTGTCGGCAGTTGAATATCTTCGAAGTTAACTTCGGAGGCGCAACCAGATCTAGCGTGTAAGCGCCTACGCTTGATACATCATTAATAAAGACATTTAATGTCTCGATTACCTCCTGAGAAATCACTTCCACAGGATCTGGGAGAGCTCTCTCCACAATAAAGTAATCATCTACATTGTGTTCTTGTACAGTCGTGCTAAAGACCCTACCACAAGTAAGGCCATCGCACTTGCTCGTAGTACACCCACGTGAGTGTGGGCGTTCCAAGATATTCGTAAGGTGGTTATCTGAGGAACAAGTAGCAGGTATCGTAGCCGATCGATCCTACCAACTCACCCTTGGCTCGTATCTCCTGAGCCAAGACAACCCTAAGATGACGTCGAACTTGTCCTCTAGGTCAAGCACGATGAAATCATCAACGTACTGTTCGCCTTTTAACGTGTAGTGGATTCCGACTACACTTTTCTTCACAGTGATCGATGCGCCTGTCGCTAGACGCACCGTCATCTTTGTTGGAGAGATCTCCCGCTCCATGAAGTTAAAACTCCCTGCCTCTAGCGACTGGCGACGAACAAAATTGTTCGACGCCCCACAATCAACTAGGGTGCGAAGTGACAAGTCTTTGGTCACTTCTAACTTCAAGGTGATGAGAGACACCTCATCACCAGGTGCAGAGACACACAGAAATTGTGTGTCGGGAGCAACCTTTTTCAAAAGATTTGCAAATTCTCTTGATGTTGCTGGATCAGTAGGGCGCTCCGCCCCTAAAGATCTCGACCGTTTTTTTATGGTTGGCCTTGCCGTTGCGGCTTTGCAACAGCATCGGACCCTCGCCCTCCAGTTCTTCTTGTTGGTGGTAGAATACTACGCTCAGCACCGCGAGGTGCTGAGCGGGGGACACTGCATTCGTATGCATAACGTCCCAGTTTGTGACAGCGATGGCATATCATCATTCGCTTGTCGTTCATAAGGCGAGATTTCTCGCCCTCTACTTGACAGAGGTCCATTGGTTCTGGACCTCCGACTGCTAATCATCTCTGTGAACGATGCGGGGTCAACGTAGCGTGGGACTACCTCACACTATAATCTTCTTGCTATGCTGCGAAGATTCCCTCTGAGAGCGTCTTTAGCTCTCCGCGGAACAGGTGGTCCCTAACGGGACCGTCTGAAAGCCCTTGAATGAAGATTGTGATCAACACAAACTCACTCACAGGGTTCAATACCATGAAGCTTGCAAGGTATCGTACGTGCTGAGCGTAAGCGTGAACCTTACGCTTACCCCGTTTGATTCCGAAGAGTTCAGATAGTGTCCTGAACTCTGCTCTGGGCGGCTCGAACGTCTCACTGAGCAAGGTCTTAAAGACATCTTACTACCCAAACACATTTGGGTTGTGCAACTTGAGGTTTAGGGCCCAAGCTCTGGCTTCTCCTGTCAGGTTAGACTGAGCGAATGAGACTTGTATTCGCTCATCGTCTATGCGACGAGCATCGATGGCATCGTCCAGCTCTACGAACCACCTCAACAGGGAGTCTTCCTCGACTCCCCGATACTTGGAGACCTCTACTTTTAGAGACTCCCGTCGACGCTCACGCGTCGGCTCTGCGGACTGAGACTGTTGTTGTCTCAGTGCTTCGGTCCGCTGGTGATCTTGTTATTGTTGTAACAAGATCACCTGCGCTCTCGACTCATCAAGTTCTCGTTGCAAGAACTTGTTAATGACGACATGTTGCTGGTCCCTATCCCTTGAGGATAGCATGGTCCATATGGCTTCCTCGCCAACGGTCGAACTCATTTGTTCGATCGCACTCCATTCGACGTCGCTCAAATGGGAGTAGCTTTCACGGGTTCCGTGAAAGCTGTCACCGTCTACATCGTCTAACATGTTCATGTTGGGCGATGGGGTTGTGGTTCTTGGATGGACTACAAAGTGCTACCAGGTGCAAAGGGGCACTGTTGACTACGTACTGGTTGACCAGTACGGAGTATACTTCCACTGACGACAGTGGTCGAAAGTGCCCTGCTAGGTGTTGAAGGAACACAGAGGAAGGAAAGGAGAATAAGTAGATAGACTAGTTTCTTGGTAAAAGTTAAACTGTATTAATATAATTAAGTTCTATATCTTCTTGAATCTCTGTTGTCCTGCCATAATTATGCTGATATAACTAAATGTATGATGACGTCTACTCACCACCCATTGCGCGCGTCTAGCAGCGATTGGTGGGTTGATATCATCACGATATCAACCAAATAAAATACCCTTCGGTCATCTCAACAATATCGCAATGTCTGTGATATTGTTAAAGAAAATTCGACGTAATATTCTTTATTGTCAAATTGTTCTTAATGACACTTCCATGTAACGGGCTACCCCGTTACACATCAGGTAAGTACCTGTGTGGGTTAAATTATGCTTGCCGTCGAGCGTTGAGGGTCCTGGCTTAGAGATGTTTATACTGGTAATTATTCGACGTTAGGAAGTACCGGGTCAATGAAGTCTTGATAGAAGCGAAAGAAAACCACTATTTGACGACGAGTCGATAAACGTCACTTGATTGGACTGTTTTGAGTCTCTTTCATCGACGATCCGGTGAAATTCGGAATCAGGCATTTATATCAGACTTTTAAAGTAAGGTGTCGGGGGACCTCAGCCGACAGCACCATAATGTTTACAAGCAGGCATACACTGATCTAGGAAAATTGTAAAGATTAACGATTGAAGCGCCGGCGTCCACCCTTAGGTGCAAGTTCGCAAACGTGAGAGGTGTAGAATCTGCTGATCTTAGGTAGCCAGCCTGTGTAGGATTTGGTAGCGAGGTGAGAATAGGCGAAAGCTACCCCTGGAATTTCGGGGCGATCTTGGAAGGTCATTTTACAAACGCACCAGTCCGTTCACCGACATCATCAGCGATTGCTGTGTTTGTGCGCTGAGGTTGTATCAAATCATATTTGACTTACGGCTGTACCACATTTATCGTCAACTATAGCTCATCCCGCTTATGCTAATCCGACCAGCGCGACTGGCCGATACCCTACGTGGACGAGTTTAAGGTCCTGCATTGGCTTCTGATACTTTCGAGTGTGCTTCAACGCCGATAAGTTCGATCGTGTAACGGTCGCAGTGCTGAATCACACCGCCGACTGCGTTCTCGATGTCATATATCACGCATATCATGAATCCTATCACACATCCGACAAGATTGCGGTACAATACATCATAAAACTTTGTCCATCCTTGATATCATGTAATGGACCAGCATCCGCGTCGACTAGTGGATAAGCCTTGGTCGTCCAGATCCTTTCGGCTTTCGTTGCGACAACGTAATAATGCGTTTAGTTTAATCGCGTGAGACCTTAATGTTAAATAGTAATCGCGTTCCCCAAGCATCTTCAAGTCTAACACAGTATTTAGCTTCGAAGCAATATCGCGCGTTAATCTTGGGTCCTGCTCGCGATGTTCGTATCATTGACGTAACCACAAGGGCTAAGTGTATAGTTGGTGCCGCTTACAACGTCTTGGCAGCGATTGGTGGTAGAGTTGATTGACCGATCGTAGTTGGTAAGCGACAAAGTGCCGATTATAGCCTTCATTTTAATATTCCTTCGATGTTTACTTAGCAAGGATCAATTTGGCGAAAGCGATCAATTAGGAAAGTATCCACGTTAACCCATTTTTGATATCAACGACATACAACGGGCCCACCCCATTCGACCAAGTGTAATATGGCACACTTCTTACCAGACAACTGACAAGCCCTTGTACCGACAGTGCAAGTGTGTGTACTTCCAAATATCACGTACATGGTCTGTGCAGAGGAATAGAACTACCTAAGCAAGAAACTGCTCGAGTCGGGGAATGCAAAACTGTATATTCAATATGGTTATGTCTTTTAATACACCTATTTTGTCGTACATAAGCTATATAAATTACAAATTACCAACTACTAATATCGTCACCACCCATTGCTCGCGTCCAGAAGCGATTGGTGGATTATTTAGTTAATGTCGTGGTCTGTATCCACCCATGGTGGAGCGGTGCTGAACATTACCTCCAGAGGTGATACATCTTCAACACGTATTTGCGAGAGTAATATTAAACAGTACTACGCTGTATTCTCATGGACGTAATTCGAGCCAAAGGCATGTAACAGGCTCACCCCATACAAGGGCAGTCAGAGCAAGTAGCTTTGTATCGATGCGTGTTTCACTTGACACTGCCGCGGTCTTGTGATCGTCTTCTGGACTGAATGTGCTATCGAGCGCATAGTTCACCGATCTTATGCGGAATAGTTTAGTTGCCAAGCAGCAGGTACAGTACGAAAAGAAGTTACAGGTGCGGGTAAGTCCCTGAAGCGTGGCTGGCGCTTCGAGCTGAAAGTTTACCAGCAGAGTGGATGCTTCGCACAAAGCGCTTCAACGCATTTGCAAAGCGGCAGGTAGCAGGTACGCGAACATGGCGGACAATTGATGTGCGCGTACACTTCAGTAGCCACTACCGTCCAAACGAGTGTGTCTGCTCTGGGTATCGCAGTAGACAACCCTTGCGTTTGTAATTGCAGCGGCCTGTGGAGAATGACAACACATAGCACGCTACAAGGCCACTGCATATGTAAAATGCGATCAGTGCGCTGGCGAAGACATCCCGATGTAGAAGAGGAGGTAGCATTCGCTTGGTCACGTATCGCATGTGTGACATCATGTCGGTTTGATGTGGTCGAGTGTTTGCTGTCTTTGCCTGCATGTCCCTTCCCCGACGACGGCGACGACGACGACGATGAAGATTCCACGAAACACGAGCACGTTAAAGTGGTCGAAACGCATTTCCCCTTTGTCCAAACAAAGCCAAACACATCTCTGCAAGATGGCCTTTGGTTCCCGTGTCCGCAGCCTCTGTGCTCTCGCGGTGCTCTGCACTGCAGTGTCGATAGTGCCCACAGCTGATGCGTGGCCGGCGCCGATCGTCACGAAAGGCAACAAGTTGTTCGATTCCAAGACGGGTGTGGAATTCCGGATGAAAGGCATGGCCTACTACCCTCGTCCGAACGACGGCCGCATGGCCACCGTGGGCAACTACGACTGGGCAGCCGATAAGCACGAGGACGTGTGGCAGCCGCACTTGGAAGTGCTCAAGGACCTCGGCGTCAACACGATTCGGCTCTACTCGATCGACCCGGGCACCTCGCACGACAAGTTCATGTGTGCGTGCTCGGAAGCAGGCATTTACGTGCTGGTCGGCATCACTGCACCGTGAGTAGAAGCACTACCTGTCTGTCTATCTGTCTGTCTATCTGTCTGTCTATCTGTCTGCCTGTCTGCCTGTCACGTCGCTTTCTCCCTTCTGCTGCAAGGACTTCTGTCACCAGTGTTCGTTGACTGTGGACAGTGGATTTATTCACCTATGTATCGCTCGACCCGTCCGGACGCTCGAGACTTGACTGACTGAGACTGACTGACGGATTGTGCTGTGTTCCTTGCCAGGTGTGAAAACTGCTCCGTGCTGGACTACCTGCCGCCCAAGTGCTATCCGGAAGACCTGTTCACGCGTGCGCAGATGGTGTACAACGCGTTTGCAGTGTATGACAACACTTTGGGCTTCAGTGTCGGCAACGAGAACAACCTGCAGACGGAGAATGGCGCCGATGGTACGGCCACGGCGCCCTGTGTCAAGGCTTTCTTGCGGGACACTCGCAGTTACGCTGCGAGTTGCTCGGGCTCGGTGCGGCAGGTGCCCATTGGCCTCGACATTGCCGACATTCCGCCTCGCGAGCAGTGGATGGCGTACTACGATTGTGCGGTCGACGACGACGAGAACACGCGGGCGCAATGGTAGGACGCGCGTGCATGTGATGGCACTTGTGTGTGTGTGTGTATGGTGGTTGGCAGTAGTGATAGGGGTGGCAACCACCGTGGCTGCCTGGCTGGGTGGTTGGGTCGCGTCGCTGGCAGTTGAGAGCTGGTTGCTCACACGACTGTGTGTTGACGTGTTGGTGGCTGCTTGAGCAGGATGGGCTTCAACCCGTACGTCGAATGCGATCCGACGACCCACGTCAAGTACTCGCAGTCCTCCGGGTTGCAGAAGATCATGGCGGAGTACGCGAAGGTCGGCTACTCTCGTCCGCTCATGTTTGGCGAGTTCGGCTGCAACAAGGGCGTGAACACCATTGACGGCTACGAGAACCAGCGCACGTTCTACGATGTAAGGAGCAAAGGAAGAAAGAGGAGGAGAGGCTATTGCAACGAGCAACTGGAAGAGGCAGTCGAGCTGACCGCGATGTTGTTGCGTGTGTGCAGGCCAAGTGGATGAACACGGAGAAGGAGATGACGGACGAGATCGTCGGTGGCAACGTGTTTGAGTTCACCACGGAAGCTGCCAACCTGTTGGATAGAGAAGGTGAGTTTCTGAATGTTCAGGGCAGTCGACGTGACAAAAGCACTGACGGGTCAGATGTGCATGCCCTTTGCCAATATGCAGCCTTGATCAAGACTGCGGATGCCGGGAAGTATGGCGTCGGCTACTTCCAGCCGGACGACTGCGACAACAATAAGACTCTGTGCGTGTTCACTCCGTACCCGGAGTATGAGTATCTCAAGGAAGCGTACACGACTACCAAGAGCTCGGCCCTCGTGCACGACAGCTTCACACCGACGCGTGACGCAATATTGAGCTGCCCTGCGAACATGTCGACCGCGTTGCCGTCAACTCCCGATGGTAAGGCGTGTTTGTGTCTTGCAGCTTCATAGTTTACGTCGTAACGTTTTGGTTTGGAACGCTTGGCTCATGCAGTGACAATCTTGGCGTGTGCTGCGACCCAGCCGAGTTGCAAGGGCAAGAAGGCGAATGCATACGAACACGTGAAGTCGAGCACTAAAGTTGGTGAAAAGCGCACCCCCTCGAACGAAGACGCGGCATTTGTTACGAGTGCGGGCCGTGTGTTATCGGATATCGTGATACGCGCTACTTCCGTCGGGGCGATTGTCGTTGTGTCCTTACTGACGATGTGAAGGAAGTCGGGACATTGCGGGCGTCACCGGATCAGCCTTCGCCACGGAATCGTGCCCGATCCAGCGGGGGGAAACTAGTCTGCGATCAGCTTGAGGTCACAGGATACGGCGAGTGACAGTACAACTATGCCACAGGTTATGAAGGCCCATTGCATTGCATTAGCTAGTCAGTGACTTGGTAATGAAAGGAATGGTCGACTCTGAGTCGCAAGTGGCTGCCAACAATGCCCAAGAAAAAGAGGCAAATCTGCCTTTGAGATACTAAAGAAGTTCGGGGTGAATGCAGTTTCGTCTGTTAGTGGTAAGAGTAGTGCATCGCACGACAAAGTCATCGGTGCTGCGGTCTCATGGACATCTTTGCAAGCAAAGTCGGTAGTGATATCAATTCTCGAGAAATAGCAGCTTTCGTGTCTTGGACATATCGCGCCTTTGGTGCGACGCCGATGGGTTACAAAACGACTACGATTACCAAAGCACAGGTGAAGTACGACCAGACGCACGTCCACGCTTCCAGCAACGAACTTGTAGGGCCAATCACAAGCAACGGGTGCATGAAACTCCGGACTATGTGAGCGTAGCACCCTGGTCGCAGCACGCTTTGGACTCCATTCTGTTCTTCGGAACACAAAGCATTGAGCCCTGGATGCGGAATATGACCGTGCTTCCAGTTTGTGGCCAAGGTGCAAAACTGATGACAGCGCGTGACTCCGCGTGTCGCATCTGCCTTTGGACAACTTGTGTTTGCGCAGACATTGAGCGACGAGAAGAGCGTTCATCCTCGCTCGACTGGCGATCTTGTGCTTGAAGTGCCATTTGTCTGGCCGTCCACGATTGATCAGGCGCTTTGACCGGCCTTTGCCATCGTTCAGAACGAGTCGAATCGATTCGGGACCACCCATTTGACAAGTTATTAGAGTCCGAGAAGAGTTCAGCAGACACTGAATCAGCTGTTTGCTTCAACACGACTCTCTTGCATCCCGTGTCAGAAACTTGAGAAACCTCGTAAGATATGCGCTTGGACGACACCACATGGACAGAGTCACCAGAGTTGAGTTTTTCTTCAGCCGCAGTCGCGTCGTCCGTACTATTTGCGGCCACCAAAATCGCGACCCTTTGCCGCCACAGGCGCTATCTGTTGTAGCCGTCGGCAGGTAGCAAACGTGGGGCAGTCGGCGTTCTCCTTGAATCATTAGGCAGAGGGATATAAAGGGACGGGAGCGACGTTGACCGAATCTGAGTGAAGCGTTGAGTTGACCATCGCTTGTCAAACCCAAGAACGTTTGCACGACTACATTGGACTATCAGAGCCAACCACTGCACGCACAACTCATCCGCGCACTCTCATTGAACTGCGTCAACTCCAACGCACCGATTGCCAATTGCAATGACTTCGTACAACAAGCGGTTGTGCGTTGCTCTGCATGCAAATGTCCTCGTGAACCATATCGCGCCGACCTTTTGGTCTCGACAGTTGTCGCTACTCCCGTCGTGTCCAACGGGTGTATACCGACTTGCCACTGACTTGTATACTCCACACACACACACAGAAAGTGCGTGCGTGCGTGAGTGAGACACTACGACCCAAGTGTGGCCTGTCCTGTCTCTCCCCTCCCCCTCGCTCCCCCCCAGTAGCAATAAACAGTAGTGTATACCACCCACCACTTGATCACTCGCCTACTCGACCAGTAGTTGTCGTTGTCGACGGCGGCAGTGGCGGTGGTACCGTGTACCACGCCCGCACTCGCGACAACCCGACCTCAAGAGCTCTTTTGGCGACGATGGCGAGCAGCTCCGAGTCGCGCGCGCGGTTCGACCACCTGCACGCGCTGCGCAACGTCGAGCTCATCGCGCGCAACGAGTACCCGCTCCGGCACCTCGCGCGGGAGAGAGTGCGCCAGCGCGCGCGTCAAGACGGCCACGACGACGACGACGACGACGAGCGCGCGCTGTGCTTTTGCACGTTCCCCGACCCGGTGGAGCGACGCGACAGCGACACGCGGCGCTGCGATGACGTCTCGTGTCTGAACTTTGCCACGTACATGGAGTGCTCGCCGTGCTGTGCGACGGGTGAGTTCTGTCGCAATCAGCGACTGCAGCACCCCGAGCGGTACCCGGTGCTCGAGCCCTTTAAGACCGAGTTGAAAGGCTATGGCGTGCGGACGCGCGAAGCGATTGCCCAGCGAGGAATCGTCGGCGAGTACGTTGGGGAGATCATTGACCAGAAAGAACTTGCGCGGCGGCTCAAGAGCGTGCCGCGCCACGAGCTGAACTTTTACTACTTGCTCCTGGCCCCAGGCGTGTACATTGACGCAAGGACAAAGGGGAGTTTCACGCGGTTTGTCAACCATAGCTGTGAGCCGAATTGCAAGACGGAAAAGTGGACCGTGGAAGGCGAGACGAGGATTGCTGTCATTGCTTTGCGGGACATTGACGTCGGCGAAGAGCTTACGTTCGATTACCAGTGGAAAGCGCTTGGCTCGAGGCAGATCAAGTGCTTTTGTGGCATGCCGACGTGTAAAGGCGTGATTGGCTTGCAGAGCGACACACTGCAGAGTGCAGAAGCCAAGACGGGAGGCTACTTTCGCGACCCCGAGGCACACGAAAGTGGACTTGCGTTGGTGGGACGGCGCGTGCGCGTATTTCTCTCTCCGGACGACAAAATGGAGTTTGACATTCAGCTGATCAAAGCGTATAATGAGGACGAAGATCGGTACGAGGTGGAGGATTTGCTGGAGCTGACTGGGTACGAGACCGATGGAAATGATTCGGAGGAGCAAGTAGAAGCAGCTGAGAAACAATTTGTGCAGCTGAAAGAGAACGGGTGGCAGATTTACTGTCCCGTGGGACATGAAGGGAACACGTCAGTGTTTGCGATTCCGAAAAAGCGTGTGTTGAGCTCGCCGAAGATGTCAAGTGTAGATGAAAGTAGAGACCCATCGCCTAAGCAAGCAACGACGTCACAGTTGCCTGTTCGCACGCCGTCGCCGGTGGCCATGGATAGATCGGAGAGCAGCTTCAGTACGATGAAAAAGAACCAGTTTGGTGAACCACTCGACCGCGATGGAAAGGTGGTGTCCAACAAGCTGCTGATCAAGTTTTTACCAAAAGAGTACGATGCACTTGCCATTCGCGGCTTATTTATCAGCCGGAAGCATCCAAATGCATTGGTGGATGCTGACGTGTTTAACTTTCTGGACGGTACGGGCTGGGCGCTTGTGGAGCTAGAAAGCAACGAGCTCGCATCTTCGTTTCGCCGCACCTTGGACCGCCGTAATTTACTCGATAAGATGTTGCGTGTGTATCAGGCGGGCCAGAACGAATTGGATAATTTTCGACACCAGAAAAACAAAGTGCAGATGATGCGTCAACAGGGCATGACGATCAGGAGCATTACACCGCCTTCAGAAGAAGCGGAGCATGTGCATTCGGGGAGAAAAATTGAGCGGTATTGCTTTGGCCGAAAGCTGAATTGGCTCGTCTCTGAAGAAGAGCTTCGAAAGTTGGCTGTCCATCAAGTCTTGTCGACGTCGCTAGAAGAATCGCTGCGGGTGAAGTACGTAAAAAGTATATTTCACATTGCTAAAGGATTGCGCCTCGACCGAGAGGATGCTACGAGTGCCATTATCGCGCTGAATAGGTTCTTCACGTTCCACACAATGCCGATGGAGGTCGATATCTATGCTGCTACGATGCTTCACTTGTTCTTGAAGGCTCGCGCCCGAAAAGTACCGTGGACAGCCTTTGTGAAGGAAGTGTACAAAGCAAAGCACGGTTCGTCTGCTGTCGAACTTCTCACGGCTGCCTCACCTGAACTAGGGGTGCTCAAGCGCCGTCTGGTCAAAGCGGAGGGTGAGCTGCTGGAAGGGTTGCGTTACGACGTGACGGGTGAAGATCCTTACGCGCTGTTGGACCTTCTAACAGCACGCAAAGGTTCGAAAAAGCGTGTAGCGTTCTCGAACCACAGTGTCGGCAATCAGTTGGCTTCACTCCTTCCGTCAGTGCCTCCCCCGGAAGTGCAAAAAGAAGCAAAACACTTGGTGGCAGAAGCCTTGCCATTGTCAATTTGGACGCACACACCTGTGGAATGCGTGGTGCTCAGCGTGGTATACGTGAGCGCTGCTGCAACTGAAGTGCTGAGCCATCGCTCGCCTCCTTACCACGCCAAGATCCCGGAATTCCTTCCACAACTAGATGCTCATTGTAATGCAGCTGAAGCTTCCATGCTGCTGAAATGCTCTCTGTCCATTTGCAATCAGTTAAAAGACCGATGGGCACGCTTAGAGAAGCAGTCAATGACAGCGCAGCTGAAGCAACCGAACGAAACTGACGACATAAGCAAGTTTGACCTGGATCAGTTTACTGTGTCTCGAGACAAAAGGGATGGGGAGATTGTCAGCCGGATAGCTAGTTTGCTGAAGCAATGGATCACCCTGTCTTCTCTGTCCAGCTCATCACCTGGTCCTTCGGCATCGACTGCAAATTCGACGTTCTCTGCTGCATTTTCGACGACGGCTGCTACGTCCTCGACTACGACACCCTCGCGCAGCAAAGGGAAGAATTTCATTGCGTTTAAGGCGATGGAAAGCTCAGTTCCGGTTGCCAGCTGGACGGCTACAGGGCAGAATCGTGACAGGTCTTTCTCCGCACTATCAATTTTTCCAAAGAAAGTTGTCACTGGTACGAACGATACGAGTGCTGGAAGCATTCGCTTGCACGCGGACGAGATTACTAAGACCGAGTCCATCCGGAAACGAGCGTACTTGGGCGTTGTGTCGAATGAGGTAAGCCTCGACTTAGCTGGACGGCCTGTGTATCTGCAGTCATGGCCGTACCTTGAGCAAGAGACATTTTTCTCGGAAGAGAGAGGCATTAACGAAGCTTGCGTGCGTGAGCTGTCAGCAGCGACGACTCTCTCGTCGCTCTCGCCAGACCGTTTTATGAAGTTGTATGGAGTTGTTTTCCCGTCCAACTGCAAGGAGCGACAGCTGAACGAAGCGGGCACTCCCAGTACTGGCACGGATGATCTCGATCTACTTGCGGCTACAATCGATGACGATGGTAATCCTCTACCTGAAGGCATGGACAGACTGAACTTGCAAAGGCACTACTTGGCCTTCGAGCAGCCGCTGCACATGTTTTCAGGTATTTTTGAGGCTCATGTATCACTTACGCCAGAGCTGCGCAAGAAGGCCGTATATGACATGCTGCAAGGTCTTTCCGCTGTCCACGACCATGGGTATGTTCACCGCTTCGTTGCCCCCTCACACCTCTTGATCTTCAGGGACGGCGTTAAACTTGGCGGTTTTCATGCAATGCGCAAAGTTGCTAACATCAAGCGAAAAGAAGGTGATGGATCTTCTTTGGCTGCTTACGTGATGACCGACAGTGAGCGCAAAGAGCACTGCTATGGTGCGTGGCTCTATGTGACTGCACCAGAGATTTTGCTAGGCGAAACGAAGTACACATGGCGCTCGGATATCTGGTCTGCAGGCTGCGTAGCGCTTGCTATTCTTCTGGAGAAGGTTCCATTTCTTCAAGGACAGGACCCCAAAATACAGCTCGATCTGATCTACCGTCTCTGTGGCACGCCGGGCTCATCGTGGGAAGGCGCGCATAAGCTCCCGTTGTACAACACGTTTCGGCCCAAGCATGAGTACAAGATGCGGCTCTGCAAGACCCTTGTGGAACAGCGTTCTAAATATCCAGACTTCCCGGAGGATGCGATCGTGTTGCTGGAAGCCATGCTTCAGCTAGACCCCGCGCGTCGCAGCACAGTGAAAAGGCTCACAGAACTGCGTTACTTTGACAGCGTCCGTGACAGTAAGCAGACTTTCGACTTCAGTGGACTCCCGTCGACATTCCCTGTGCAGCGAAAACGACTCGTCCAGCACTTGCTGAAATCGAAGTCGAAGAAACACCGAAGTGCTGGTAGCAGCGGTCGGGGTAGCGTACCGGCACGACATCACTCTTCGCATCGACACAGCAGCAGTGAGCATCATCGCCACAATCGGTCCTCGCCCTCGGTACACGCTGGGTTAGCTCTTGGCGATAAAACTAGCCATTCTGACCGACACAGAACCAGGCGTGGCAAGCGGACAACGAGACCATCGTCTGCTATACGACAAGAAACCCATCACGACACTGCCTTTGATGACACTGGGAATGCGGGGATGCAAGACGGCAGCGAGCACGTTCCGCTGCCAGCCAGCTTCACGGCTTCTGCTGGATCTCCACTACCGCAGTCGATGGTTGATGGTAGTGGCAGCTTACCCCCGCGTGAAAAACGCGCCAAGCTTGGTTGGGGTATGGGACTCAACTCAGCATTATAACAAGACTTTCGGCCGGAGGGCACTGCATTGAACGACTCCATAACCACAACAACCAGGCGATTTAGACGACATGAACCGACCAACTCTGCGACTCGCATGTCATGTGCAAGCATCAATAGACTCTATTTGCAAGTCACGCTTTGTCAGCCTTAGTCGAGGCACCACTTCTTTTGCTCACTCAAACAAATTGCCAAAGCCAGTGTCAAGGCACTTTTCGTACGAGTCGCGACGTCGAAGCTTTTCTTGGCCTTGTCGGTGGCGGCGATACCAACTCGTCTCAGCCGCGTACACCACATCGTTCGTCATCTCACTCGCTGCATTCTTGTCCACCGATCCCTTCAAGCGCTCCGCGAGCTCATCTACGATCTGCACCATTTCCTCTTGCGACTTGGCAGCTGCTAGCGCGTCGCGCAAGTCCGGGTGCATCCGCAGATCTTGGAACAGCATCTTAAACAGGTGCGCACGCACAATCTTATCACTCACAGGCGGATACAGCGTTGCAAACCCAAGGTACTGTCTTGCCAGCTCTAGAAACGACGTGTCTACGCCGGGTGTGTTGTTCGCGTCAGCAAATAACGCCGGGTTTTCCAGCACCCCTTCTGAGCTCATCACGCCGTCACAGCCTGTAGCCGCAAGACAACGCGCGATATCGTCAGGGGTCTCCACTCCTCCGTTCGCAAACACGGGAATGCTCAATTGCTCCTTAATGCGTCGAATGATGTCCCAGTCAATGGCTCCCACTGCGGTCTTGTTCATCTCTTTTGTGCGGCCGTGCACCGTCAGTAGATCACATCCAGCGTCCTGCAGCATCTGGGCAAATTCGAGCGTCTCCTGGTCGTCGGGAAAGACTCGGATCTTGACCGTCACGGGCACCTCAAGTCCCGCACTCAGCGTCTCGACGATAGACCTGACCGTGTCCTTGTCCTGCATCAGAAACGATCCATAGTGGCCCTTGCGAGCAATGCCCTGCGGACAGCCCAGATTCAGGTCCACGGCGTCACAATGGCGTTCCACCATCTTGGCCGCTGCCAACACAGTTGCTGGATCGTTGCCACAAAACTGCATCACAAAATGGACACCTTTTGTCAGCCCATGGCCACGTTGTGTCAACACACGCACCGCTCTGGTCAGCCTGTGCTCCTCTTGTCACAACGGCCGATTGGATCTGCCGATGCTCTATCTGTCACCACGTTGCAAACAAAGACGACGCACAGACCTGGACGATCAGCGGCCGGTCCTGGATGTGGTGCTCGAACATCTTGTCCCGGTACTCGGCACTCTCGGTAAATAGGCGGCTGTGGAGCATGGGCGTGTAGCAGCAGTCGGCTCCGAGCGTCCGACACAGCATGCGAAACGCCAACTCGGACTGGTCCACCTGCACGTAAAGTACACACCTTTTGTCACCACGAGACCCACCAGCAATTTTTTCAGCTTGCATAACTGACGCCGTCGGCAGCAACTTCCACATGCTGCCAGCCACGCGGCCGTGTACTACTAGTGACTACTTTGCGACAGTACCATTGGCGCGACGATGCGTGTGGGCGACCCGATAGCGCGGTAGAAGTCATAGCCGCGCAGTTTCCCCATGGTCCGGTCGCGCGCGTGGTCGGCCGTGGACGTCATTGGCCGAAACCCCACCACTCGCGCGCCGCGGGGCCGTCCTGGCTTCGTTTCAGCCAATCAGTGCTCGCGGCGCCCGCCTCCGTCAACGACCATCACTCTTGTTTCCGCATCTGGCGGCGCGCACGCAAAAGGAAACGAGAGGCGCACGCAAAAGGAAACGCGAGGCGAAAGGCAATTGCGCAATGGGCGACAACAGCGTCGCGACCGTCTGGGAGAGTGAGCTGCTGCGCGCGCGGCAGTGGATCGCCGCCACGCGCCTCGACGCGCAGCACGAGCAGACGCGCCTCTTCCAGCGCGTGAAGGCGCACATTGGCTTCTTTGACCACCGCCGGTCGCTCCAGAGCGAGAACATGGCCAGCGACGACGAAGATGACGCTGCTGCGCTGGACTTTCTGGCCGACGTGGACGTGGCGGACATGAACGCGCTGCTGCAGGCCGAAGCGGCAGGCGCGACCGCGTTGCTGGACCGCGACCTCGTCAACGCCCGTGGCCCGCAAGCGCCACTGGCGATGCCGGTGCACTTGGCGTCGCCGCCGCCGCAAGAGGTCGTTAAGCCGATGGATCCGGTCGAGACGAGCAGGATGGACGCGAGTGTGGAGGCGCTGATTGAGACGCTGGCGCTGGACGTGACGCACGTCGAGCCTTTTGATGCCGACGCGGGAGCGACGGGCGATGGCAGAGGAGCGCTCTTTGAGTTGCTGCAGACGCTCGGACGGCAAGAGACTGAGACGGCAGTGACGCGGGACGTTGAGGTGGAGTTTGCAATCGAGACGGAGCCGGCCGACGTGACGATGCGCCAAGTTGTGTCCAAGAGCCCAGCGGCACTGTGCACGGAAAAAGATGAGACAAAGAAGACGCAAATATGTACGACAGCACGATCGGACGTAAAAGAGGATACAAAAGGAGCGAATTGGCCGGCAAACGCTCGGGAACATGTGGAGCCTATCGGACGAAATGGAAATGTACGACGGAAGCAAAGACATGCAAAGACGTTGGAGGAGGAACGCTGTCGGACGAGGCGACAGGAACAGGTGACGCTGACGCTGGAGAACGAGGACGAAAGCGACTGTGAAAGTGACGGCAGTGTAAGTAGCGCCTACTCGCCCTCGCCGGCCGAGGATGAAGGCGATTCGGAGCTGGATGAAACGAACGTGGTGGATTTGCTTGGCGATGACGAGGACAGGTGGTCTGTGAAACGTAAACGGAAGCGATTACGGCAGACAGACGTAGCACCGAAGACGACTAAAGTACGATCACGCAAACCCGTTGTCACGCACAAGCTGACCCAGCAACACGACGCTGGTCAGGACGGAGATAGCGGAACGGAACGTCGATTGCGCGCAGGGAGCGAGACTAGACGCACTTTAGCTGCTGCAGAAAGATCGCCAGCAGAAGGAGACTTAGGAAGCATGACATGTGTGCCGAGCAAGCTTCTGTCTTGCAAGGATAAATTCGAGGCAAATGGAAAAGATGGCTCATTGGAAGGAGGACAGCACAGGTTAATGGACAACGCTAGTACCAGTGGTACTTGTTGCAGTACAGCAAAATGTGGAGAAACGACGGAGTCCGTCGTGCGATTGGAGGTTCCTGATGATGCCACAAGTTTGCTAGGGCAGATTGAAGAAAACGATGATAATGAGAAGGAAGCACGAGTTTCAGAAACAGTATCGCTCAGACCAGCGACAAAATCGAATGGTGCCACACACACGGATAGCAATGCGCTGGTTGGATCAAGTCCGGTACCGTTGGCCCCCAAAAGTGTAGATCATGGACCACATGACGCACCGTGCAGCCTCGCAGCCAACGATAATGACGCCACTGACGCTGCCGATGCTCATGTGTCCGATACGGAGATGGTGGATGTGAAGGGCAAATGCTCGCCGGTTCAAGATGAGGTAGTCGCTCACAGAACAGTGTCTGTCGCCACACCTGATGTAGTGTTCGGTAGCGATGTTGGGGAAGAACAGGGGAGTGTCGCGCTAGAAAAGGTTGTTGATGGTCCGACGTGGGTCGACAACGGTTCTACAGGCGATGCACAGCAGAGGCCAGAAGCAAGCGACGAAGACCTCTCGGAGGCTGAAACAGAAATATTGGAAGACGATACGCCGGACACGAACGATCTGGGACTTGATGACAGTGATGGCAGCGACTTTGGTATCGACAATTTTGTGAACAAGCCTGATCGAGTGACATGTGCTCAGGTGGATTGTTCAGGCAACGAGCGAGACGGGCTGACATTGGAGGGAAAAGCGACTGATGGGAAGCATGGCAGCACTAGCTCGAACCAACGAGCGCCGAATGGTCAGAAGGAGAGTGCGTCAATTGACGGAGTACATCAATTCTTTGATTATGTGCCGGTAAAAGTGACGCGAGCGACCACGACTGCTTTAAAACCGTTGCCAGTCCATGATCACGATGTGACTCACGTGCAGTCGAAAGGCAATGAAATCGATAATCTTCTAGCCAAACCTAAGAATGGCTTAGCGATGTCATCGAATCCGTCGATTGGTTCCAATGGGCTCCGTCCGAGTAAAACGCCACGTGCGATGACGGCGATAAGAAGAGGCAAGTATTTGCAGGTAAGGCGCTGTACTAAAATGCTGAAGAATTTACCGGAAGGCAAGCGAAAGCCACCTCGCCAGTACACAGAGGTACCGACAAATGATTGCAGGGTTGGCAGTAATCAGGACAGCGATGACGTACCTTTGGCTTTCCTGACGAAAGAGATGCTGAAAACAAGCGCAGACGAATCACAGGCTAGGTATCTGTCGTATGCAGGGAGGCAAAAAAAGAGCGATGAGCTTCCCAGCAATGCAGCGAAGGCGCCCCGGTTTGTGTCAAAGTCCCGTTACGGTGGGGAGCTAAGCTCTAGTACTACTTCGGCAGCACAGTCCCCTTTGCCGACATCAATAAAAAAGCACCCGCAAGTGGTTGACAACAGCGCTTCCAATGGTAAATACAAGCGGGAGCCTCAAATAAGTATATACGATGCGCTGCACATAGACGGGCAAGATGCTGCCAGTGGTGCGCGCGAAGGAAGCGGTTACAAACGTCCCAGTCGATTCAAGAAAATGCAAGAGGAAGCAGTGCGTAAGGGCGTTTGTGTGGTCAAGAGCCGAGTGCGGGATGCAGACTGGGACAAACTTCCGATTCCAAAAAAGAGGAGGCAAACCCAGAAAGCGGAAGAGTTGATACAAGTTGCGGCACCGCAGTCATTGAGCAAGAGTGACCATGTTTTGAGTAAGGGTGCGCGGCATGACGACCGTCGCAAGAAGAAATCTGCTCCATACAGCAGAAACTCGATATCTAATCACTACGGACCACAAGGCTCTCAGCCAGCGACATCGGATAAGCATGACCTTATCTCGCATGGACGTCCTGGCCGGGAACGCGACAGTCGCAACAGAAAAAAACGACAGCCAGTGTCGTCATCTAGGGATCGAAGTTGCTTCGCTCGAGACGGTCGACGATCACGCGACGATCGCCAGCGTAGAGGTTCGCCTCGGTCCAGGTCTCGTTCCCTTAGTCCTCGGATACGGGAGGACAGCAGCAATCACAGTCGCCATCGTTCGCGCTCAAGGTCGTGGGAGAGGTCGAGCAAGCGAGACTATCGCCGTCTGAAGCAAACGATGAAGACCAACCGCGACCATCACCGGGAAGCTGATGGCAGGCGACGATCGACGTCTGTAGATAGCCGTGGTTCCTGGAAAACGGAGAGTGTGAGTAAAGGACCACTATCGGGGAAAGTCAGCCAATACGATGACATTGGTGGCACTGATACATTTGCCAAGAAGCGGGAGATCCCTGATGTTATCGAAGCACCTTCTTCACCGGGCGTGTTGGCTACCTTTGATAGCGACGACGATGGATACATCACGGACTCGGATGATGACGGGAGAGCGTTGGCTAAGAATGTTGAAGACATCCGCGTTGACCTGGAAAGTGTATCGGTGGATGAAGCGTTGTTGATGAGACAGGTGTATGTGTCAGGGTTGAATCCTACCGTATGCGCAGCACAAATCGAGGAAGACTTTGCACGTTTTGGCGTCGGGGTATGTATTGCGTGCTACTTGATGTAATTTGTCAGCGAACTTACGTCTCGATACGGCTGTTTGTGAGTACAGGTTGATCGAGAGACTGGATTTCCAGCAATCGAGGTGTTTGCGTGCCAGCGCAATTATCTCGGGCGCGGTGATGCACGGGTGACTTTCACAACGGAGGGGGGAGCAAAAGCGGCAGTGGAGGAGCTTAACTGTACGTTGGTGTTTTTTGGAAGTATCGCGATGATGCGCTGACATGCGTACTTGCTTCGCTTTGACGCAGCTAAAAACGTGAAGAACTCGATGATACGAGTGCGACAGATGGATGTTCACACCCAGCGCATATTGATGCTGCAGTTCCAAGTGGCACGAGATATGTGGAAGTGCACCGGAACTCAGTGCCGCGCAAACGTGAGTGTGTGGAATGCCAAGTGCGACAAGTGTGGACGGAATCGTGTATACGGCCCGAGCAACACGAAGATCGAGGCTCGGTCCTGGTTGTGCTCGCTGTACGTCACCGTGTGCTTTGATTGCGCCGCCTCAGTGTCATCGGCTTTGCTGACTGCTTTTTGCGATTGCGCACATGTAGGTGTCTCACCGCAAACGATCCGACCGCTACGACCTGCCACGGTTGCATTGAGGCACTTCCTGAAGTCGACCGCTCGTCTTTCTACGCATCGTGATCCGGCTCTGCTTGCCTTACGACATGGCATGGTATGTACAAACAGCAATTTGCGGGATCGGAGACACCATGGCTCGTCGAAGCACCGACGTAGCCCTTGAACGATAGTCGTACGTAAACGCTTTATTTTGAATTTCTCTGATTTAGAATGGGACAGCAAAAAGTGTGCCGTGAAAAGGGCACTGAATATGCTCTAGACCCGAAACACTCGTTCTCAAGTCGCCGATGCGAGCCGCTGTCGATGCGTGATCACAGCACCTGCTGCAGAGCGGAGTAGTCAAGTGCTGCAGAAAGACTTGTGTGCAAAAGTCATGATGTCAGGAATCACGAAGCACAATG
Source organism: Hyaloperonospora brassicae (assembly GCA_947650285.1). Lineage (NCBI taxonomy): Eukaryota > Oomycota > Peronosporomycetes > Peronosporales > Peronosporaceae > Hyaloperonospora > Hyaloperonospora brassicae. The sequence goes on from CANTFL010000221.1 coordinate 116,939, forward strand.
TCTGCGTCGACTGTATTCGGCACAATCGTAATTGGATGGTCTTGAGTCGGCGATTGCGTCTCTTTATTCAATAGAGTTTACTTTTGTGAGTCGTATTGGAATGCCAACTCGATCATCGCACTATGACCGCATGACCCCTTTGCAAGCAACAAGCATACCGTCATTTACATGCAGCATACCAGCTTTTCATGTTGACAAACACAGCTGAAATAAATCGTCCGTCCGCAATTGTGTCTTCCCCTTCTATTCCGATCGTTGTTGCCCTCTCGCGGCCGACCGATCGTTCCAGAAATAGTCGCAGCTCTTTTTTGTCTCATATCCAAATCGCTCGACCCGAAAAGCTGCACAGAAGAACGACTCTCAAGTCGTCGTCTCTCGTCAGCTCCGACACGTTCTCTCACCCCCTCTGTCTCCGAGTTCCTTTCCACTCGCCACCATGTCCGCCACTCCCGAAGGTGCCGCACACAGAAACTTCCCCTCTCTCTCTCTCTCTCTCTCCTCTCTCTCTAGCAATCTATCTATCTACCTATCTATCTATCTATCTATTTATCTATTTATCTATTTCCTCTCCTATTTATCTGAATATCGATCTTTCTCTTCGTCGATCTCTGTATCTAATTCCTTTCTCGTGTTGTGATGTTTGGCTGTATTCCGCCCCAGCGACTGCCCCTGGCCCGGAGAACAAAGTCCTCGTGCACCCAACGTTGGTCCACTCAAGCTCCAGCAGTGGTTCCATCGGCACGGACAAGACGCCAGCACCGCGTCGAGAACGGAGCAAGTCACGGGATGCTGGCAAACGCATGGGTGGCGGCCAAAAGGCGTCCTGGAAGGTCACGGAAGTCCCTCCTGCCGTGCCATTGGACGCGAACGACCCCAATTACGACAGCGAAGCCGAAGAGAACGTCGTGCTCGTGTCGACGGTCGTGGACTCGCCCTCAAAGTCGACGCCGACGCTCGAGCCAGACGCGTTGGCAGCCAAAGAGCTGGCAATCAATGCGCCTCCGGACGTGAAGAAGCGCGTGATTGAGATCTTGGAGGAGTACTTTACCAATGGCGACGCGGACGAGGTCCTGAGTTCGCTCCAGGAGCTCAATGAGCCTGAATTCCAGTACGAAGTCGTGAAACGCGCCATCACAATGGCAATGGACAAGCACGACAAGGAGCGCGAGCTGGCGTCGCGACTCGTGTCGACGTTGTATCTGGACGGAATCACAGCGGGACAAGTGCTCATGGGGTTCCGTCGGGTCTTGCTGTTAGCTGGCGATTTGCAGCTGGATATTCCGTCGGCCAAGAATATGCTGGCGATTTTTTGTGCACGTGCAGTAGTGGACGAGATCTTACCGCCGAGTTTCTTGGAGGACCCTTTCATTACGCGATACGCGCCTGAGGTCGCTGCTGAAGCTATCAAGAAGTTGAGCATTAACCACGCAACTGCGCGGATGGAAAAGGCGTGGGGACCTGGCGACGGCCGTCCGGTGGAAGAGCTGAAAGTGGCAATTGACCAGCTCACCAAGGAGTATTTGCTCTCGAGCGACCTCGATGAAGCTGCGCGCTGTGTGCGTGAGCTGAACGTGCCGCACTTTCACCATGAAGTAGTCAAACGCGGCATTATGAACGCTCTCGAAGAAGGGGGTGAGACCAGCAGTGCGGCGATGGCGTCGCTATTGACCTATTTGGTGTCCCATGAGGTGGTGTCAACGGGGCAGCTACTGAAAGGCTTTGAGCGCTTCAAACTCGTACTGGATGACGTTGCGCTGGACATTCCCAATGCTGCTGCGCTTTTTCAAGACATTGTGATGCGTGGTATCAGCGACGGTATCCTACCGAAGAACTTTGACGCTAGTGCCGCGGAGAAGCGATAAGTTGGCAAAGGGGTGTGCTGTGCGCATACAGCTACAGTAGCACGACTGTGCAAGAGTAGGGCCACGCAATGTGTAGGACAACGCTCAATGCAGGCGACCGTGTTGTGCGGGAATCAGAATCGCGTACCTCCTGTTCGACGCACAAAGTATACACGGCATTTGAGTTTGTTTACGCGGACACACTGCGCACGCAAACGCATTGTGGATACACTGTATTGATGAATATGATCACAACTCTGACAAACAAAAACCCATTTGCTCTCAGTATGCGATGGTGGACCAATAGAAGATTGTCATTTGATTATAGCCAATCCACGATCCTTCGTATAGCAGTCTCAGCAAATCGAACGTATTAGGGGTAGGTCAAATTCATTCCGACATCCTTTTGACGTATATTGTCGATTTGAAGTTAAAAATGTGTTTGATCTCCATCCAAATGCCTAGTCAATAAGGCACACTATGTTGCATATTGTAAAAGATTTCGACAAAGTTGACACCTTCGTAATTATTTACCTGTTTAACTTAATTTAATAATATTGTACCCATACGCTACTGCAAAGTAATCTCCACGATAACATAATCACTGAGGTTTATGTTGAAGTAGGTCTACGCAGTATACAAAGGTAAAGTCATTAGCCACATCGAACTGAACTTCAACACTTATATACGCTAGTACACTTCGACAACTAGACAGCACAAGAACATGAGCAACCAGTTGTTGGTGCCAGCCAACACCAAGTCAGCCATGTCTACGGCAGTGGGCAACTTCAAGAAATTCCTCGCGTCAGAGTCCGTCACAGTCGACCAGCTAATCACATCCATCCTCAGTGACCCGCCTGGTGCCTGCTTCGTCGCTGTGATGGAGAAGTTCGCCATGCACCTCGCCTATATCAGGGGCAGCAATGGAGATTTTTTGGCGAAGAACTCTGTGATGTCCTATTGCAGACAAGTCACGAGGTGGCTGCTACAATGATTTGCTTCACAAAGATCAATCGTGTACGACATACTGTCGAGATGGCGCGCACTCTGGAGTGGTCATGCATGACAATAGTGAGAGGATCCATAAAGAAAGCTGCATCATATACAAAAGGTGGGATTCTATTTCTTATGTAACACACAGACATGACTGCCACGATTTCAACGGACTGCCAGGACGCTGCACTTGTGTGCCGAATGTGGCACGCCTTCAGTCGGGCGTCTGAAATGTCGCTTGTCCGTGAGTAAGATATGTCGGTTAGCGCCAACAACGTTGAGCACGTGCAGAAACCTCAATGAAAAAGCTATTAACAAGAGAATTGTGGCGTACATGGCGTTGCTTGCAACTAGAGCTATTTCGGACCTATCTCCATCAAATCATACTACGTATCGCACATAGTAGAAGACATCGAAAGTACCTTCCATTACAATTTATCGATCTAGTTCGGATAAGCAGTCTGCTGAATATGTTAAGTGCATCAAATAGCAACGTCAGCATTTTGTCTATTGAGTATGCTTCTATACGCAAAAGATGAGCGGCAGACATTTATTTATGAGACATTGTTTTTTCAAACTGGCGCTCTTCAATCTCTTCATGTATAGTCACCGATCGCACAAGAGCGAAAGTTACAAAAGGCAATAGTGTCAACTGTATCAGCATCAGCTTCTGCACCAGCTTCTGCATCAGCTTCAACAAAAATTACGGCAAAAACAAAAATCAACAACAACAATGCAACAACAGCATCAACAGCAGGAACAGCATCAAGAGCTACAGTATCAACAGCAACAACAGCAAAGATAGCATCAGCAATAACAGCATTGACAGTATTAACAGCATCAAAAGCTACAGCATTAACAACAACAGCAGCATCAGCAACAGCGGTTTTAGCATCAGCGTCAAGAGCAACAACAACGTCGGCAAGAAAAACATCAGACAGCACACAAGATAGAAAAACAGGTAGCAAGAATAACACTGGACTGCACATGGCATAGGGAACAGAACAGCAACAATAACGTCAGACTGCACGTACCAACACTTGTAAACACTATCTCTTCATTCACTTACGGCCGCTTGGGTTCTCTTCGTCGCTGAGTGTCAATCAACAGACGTAACGATATTGACGCGAGCTGTAATGGACCTACGGAATGAATTGCCCCAGACGTACCATACCTGATAATTAGTCGTGTACGTAAGAAATAAAGCATCAGACCGTTTGACTTACCCTTTAGCCGCCCCTCGTTGTCCCAGCCGCCAATCGATACTACAGGAAGAGCTGTGTCTTGTACAGTACCACATCTCTTTCTGTAGCGCCGTTCAGCGAGGATTGAGCCTCACGTGTTCTTGGCGCACGGCCTGTTAGGGGTGTCAACGCAGGCCAAAACCAAATACAGTGAATAAGCATGCAGCGTCCAATTGAAGAGCTCCCCCAATAGCTCATCTAATTATAAACCGTCCGTATTAAAAAGACATTATGTATTTGTCGGAATAGTTGTCGGATAAAAAAAGTGTCGGAATCTGCATGGTATTGGAGCTAGGACCGATCTCCGTTCATGCCAATCAATGCTTGGCAAACTTCGTGGACGGCTGCTATTGGCGGCCGTTGGCCAATTTTGGGTACTGAGATAGTGTACGTAGGAGCTAACTCGCGGTAGATACCGGTTTTCCATTGCTGGAAGCGCGAAAGCCCGGTCCTAGCATTGCAGTGTTGTTGTTATGTCCCGAGTTGACGACAAAGACCCATTTGTGCACACAGTGTGGCGTTCCCCCCCACCACTTTGATCCCACACTTCTACACAACGGGTTATGTTACGTGTCGTACGTATGCACGCGGCTGGTTCGTCGTGCTTCGCAAGTACGACGACGCACGACCAGCGACATGCCGTGCAACGATATAGCAATAGAAAGGAAGTCGCCAACACGTGGAGTCCACGGGACGGCTTCTGCAGATACATTCAACGAAAGAAGACACATGTGAGAAACGATTCTTGCAATGGGCTCCGTGGGTCCCAAATGTCTCCTAGTGAGCGACAGAGAGAGCGTCTCGCTACGGTCGTTCAGTAGTCGCAACCTCGTGAAGCTGACGCCTCGTCAAAGAACTGCCGAGCGAGCGAGACCAACTCGGTGACCCGTCTCACCCTTTCGACTTCTCACTTGACTTTGCCCGCCTTCGACACGCTTTAGATGCATCGCAAAACTTGTGTCAAAGCTGTGGCTTACTAGTACTCCTTTGTTTCCTCGGTGTTCTTGAGCTCAAAAGGAGACGGAAGAGCGCTGCTCGCTCAGTCGCAGACACACGTTGCCATTGCTCCATTTCGTAACGTACGTCTCCAGGGCCGAGTCCACGCGCTCGGCCTCTGCCTCACTGATCCGAACGGTAGCTTGCACGCCTTGGAGAACAATGAACTCGGACGTGTACAGGAAGTTGCTGATCGCCATGACAAGCGCGTCCGAGTCCTGAATCACACCGCGCTTGGTCGGGTGGTTGAGCCACGTCAAGCTCGACACGGTGCCAACCCCTTCGCCCGTGCACGTGAAGGTGTACTGGAAGCCTGACGGGTGCACGTAGAAGCCGTTCTCTTGAATCGCACGACCCGCGCCGCAGCTGGTGCCCATCTCGCGGGTCAGAAACTGCTTTAGCGACGCACCGTTCGTCTGGACGGTCATCAACGTGTTGCCAAAAGGCGACCACGACAAGACCTCACCGAGCGACAGGTTCCCCGCCGGAACGATCTTGTCGCCCCGAATGCCGCCACCGTTCATCACGGCCACGTCAGCTGAGCCGTTGCCGTAAAACTGTCGCCCTGCGTCCGCAAAGAGGAATCCAATCGTGCTGTCGCGTGCGCGGACGACCTTCTGGGTCAAGTCCAGGTCTTCGCAGACGCTCCCAATCACGCGCTTCTCCAGCGCTTCCATCTGCGCCCGGTACGAGGCAATCACCTGGTCCAGCGCCTTGTCCGTTGGCAGGCTCTCGACGATCGGAATCCGCTCGTGCGTGATCACGGTCTTGCGGCCCGCCCCTGCGCGCGCCGCCTCGTACTCAATGTGCGTCTTCCAGATCGAGCGAAAGTCAAAGTCCGCCTTGACATACGGCGTGCCAAACTTGGTCTCCAGCATGGACGTGTGGTCGTGGCCGCCCACGATCAAGTCCACGCCCTGCACCTCGGCCGCAAACCGATTGTCGGCCGCAAAGCCTTGATGCGTCAGGGCAATGACCACGTCCACGCCGAGCGCTTGCAACGCCTTGACCTGCTTTCGAGCAGCTTCGATCGGGTCTTCCCAGTACAACCCCTTGCTCGTGTCCTGCATGTCGTACATGACACCAAAGACACCAACGACCAAGGCTCCGTTCTTCGCGCCCGCTAGCCTCTTGATGGCATACGGCACCGTACCCCGGAGCAACGCGCCCGTCGCCCGTTCGTAGCAGTTAGCGTTCAGCCACGAAAACTTGGACGCCCGCGTCACGTTGACAAAGTTCTCGAGGCCAAAGTCAAACTCGTGGTTCCCCAGTGCTGCAAAGTCGAGGCCAAGGGCGTTGTGGGCCTGCACCATGTGCTGGCCGTTGAATTGCGTCGACCAGAGCGACGGCGAGACGGTGTCGCCTGCAAAGAGCACGAGGCTATTGGCGTTGGCTTTCCGCATGGCCGTAGCGATCGGGACGACTCGAGATGGACCGCCGAGGTGCACCGTACCGACTGTGTCCTGCCCCATTTCGTACACGTCATTGTAGGACAAGACGTCGAGCGTGACAGGTAACTTGCGCCCGTGGGTGGACGCGAAGAGCGCCATCGCTGCAGCAGCGATAGCGCCGAAGCGGAAGGAGGCGAGAGACCGGTCGCGGGGCATTCGTGAAGGACGAAGGGCTGTCAAGTAAGTACTGAATCGAGGAACGACCGGCTGACTGAACAGTCGGGTTGGCCAAACGCAAGTGGGGGGGCGAAGTAGGGAGTGTGCGCGTACGTGTACGTGGTAAGGCAGTAGCTAAGGCGATGTGCGTTGGCCGTGAGTTGGGGAATGCCGTTTTGGTTTGTGCGACCCGCGAGGGGAAGGAGAGAAAGGAATGGAATCGACAGCTGAGCCGATGGTGAGGCGAAGGACGAACGGACATACGGTGGACGACTGAAGGCAAGCGACATAACGTGCAGTGCCTCGTGCGGCCGCGAGTCCCCGTCATCGGTCGGTCGACGACGCGTCTACCGCCGCGAGGCGACGGCGTCTCGCGATCGTCGCCTCTTTTTTCCGTACAACGACACACACACACACATACACTCATACACACACGCGAGCGACCGAAGACACAACGGGAGATCTCGTCAGTTGACCGGTTGGTCGGTGGCTCAGCCTCATCGCACGTCGAGAGCGCCGTCGGCGGTAAACGCCAGCGCCGGAACGTCCGGCCGTCAATCAAACTCAGTGCGTGGGACGCAACGAGCCGAACAAGCGAACGATTTATCGGCTGAAGGGCTGGTGCGCCCATCACGAGTCGGTCCGTAGCGAGGCAGGCGAGAAGACCTTTGACAAGAACAAGGACATGTCAGCGCAGTAATGTCGGCACGGGCGCTCTATTGTTTCTTGGACTTAGACCGTCTCGCGCTGGCCGCTTGGGCAGACGACTCGTCGGCAGCAGCGCACGGCACTCCCTTTCGTGCTTGCGTCGCCCCTGCGACAGTGGCGATGGGGCTTATGCTTCCGAAGGGCGTAGTAGGTACTGATGAGGAGACGTTCATGGAGGGAGGGGGGCGGGACCCGCTCGGCCAGCGGTCGTCGCATAGCTTTCGCGATCGATTGTCTCACATGTCGACAATAGTCGCCGAGTCGTGTGGCGATCTCGAACAGTCGTTCAAGAAGAGGTCGTCGTTCGGGTAGTTTCATGAAGGATCCCGACTTTTTGGCGGTAGGCTGACGGCTGCCACGTCAACGCCACGGGGAGACGTCACCCGTATTCTGCTGGTCATAGATGATGATCGCTCACGTCTCTCTCTTTACCACAAGAGTTCATCGTGGCGTCGACGAGCGCGGGACGATGTACGGCAAAAAATCACTTAGAGGCGCGCCAGCAGGTGTCGACATTGACCACGTTTCGACGGGCGCAGCAGGTTACAGTATGCAAAAGAGCCGTAGCAACTCTACGCTGCTCCACGGCGATGGCAAAGCGCTAGCAGACTCATTGCGGACTGGAGTCTCTAGCGAGGCAGGACAGCTGTGTTGCGCTGCACCAAACACACTGCCTTCTTCCGCATGTTTACGTGCGTGGCCGGTCAACATGTGGCGCGGAGTGATGGACAGTGTTGCACGCGACGCAACAACTAACGACGCAGTTTCCCAGCAGATCACTTGCGGTTGAACTGACTTGCCGACTGCTCCAAGGCAAATGGGTACTAGCAAAACACGAGATGAATCGACGCGGTCGGCCTCACAAGTGCATGGAATTCGATGTGGGTGTGACAAGAGACTCACTCGTCCTCTCCTGTCGCGACGACGCGCGAGGGGCGGGAAAACCTCTGCGGAAGCCATTTCAATAGCTCACGAAAGACGCTCGCGCTACTTTTACCATTGACGCTATGACGGCGACGACAGTCATTGTGGCTTCCTGCGCTCTTCCCCACAAGTTCGTCCGCACGGCATTCATTACGCGACAGCCGCTCTGTTTGCTATCCGCACTCTGGTTTGATAACAACCAGCTGCAAAACAAACCGTCGCGAGCTATGTCACCGACTTAGCGGCGTCTCTCACAGATTGCACAGTATCCTTCGACCATGAGTTATGCACCTAAAAGCGCTGTGACCGTTCTGGCGCATTAGCCAGGCCACGACCTGTATGCGTTGGCCGCGTCGCTTCTCGACTCGTTATGGACTTGTTGTAACGCGGTGAGCCCGTACACGACATTGTTGCTCGCAAAATGCCAGTGCCCATAGTATCTCTGCTAGTAACATTCTTGAATAGTGTCACGGCGGATAATGGTCACGAACGTAATGTCCAGTGACTTTTGCGGATTGATTCATAGCGGCCTGCATATCAACCAACAAAGCGTTTACTAAATGATGCACGCCCGCAATGGGTGACGAGCCACTCGTTACAGTTCAATGTTGTACACACTGCAACGAGGACAGGATTGAGCATATTCATGCAGGCGTACCGGCAGGCATTCGGTTAAACCTATATAATGCGACGGCCAAGCTTCTAGACGAAATTGCTGTGCCGCTACTAAGGCGTCGAGGGGTTTGACACAAACACAAGAGCAAAAAGTCATCGGACGACCAAGCGACACGCTACAAATCAAGAGACAACTGTTCGTGGAATGCAAACTATAACGAGAACAATCAGCAGAGTCGACACACGAGCTGTGGGCACCACGAACATCATCGTTGTCACCCACGCTTTTATTTTGACCGTATTGGACAAGCATCAATGGAAAGGCTTACGAATGGTCTCCACGGGTCAATGGTAAGTCCGACGAGTGTTTCCTCGAAGGGTATCTCGTGGCCAGTCCATCTTCCAGTCGTGCTATGGGTATTGCACAAAAGCTTGTCGCGAGAGGATGGATACAACCGCCTCAATGCGTCAATATACCAAGACTGGAAATTGCTAGAGTTCGGAGGAGCGATGGACATGAGATTGTTCAATAATGAACAGGACTTACACGGAGAGTGGTCAAGTCGTCAGCTACTCGCAGGAGGAGCGCCCATCTTACACGGTACCGCGAGATGTTCTGCGTAGAGGTCAACACACAGAGATGCGACACATACCAGACTATCCAGCGAGGTGTGTGACGAACCTACGAGTAAAAAGAATGGAGCAACAGCAATCGGCGAGTAGTCGACAAGCCGGATGCAGCAAAGGGTTTGCTGAAGGTCGAGCTGGGTAAATTTACACTAGAAGGGAATGAGCCAGCAAGCGAGCCTTCGCGGATGCGAGATTCATCGAACCCCCAATCATCATACAATGCGACGGCACGAGCAACACACCCGAGTAGCATCCCGGTGACCCACTGCAAGATTACCACCCAGATAGGAACGAAGTGCAACGCTGGGACTACCCGTGTAACTGGGCACCGGCAGTCACGTACTGGTAAACAGTACGGGCAAACTCGTAGTGACACCAAAGGTTGCCCGCCTCAAAAACACTGTTCAGAGGAAGGCTCACCTACTTCGACGATGCAATTAGTAGTGGTAAACGTAAAACTGTGTTGAGCATGACTAAGTTTTGGAACATGTTCTCTGTCAATTAGTCCTAACCCAATGATATAAATACACGAACATGTATTGTTACGTCCATTCTCACCCATTGCGCGCGTCAAGCAGCGATTGGTGTGTTGGTACCATTTCGCGTATCAACTAATGCGTATACCCTTGGGTCACTGAAAGAAGCATCACATCGCGTTGCGATATTCTACCAAGAACATTGAATGGAATATTCCTTATTTTCAAACCTTGTAATGATAATATTATGTATCAGGTTCACCCCGTTACAACCCGGGTCGAACAAAGTCGACATTCGATCCAGAAACTGCAAAAGAATCGAAAGATGTCGAGCAATTAAAGTACCGGACGAACACGCGAGAGACGGATCATTATACATAGACGCCAGACAGGATGGACCACATCAAGTTCAAGAGGAAGTGCTGTCGAGGATGAGCTGAACATGGATAACCGTGACCTCCACTTCATGTGCCTGTATATAACATCGTTTCAGCTGAAAGCACAAGAACTAAGCATTGCGGTACGTGGAATACCAGATTCTCCGAGCATATGGACGAAGATTCGAGTCTAATGGATTACGCACCCGAGCTAGCTTTCTTACTAGACCTTACTGAGACGATACCGACTACACTGTAAGAACCGCTGAATCTAAATATCGAGAAAGTATCGGAAAATTGAGAAAAAGGTACCCAAGTCAACTTCAAGGCATCGATAAAATATCTTCAACGGGCTATTTGGTCCTGAACTGATGAAGGATTGACCTACATCTATCTGCCAGTATTTAAATTACGCTTGCCACCTTCCACCATACTTAGTTGCTTTTTATAGATAGAGCAAGAAAACGATCACTGATGTGCGTTGGTACGATTGGGTGTCTATCATTATAGACCCACGATGATTTACAACATATTGACATAATCGTCTTGCGCCTCTGTCAGAAAATTCGTTGCACTTCAAAAACATCTTGATATTGGTGCTGAACTACCCTGCGCTCTACATTTTGACGGTGCACCAATGTAGTATGAAATTCTCCCACTGAGTGGGAATGTCAGACTTTAAAAGCCTCGTGATTTGAAATTCCTGGGTATCCTATATCGGCGTAATCGTTTTGCTGGATACTCTAACTGTGGTATACGATAAAAGCGTTACCAGCTGATGTTACACCACTATAAAGCCTCTAAGCGGATACGTAAGGTTATACATACCAAGTCACCAGCCCGCCCGTGCGACGGTGTCCCCTTGCAGATGCGATCGCTCATTTTGTGATCATTTCGGACTTTTGTTATCGGTGGTTATCAATGTCAGCGCACTTGTTCATTTAATGGGTGTTTGCTTGCTGTGTCTCCTCAAAATGCCAGGCCACTACTGTTGTTAGAAAGAGATCCTGTCTTTCAGAACTTCGTGGTGAACATAAGGTCTTGTGAAGGACTACACGGATTAGATACATCTGCATTTGGCTTATGTGCATCGCCCCTGCTTCAGGAGAATGCTACTTCGTGATGATCTTGCTGTCATCGCTAGACTGGATACTGCTAATTTGCTGATAACGGTGCCTCGTCACTTTCCAGCGCTTGCCCCATCTCAACGTCAAGCCGAAGTCAGGCTTAATATTCTGATCTCATACCAAAGTCGATATGTTTGAAAGTATCCTGACAGGTTTTGGACTCAGGTTGTCATTGTGTAACGATGACATCTCTTACGGTATCATTTCGCATGTGCGAACTGGTTCTGTATTCATTCCTCGTTTATAGCTCTAATCTTGCTGGATTCATGCGTCGCACAAATTGAATGCCGCTTTACTAGCAAGACGACAAATCTGATGAATCGTATCTTGGCGTTAAGCTGCTGCTAGTATATATCGGTCGACTGGTTTTGTTGGTTCAAGCATGAAAGGTGCGTAGAACGTTCAGCCAAAACATTGGCGGTACTGAAATACGCATCACGGTCTCGTCCTGAACACAAAGCAAGACCTATTTTTTGCAGTCATTCGTATCAATGAAGCTACTTAGTCATACAGTCGTACGCCTGCTACTGCCGTCGGTCGTTTTTCCGCAGCATCTCCCTATCTTCTTGGTTAGTTTGTTTTGCAAGTAATTTTTCGTACAAACGACTGTCCTGTATCGTAAAAGTATCTTCTTTCTCGATAGCACAAAATACTTAACATTCTCCTGACACGCGAAAGATTGTAAAAAGCCTTCACAACATCGTCGCAATGCTCATTAGAAAAGTGCGTCCGAGACCCTCCCTGTAGTGGAGCTATACAGCTTCTTACGTCAGAGGAAGACCTTAACTCTCTTCGAGCAACTTTAGCTCAAAGAACTCGGCGTAGAGAGTCAACAATCTCACAGAGATTACGGCCTCTGCTCCAGGGGGAAAATGAATCATCGAATCATAGCACAGAGTGCTCAAGAGTATATACCTTAACAAAGAGTTTGATAGACTCTTCTACGATCACAAGACGCCTCAGGGAGACGCGTGTCTTCGCGGATCAAAAGGGGAACTGAATATTTCTTTTTATCGAAAAGAACACCTCAGACGAACGTACTTCATCTAGATACTAATTTCTGATTAATAAATCCTAAAATATCTCGAAATTCGGTGGATGACACGCGTCAGCCCCCAACTACTGGTATGATGTTCGAATATCATCTGTAATGGGACTCCGTCCCTTGTGTAAACCACACATGTTGTGTAACCCCGTTACATCCCCCACCGTAATGAAATTATCACAAAACGATTATTGAATTCTTTCCTCGAAGAGGTCGGTGTGTGCGTTTAACCTCGCGGATTTCTCAAAGCACTGAACACGATGGTATCGCCACCCCACGAGTCTCTGAATCTTTCCTTTTACCTCTATCTCGATGAGGAGGTAATCTGTGGCAGCGATAAAAGTGTCCGTGGTGACGCAGGGACATTGTCCAGCCCATCTGTGCCTGAGGCAAAGCCTTTTACGACACTCAATCCTTTCACCGAGCGTGACGAAGTCAATGTGCTTATGGCGCAGCATCAAACACCCGGTTCGGGCGATGCCATCATCAAAGATCCGCTTGATGAGCAATAGAAACTGTTCATTTAGCAAGAACAAAGCGCTCTGCGCCACACGCATCTTGCTGCTACTCTTAAATGTCATCGTGACTATCTGTTCACTGCACTCAGTGTGGAAGAACGTGTACTTCAAACGACTGGTCGTTCATTGGCAACATGGGCCATCGGTTTGGAACCTAGTTCTTCTATAGAGATGGTGAGCTACAGGCACTTTGCTAGAATAACCTGGAGCCGTATTTGACAACCCAGGGTCTATACAAGGCGCGACATGAAACACAAGCACAAGGCGCACCGGTTCCACCGATTAGACGTATGCCCATTTTCCTCTTCGCAGGCGAATTTCGGGAAGAAGAGGACAGCGCCTGTGTGCGATGGGTCCATCGAGCTCGACTACTCAGCAGCGTGGTATCTCTAAGAGCAAGTGCAGATGTGGCGGGCATTCGTTTAAAACGAAATCCTAGATATGAATATGCCAAGCTTTAGACCAGAGGCCAATTGCAAACTCGTACCCACTATGCTTCCGCTATGCCAGTAGCTGTGAATTCCGGTGAAGCAGCGACCAAGAACTCACCTTTTCACATCACGATATGTGCAAAGCACACTCGGTAGCAGTAGGAACCTTGCCGCAATGTTCGAGAACATCCACGGCGTATGAGCAATCCTGTCGAAGGCGTATCTGTTTGTACCCCCATGATTTTTCCGAATCTGGATACCCTCGCTACTTTACCAGATACTGGTATTGGCCATGACGACGACCCGTCGTTCCAGGAGTCTCCACATGAAACTGGCGGTTCCCTTTCTCATAGAGCAGCGTCTGTGGTCGTCAGTGTACCGAAGGAGGAGCATGAGAAGCTTCTTTTCGAGATGAGTTTTCTCCGTGAGACCTTGGTTAAGACCCAGAGTGCGCTAGACGCGACGCAAGCTCGCTTTCAGGCGTTGGAGCTGGGTCAACCTCGGATGAAATCTCAACTTGGCATCCTGGTTCGGATTCAGCAGCCTATGTCGAGGCCATATCTTGCGGCGAAGTGCCTCCTAGTTCACGTGGTACGGGGCCCGATACGAGGTAAGTAAGCCAACTTAGAACACAGTATGTGTGCGCAGTTTGCGCGGAAGGTTGATCTTAACGCAATTCCCTTCTTAGCGACGACCGTGAACGGTCCAGTGCAGCGCGGACGCAACTTTGTCTTGAAGACAGCATACATTACATTTGTAGGTAGGGTTTTAGCATTGAGTAGCACTTTGTCTCCGACCTCATAACGTTCAATGCAACCTCCAACGTTAGCATCAGCTTTTCCTTCTGTTTGTCTTGACAATCAGCTAGTGCGTCACGCACATGTCGTAAGAAATTCAATCTCATTGCGAGGAAATGGCTTGCCTGTATGTGATCAGTAGCAGGACTGATATCAGCAAGCCGATCGGCAACCCCTCCCCCACAAAGCTCTGAACCACTCATTGGGAGATTTAACGAAACGCGAGGGTTTGTGAGGACGTTGGCATAAAACGGAGTAAAGCATGTAGAGGCATGAACAGCGTTGTTCAACGCAAACTCAACGACAGGGAGCATCGAACTCCAACGCTTAGGCGTTTCTGCGCAAACATTGCGCAAGATGTCACCGATAATGCGATTCACTCGCTCGGTTTGACCATCAGTCTGCGGAGGATCCGCTGTGGACATGTCCAATTTTGTGCCAAGTACCTTGAAGACGGACCTCCATAGCTTCACAGTGAAGCAAGGGTCTCAATCAGATACAATTACCACAGGCATACCGTGTTGTCGAAATACTCGAACAATTAACATCGTAGCTGTACCTTCACCACCAATGGTATCTGGCACAGTCGCTATATTAGCCATCTTTCTCAAACAAATAACAAATACCACAATACCCGTATTGCCATACGAATCTTTCGGTAAACCGAACATGGAGTCCATGCTGATGGACTCCCGACACCCCTTGGGTATATGCAACTAGATAGCGGCGCAGCCGCGCGAGCTAAGGGGTTCACCCGGGGACACGTTTCCCACGTACGCACATTTGGGCTCACCCATTTGTATAATTTGGACCACCAATAGCATTGACTAACTGAGCCGTAGGTCTTCTCACGACCGAGATGACCACTCAACGCAGTATCATGTGTCTCATAGAGGATCCGATACTTCAACTCCTCATCATGAGGGAAAACGAAAAGAGGCTCATCTTCAACATCCGTGCTGTGGCACAAGAGAGCTTGATCGAAGGAATATCGATGGAGCCTCGCACGTAACCGTGCCTGCAAATTTATGTGTAAGTACTTAAACTCGTTGCTCCCGAGATCATGTAGCTGAGCTACACATTGTTCATCATTGGGGAATATGCCGTACGGATTAGGTCAGTGATCGACCGACGACGACAGAGTCTTCACATGGGCAAGATCATAGTAGGGCCTACTTGACAACGCATCAACCAAAGCATTCTGCTTTCCCGGCTTAACTTCTAAGTTATATTCGGCAAAGAATGATAGACGACGATCCATTCTCTGAGAGATAAAAAGGTGACTGGGTCGCAGTGCGTAGTGATGCCTGATCTGTATAGAACACAGAAGGCTTAGAGCCGAGCATATGGACTCTAAATCTGGCGAGAGCGTAGTTCATTGAAAGTAGCTCTTTAGCCTGAACTGTATAGTTTTTTTTGCATCTTTGAGCTGTCGATACTTAAACAACACAACGCGTTCCCGTCCCTCAAAATCTGTTTGTAACACAGCACTGATTATGGCAAAGTCAGATGCGTCGCAGACGAAAGTGAAAGTACAATCAGGATCGAACAGAGCCAAGATTGGCGCATGAAAGAGACTCTCCTTTACTACTTGAAAAGAATCATGCTCGGTTCTAGTTCATCACCACTCCACATCCTTTTTATAGAGATTGGACAATGACCAAGCCATTTCTGCGCAATTCGCACTATATTTGTGTAAGAAATTGGCAAGGCCAAACCGCTTACGTAAGTCCTTTTAAATCTTTGGAAATGGCCTATCAACAATGTATTTTACCATATCTGGAACCGCTTCAGGGTCTCGCTTCTCAATGTTAAACTCTGAAAAGCGAATCTCTTCTGCACCAAAGATGCACTTCGGTGCGTTGGCATACAACTTATAAGTGGCAATGCACTCAAATATCGCTCGTAAATGGTCAACATGATCATCCTAATCTGGCCGTCCGTTCATAGCGCGACTATGGACAAAGATGTCATCAAAGTACGTCTGTGCATAGCATCGACGACGTCTGAAGTATCGCGTCACAAGACGATTGATTGGAGCCGGTGTATTAGATAATTCCTGCGGCATGACGAGCCACTCCCAGAGCATACCGCTCGGAGTACTGACCGCTGTCAGCGGAAATCGCTTTCTTGCATAAGCAATTGGCAATAACCATCGACTAAGTCGAGCGCACTATACATTGTAAATCCCACCATATTGTTCTGAAGAACATCCTTCCTCGGAATTGGTGTCTGATTCGGGATGGTGGCCGCATTAAGCTTATTGAAAGCATGAACAATGCGCCACTTCCCATTGGGCTTTCTGATACAAACGTCGGTGTGAAATGGGGAGATTTGCTCTCACGAACCATTCCTGCCGCGTGCTTTGCACGATAGAAGTCTTCAATGACGTCACACTGGTCCTTTTGTAAAGGACACTGCCGCGTTACAAAGTATTTAGTATTAGGAACCAAGTCAATCGTATGACGAACTACTCTATAGAGAGGTAAGGCAGACGGTGGGTTGTGACACACCACGTCCTGAAACTCCTTTACCAAAGTATAGAACAGATCAAGATGATCCTTAAGGATCGAAGATCCACTACGGGCATCTAATGCCGCCTTTGTGTTCTCAAGGACAGACTCGTCCAAAAACGAGGATGAGTTCAACTCAATATTTGGCAGAATGACCACTAACTCGGATAATTCTCCTGCCTGCAAGGCTTGGCTAAATTCGCCGTCAGACATTTCGTCTAGGTCAAAGAGAATATCAAAGGATAAAAGGGTCTCAAGACTAATATCGACATCAACATGGCCAGTTACTCCATGGACAAGTGTTGTAGTGTATTTGTACAAGTATCACTACGTGACGTCCTAGGCTTTTGGCGCTTAACAGTTGCCAGCCGAGGACGATATTGTTTCTTCAAGGAAACCTTACGCGTCTCAGAGGCTGGGACAATGGGTTCCCCGTGGTTTCTATTTATCTTAGCACGCTCTATACGAGAGCTCATGTCTGGAACGACATCTGGTGAAGAATTACGTAACCCAACACTTCACCCAGTGGATTTACGCGTACCACTTCAAGTGCATAATGTGGGGCTTGCTTTGAATGATTCGGCTTCTCGCCAACAATGTCACTGCCTACATTCAGTGAGGTGCCATCGCGGCAGCCCTCACTTGGTAAATTTTCACATGCCACTCCACTCACATCAGAGAATTACATATGCGATGACTAGGCTCTAGACCAACCATACTTTCAGCAGGCAGTGATTCGTTATCACAACTTGAACTACTCAGAGGATTACTAATTGCTTTACATAAGGCTAAAGAGCTTCGCTCGAAAGTCATATCATTGACATTGGAGTTAATTATCTCGTACATACCAATGTCCAGCACGTTGACATCCTCTGTCAATGGCTCGGCCAATAGTGCTTTTGTTGCCCAGAGGAGGTAGATTCATCACTCTCTAAACTTCACTAGGAACAATGCTCGTTGCGCCTAAGGTCTTAGACCTCCATTCTTTCCATGGCTCACGGGGTTCGAGCCAATCCATAACTAGAATGGGATCGTATCTTGAATCCAAATCAAGAACAAGGCAGCGTTCTGTGCTGTCAAAGTCCAAAATATTTTACGCCCAGGTTCAACGGAACTTTAGGCTCAGTGACGCGAGCACCAGTCGCTAGACGAACGGTGGTTGAATCAACCTAATGTTCTTTGAGCGCTTCAGCGTATCGCTGTCTCCACTCAATGGAACTACATCAAGCATAATTACATGGTGCTCCGGAATCGATTTTAAATCGATCAATGCTTCTCAAAGCCTTTCAGTTTTCCTCGGCGAGTAACAAGCCAGACTTGTATCTACGCTCTGTGCTGACGGAACAGGTCTCGTTGGGGCTAAGCCCTGCTCCAATCTACCTCATAGAGAAGTAACAGAGCCTAGGTCTACTCCAGTAGGGAGCCCCGTGACTACTGGGGATCGACGTTTCCCCGTGCCATACCAAATTTTAATTGTTGCAGGGGTTTCTATTCATAGAAGTCTGGCGCTGCTTTGCGCAAAGGACAAGTGGGACGCAAGTGTTTAGTACTTCCGCACGTATAACAACGTCCCACTTCCTGTCGTTTCTCCGCACCCTGAATTTATGCTTCAACTTCATCTTCAGCGTTGCTGAGATCCATCAGTCCAGCCTTACAAAAGGCTGACGTTCTTGCAGAGGTTGCCCTCGCAAAGCTTGGGTTGTACCCATTCCAACCAAGTCTGGCCGACTTAAAATTCTGCTTAGCATGTTGAGCGATGATTACAGCCTCTTCAAAAGTAGAGGGACGGACCACAAAAATTCGTCTCTGGTTACCAGTGCAAAGATCGTCCATGAAGACAGTCACGTAGACTGTCTCAGGGAGAGGGTCGGACAGCGTAGCAGCCAATAGAGCTCTCAACTTTTGGACATAGTCCGTTAGATCATTCTCACACTTGACAAGTAGACAAGAAGCGTGAACGCACGCGATAAGCCTGGTTAGGCGGCGAGAAAACTCGCAAACATTCTAGCTTGAGCGATTCCAATGTGGGAAACGTTAAATCGACAGACTTTTTGCACGTCAGAGCCCACTCCATAGATCTCCTATCGAGCTTAGAGATAGCCAGCGAGACCCGCCGATGCTCAAGTAAGATTAGATTAGGCCTCATGGCCATCTCAATCTCAGGGATCCAAAGGGTGAGACCCCCCTCCTTCTGGAAGTAGTGTATAAATGTCAACCCTGATTGGGCCGAGGCTTAGCCTCTTCGTCTGGCATTTACACAAAGCGTGTTAGCATGGCCGACGCTGCTTGCTTTTGAACCTGCCCTAAAATAGCCAATTCATACTGCATGAAGGTCTAGAATCATGCATTTATCACATCGGGACCTTGTGCAGCTAGAAATTCCACATACTCAGGCCCCACGGCCGCGGTTTGCTTATCAGGCGCGAGCTTTTGGGTCTCAGTAAGGGGTGTGGATTGCTCCATCCTCACAGAGGATCAGTCGTAACGACTCAGGTGTAGATCGACTACAGGTGCTACCAAGTGTAGCGGAGCTACACAGCTCCTTACGTCAGAGGAAGACTTTGACGATCTACGAGTGACTTTAACTCAAAGAACTCGGCGTAGAGAGTCAACAATCTCAAAAAGATTACGGTCTCTGCTCCAGGGGACCAAATGAATCATCGAATCATAGCACAGAGTGCCCAAGAGTAGCTACCTTAACAAAGAGTTTGATAGACTCTTCTACGATCACAAGACGCCTCAGGGAGACGCGTGTCTTCGCGGATCAAAAGGGGAACTGAATATTTCTTTTTATCGAAAAGAACACCTCAGACAAACGTACTTCATCTAGATACTAATTTCTGATTAATAAATCCTAAAATATCTCTAAATTCGGTGGATGACACGCGTCAGCCCCCAACTCCTGGTATGATGTTCGAATATCATCTGTAATGGGACTCCGTCCCTTGTGTAAACCACACATGTTGTGTAAGCCGCACATGTTGTGTAACCCCGTTACACCTTCGCTCCAATATACCTATTGGCCACCCATTTCCATCTTCGTGCTGGTGGGTAGAAGCTTGGGTATGTATTGTAGAGTCCTGATGCATGGCTAAGCCTTTTTGTACCAGTGAGGTACATTTTGTTCCATGTTATATGTTTCAAGCAAGCATCAGACAGACCGAACGACCTCTATATAAATGAAGCGCGCTGCGTCATGACAGCAATCCTTCCTACCCCCGACGCGTGGAAATCTTGCGGGACGCTGTTATGTGTCGTTCTCCACAAAGACGACTCGATGTGATCAAGTCGCGACTGAAATTATGTAACGGGGTACACCCTTGCGTGAACTTAACGCAAGGGTTTTGGGTGCCCCGACAGACGTACACGAGGCAAACGAGGAAGCGTAGATAGGGGAAAAGTAAAACCGTTGTATTAGTATAATTAAGTCTTTTTGCTACTGTCTCTCTTTTATAACCTGACTTAATTATGTTAATATAACTGAGTGTATGGTGACGTCTCGTCACCACTCATTGCGCGCGTCCTGCGGCGATTGTTGGGTTGATATCATCAAGATATCAACAAATGAGCAGACCCTTTGGTCGCTTCACCAATATCACCATTATCGGTGATATTGTTCAAAGAATATTCACTTAAAATTCTTTATTGTCACTTTCTTTTAAAGTGACACTTCCATGTAATGGGCTGCCCCGTTTCATCACCCCCCCTTAACTGACAGTCACCGTGTGACTATCGAAAATATGGCGGCCACCCGTTGGGCGCCATAGGGACAGGGAGCACTTGTTGGGTCAGTTCCGTTCATAACTCAACCTGACCTCACATAGTTAACATGTCTATGCGGGGTTATTCAAGGCACACAGAGTCTGTGCCTGTGCCAGCTTCTGCGGCAGACGATTCGTCGTCTGCTGCTCGTTCTTCGCCTGCAGCAAGAGGTGCTGCAGGTGGACGCGGTACAGCACTGCGTGCGCATGATGACCCCGACATTGAGGTCATCTACTCTGGCGAGTCAGACTTGTCTGACTCGGGCAATGCTGCAGAGGCGTCTCGATCACCGGCGACGCCTCAGTATTCTCCAAGGTCACTGCCGAACAAACGGACTCGTGAGTTGCAACACAGTCTGTTCGGCAGTGATGACGAATCTAATGATGAGTATGTTTGCTCATCACCGCGATCAGCTCGTGCTCCTTCACACGAGCGACTTGACGATGGTTCAAGCCATCGTCATACTGACAACCGTGGTACCGACAAGGGTACCACTGTGAAGCGTGATGAGCTGAAGCCGTGGCGTTTGCCTGAACGTTTCATCAATGGATTGTCTCACGAGACAAGCCAACACCATCGAATACCCTTATTCGATGCTACTGAGCTTCACGGCTTGGATCTCAGCGCGAGCAACTTTCGCGCTGAGGAAGACTTTTATCTCGATGTCTTCCTTAGACGTCGATGGTACAACAGCAACCAAAAGCGTGACAAGGCCTCGCTTTTGGCTGCGTGGAACGCGTTCGTCCAAAACGTAAAGAATTTTGGACGAGAAGGGTGGCTCAAGAAGCTTGAGGCGACACGCTCAGGTTCGAAAAGCGAATGCCAACCGGTGCAAGGTACCGGTTGCACTGTTTATCGAGTGAGGCAGACATTCCTTGCCTCACATAAGGAGACCCTTGTGCGAGTTGTGTTGACAACTCGCAGCGTGCACATAAGGACGTGTTTACCCTAAGTTCGCCCTGGGGAAGGGCACACATCTCGGCTGAGATGCGTGGCGCGATTGCAAACTTGCAATCCGTCTACAAGCGCCAAAAGCGCGTGTTTACCGATGGGCCCGAGGACTCATCGGATGGGTCTCGTCATACTGGCGGACGAGACCTTTAACATCCATCAACAGCTGAGAGCGGGGCTCCCAGCTGTTCCAAGACGGTGGATACCCCCGCCACTGGACGAGGTAGCTCGTCCTTGATCCTGAATCGTCACGGTGGTTCAAGATACGCTCCACTAGGATGCGTTGACCACCGTGAGAATCCACCAAAGGATGTGGTGGAGGAGGAAAGACCTCCTCCAGAGCCCCAGGCCCACCATCTCGACCGTTACGAGATGGATCGCGCAATCGATGAATTGCGCGATGACTTGAAGCAAGAGCGCGACCGGCGCTACGCTTTGACCGATTCCATGCGGAAGAACCGCAAGGATCGTGAGGCTGATCGGGCGAGAGACCGCGCCGATTGCGCCACAGTGCAGCTTCAGGTCGAGCGGGATGTCCGCTCCCTTTACAGCGAGCTGGCGACAGCTCGCGGGGAGATATCTCGGTTGAGTTCCGAGGTATCATATCTGCGCGACCAGACGGATCGTCTGGAGCGCGAACGCAAGAACTTGATGGATGTTCTTGAACGTGGGGGCTATCTTCATCGGAAGAAGAAGGCTCGTACTGACAGTACGGTATGAGTCGCCCCACGTAAAATGTAGGATGCGTACGCATCCTACGTGGCAATTCGATCGTGTATGCATTGCCCTTGCGATGCAACACTCGAAATGGCCCGATGTATTTCGGCAGTAGTTAACTACTGCCGACACTAGTGACTGCATGTCCAGGTAAGTTTACCGTAGACAGTAGTACTAGGTCATTAACTTTAAATGAAAGAACATTTGCTCTTTCATTCTTGTCTGCGTCCCGTTTCTACCGGTCCACCGCATTTGCGATGGAGTCCTGAACGAAAAGGACTACCGCCTCTCGAGTCAGCAGGAAGTTCTCTGCCGACTCGTTCTTTTGTCTTTCAGTGCGCTTAGTGCGCACTGCTAAGAGATTGTTCTCCCCTTCAGCGAGGTTGTCTTCTTACTCGCTGGAATAATCGTTGACGATGCTGAATATACCAGCATTGTCATCATCATCGAGTCAGTAACAGCGTCGCCGCTATTATTGAGGTGATCTTCTTCATCGATTTCGACAATGTCGACATCGGCATCATACGTGACGACGTTAGCGTCGACACGAGATGAGCAAGAGCCAAAACGGTTTTTGCTCGAGCGAGTCCCTAACCCCTTATCCAAGAGTCATACTCTAGAAGGGCGGGAACACGTGGATGGCGTAAGCTATTCACGTAACCCGGTGTGTGCTGTGTTGAAGCATGCACCGAATTATGGATGGCAAATTCCACCATTGGAAGGAATTCGCTCCAACTCGAAAACGAGTGGCCGTATCCTCGAAGAATATCTTCGAGGACACGGTTAGCACGTTCCGTCAGACCATCTGTTTCCGGATGGTCAGAAGTGGACATCGTCAACCGTGTTCCAAGAGAACGGAACACGGTTTGCCAAAATTCCGCCGTGAACCGAGGGTCACGGTCGGATACGAGTTCACGGGGCAACCCGTGGAGTCGGAAGATCGTGTCAAGAAAGACACGAGCACAACCGGGTGCCGTGATGGACTCGGGCACTGCAGCAAGATGCAACATCTTGCTGAACCGATCAAAGAACACAAGAATACAATTATTCTTGTGGTCGTCTTCGGGAAACCAGAAGACAAAGTCCATTGAAACGGACTGCCAGCACTCTGCCGGAACAGGCAGAGGCTGCAATGTCGCACGGGATGAAGGACTACGCTTCACCCGTTGACAAACCTCGCAAGCACGTATGTACTTGCGTACAAATTGATACTGGCGGGTCCAGTAAAAGTCACGACTTACCGTGAGGTAAGTCTTTTCTCTCCCACGATGACCACCTGTTGGGGCATCGTGACACTCATACATGATGCGTAATCGCAAATCATTATGAGTGGGGACGACGACACGAGGCGTGTCGCCGTCAACGGCTGTATAGTATAACAGTCCGTTACGCGTTGTGTACCGATCCGATGAGGATCGGTACAAAGCCGGTAAATACTTCAATGATTTACTGGATGGATTCACCAGATGATCCATCAATCGCAGAAGATCCTTATCTTCTGCGTATGCCTTTCGTACGTCGTCGCGTAAACTTGACGACGGAACACTGGCTGACAGTGTCGCAACAGTGGGTTTATCCTCACTGTTGATTTGTGCGTCCGGATCAAAATCGGGCCGGCGCGAAAGCGCATCAGCGACGACATTGAGTCGTCCTGGTGTATACTCCACGGAGAAGTTATACTCCGCGAAGAAAGACAGACACCTCGCCATCCTTTGCGAGAGGTGTGGGCTATTTTCGGCCTTGCGTAGTGACGCATGGTCCGTATAGACAACAAACGATCTATCTCCGAGGAGATAGACGCGAAACTTAGCCTGTGCGTACTACATGGCAAGGAGTTCCTTGTCATGCACTGGGTAATTGCGCTCAGCTGCCTGCAGCTGAAGCGACTGATAACAGATGACGCGCTCCGCGCCATCTGCATCAAATTGCATTAACGCACAGCCGATCGTAAAATCGCTGGCGTCACAGACCACATGAAATGGACTGTCTTGATCTGCAATCGCCAATATCGGCGACTGCATCAAGATCCGCTTGATACCTTCAAAGGAACGCTGGCACTCAGTGTTCCATGACCACTTGACATCTTTCTTGAGTAACCAAGAAAGATGTACCGTCATCTCGGCGTAGTTGCGAGAGTACTTATGCAAGTACGCCGCTAGTCCAAGGAACTTCCTTAGTCCCTTGACATCGACTGGCACTGGCCAGTCGGTGATCGCCTTGATCTTTTCGGTATCAGGGCGTACGCCGTGTTTACCCACGATGCACCCAAGAAGTGGTATTTCGCTTGCCGCAAATATACACTTCTTGAGGTTTGCGTACAACTTATGCTTGCGCATAAGTTGAAGGACTTGACGAACGTGAGTTCTGTGTACTTCAATGTCCGTCTTTCCGTCCATAGCCCGGCTATGGACGAACACATCGTCGAAATAACTCGGTGCGAAGTCTCGCACCGGTCTCAACAGATTTGTAACACATCTGTTGAAAGTAGCAGGGGCATTACTCAGCCCCTGTGGCATCACTAGCCACTCCCACAGCATACCGCTGGGGGTGCTCACTGCCGTGTACGGGATGTCCCGTTCACGCATGAGGATCTGATAGAATCCATCCATCAGATCCATGGACGAAAAGATGGTACTCTTTAGCAGACCTTCTATGATTACGTCCTTCCTCGGTATCGGCGTCTGAGCCGGTACCGTTGCAGCGTTCAACTTGTTGAACGCGTGCACTATCCGCCATCCTCCTGTGGCCTTTCGCACACAGAAGGTAGGAGAGCTGTGAGGGGATGTTGATTCCCTCACATGGCCCGCTGCTAAGCTATCGGCAAAGAACTTGTCGATCGCTAGTACTTGTTCACGAGGCAGTGGCCACTGCTTCATGACACAGTACTTCAAGCCCGGTCTGAGCTCGATCTCGTGTCGAGTGCCTTTGTCCTTAGACAACTCGCAAGGTACGGATTCAGGGAATACATCCTTGAATTCGATCAAATCCTTGTACAAAGGATTTGCCTGAAGTGACTTCCAGGATTAAGACGTGTATCGCTCAATCCGAGTCTTCTCATCGAGGACAATTCCGTCCATCGATGAACTGCTGAGAACCCGTTCGTTCTCAGAAATTATTGTTGCCGACCGAATATCGGCCACATATTCATCCTCCGTGACGAGAATGCTGATCTGCTTGTCTTTGCCACTACGCAGATCACGCAAGAACCGTTTAGGTTCTAGCGTTGGCAACTGAGTTATCTCCGAAGTTAACTTCGGAGGCACAATCAGATCAAGCGTATAAGGGCCTACGCTTTATCCGTCATTAACCAATACGTTCAACGTCTCGGTTACTTCCTGGGAACTTCTTTCCACAGGTTGCTGAAGACCTAATCCTTCGGCAAGTGACTCTTGAGGAATTCCTGCCTCAAGTACGTGGGGAATTATTCCCTCGATGTCTTCTGACTGTGGCTGTGCAACCACATTCAGGCACCGATCTTCTACGGTCGACTCTCCAGTCGACCTAGGATTTCCATGTTGCCCTTTGGAGGCAACATGTTTCTTACTTCAAAGATGCTACCCGCTAGGCATGCATCCATGTCCCGGTCCACTCGACTTCTTCGAGTGGTGGACCTTCGGCGCAGCCTGTACTTCTGTACAGACGCCGGGAGGTTGCTCCACAGTGTAGTGATCAACTACACTGTGATCTTGTGCAGTCGTGCTAACGACCGTACCGCAAGTGAGGCCATCGCACTCACTCGCAGAACATCCACACGCTTGTGGACGCTCCAAGATGTTCATCAGATGGCCATCTGATGAACAAGCGGCAGGCATCTTCACGGATCGATGCTGCCAGCTCACCCTTGGCTCGTACTTTCTGAGCCAAGGTAATCCCAGGATGACATCAAATTTGTCATCCAGATCCAGTACGATGAAGTCATCATCTTACTGTTCGCCCTCCAACGTGTAGTGGATTCCTACTACACGTTTGTTAACGGAAATCGATGCGCCTGTTGCAAGGCGCACCGTCATCCTCGTGAGGGGAATGTCGCGCTCAACGAACTTGAGCCTACGACCCTCTAGTGACTGGCGACGAACAAAGTTGTTCGACGCCCCACAGTCTACTAGGGCACGAATTGACAAATCATTTGTCGCTTCCAACTTCAAGGTGATGAGCGAAACGTCATCACCAGGTGCAGAGACACACAATGATTGTGTATCTGGAGCAACTTTCGTCAAGAGATTTTCAAATTCTCTTGAGGTTGCTGGATCAGTAGGGCGCTCCGCCCCTACTGACCCCGACCATTTTTTGATGGTCCGTCTCGCTGTTGCGGCTTCGCAACAGCGCTGGACCCACGCCCATTGCCCTTCTTGGCGAATGGTCGTCCATTTCGCTCAGTACTGCTTGGTACTGGGCGTGGGGCACTACACTCATGTGCGAAGTGCCCTAACTTCTGACAGCGATTGCACTTCAGCAATCGCTTGTTGTTTGTAGAGCGAGGTCTCTCGCTCTCAACATAGCAGAGGTCCATTGGTTCTGGACCCCCGATCTCTTGTCGTCTCGGTGGACGATAAGAATTTGAGCTAGCATGAGCCTGTCTCATGCTAAAGTGTTCCTGTTCCGCGGCTGATATCGCATCTTCCAGCGTATTCAGCTCAAGGCGGAACAGGTGGCTCCTGACGGGCCCTTCTACAAGCCCTTGCATGAACACCGTAATCAACGTGTGTTCATGAACTGGGTTAGCAGTTATACTACTCGCTAGGAGTCGTATATGTTGTGCGTAAGCGTGCACACCACGCTTACCCTGCTTGAGTTTCAGGAGCTCTGAACGAGCCCTGGATCCAGCCCGTGGCGGCTCAAACGTTTGTCTGAGCCGGGCCTTGAAGTCATCTAGCGACCTAAACACATTTGGGTCGCTACTCTCGAGTCCCAGAGACCAAGTTTTGGCACGTCCTGCCAAGTGGGTTTGAGCAAATGTGAGTTTCATTTGCTCATCTTCGACGCGACGAGCCCTTAGGGCTCTGTCGAGTTCGACAAACCACAGTAACAGGGAGTC
Source organism: Hyaloperonospora brassicae (assembly GCA_947650285.1). NCBI lineage: Eukaryota > Oomycota > Peronosporomycetes > Peronosporales > Peronosporaceae > Hyaloperonospora > Hyaloperonospora brassicae. The sequence goes on from CANTFL010000221.1 coordinate 144,246, forward strand.
CTCCGGGACTCCTCTGTACTTTGAGATGTCAACCTTCATGACCTCGGGACGACGCGCATGTGCCGTCCCGCCCACAGCAGCATGGAATTGCTGCTGTCTCAACAGATCTGTCTGTTGAGCACCGAGTTATCTCAACTGCTCGGCCTGTTGAGAGCCTTGGTGGTGAAGCAAGGCTACTTTCTCCCTTTCGGCGACAAGTTCACTTTGGATGAACTTGGCTATAGCGGCATGTTGTTGGTCTCTGTCTAGAGACTCCAACATGGCGCTAATGGCGAACTCGCCTACGGTAGAACTCATTCGTTCTACCGCACTCCATTCGATGTAACTCAAATGGTTAAACCCTTCACGAGTGGCGTGAAAGGTTTCTTCATCATCCAACATGTTCATGTTGGATGCTGTGGTCCTTGGAAGGACTACAAAGTGCTACCAGGTGTAACGGGGCACACCCTTGCGTGAACTTAACGCAAGGGTTTTGGGTGCCCCGACAGACGTACACGAGGCAAACGAGGAAGCGTAGATAGGGGAAAAGTAAAACTGTTGTATTAGTATAATTAAGTCTTTTTGCTACTGTCTCTCTTTTATAACCTGACTTAATTATGTTAATATAACTGAGTGTATGGTGACGTCTCGTCACCACTCATTGCGCGCGTCCTGCGGCGATTGTTGGGTTGATATCATCAAGATATCAACCAATGAGCAGACCCTTTGGTCGCTTCACCAATATCACCATTATCGGTGATATTGTTCAAAGAATATTCACTTAAAATTCTTTATTGTCACTTTCTTTTAAAGTGACACTTCCATGTAATGGGCTGCCCCGTTACAGGTTATGTCACAATAGTTAAGATACTACGTTATCAATCACCCGTTTATTGCAGTGGTTTGCTTTTTGATCGATGACAAGTAGTTTGCTCTTGTAGATCGCATTTGTTGAGTGTGATCACGAATTTGACATTCAGTTTATGATACATTCCCGTTCGTTACGAAATAGAACATGTCTATGATAATACGGTCACTTCATACAAACAGCATTATGGTCTCAAGGCACACAAAACGCTTCGTAGGTAACATGATTTTGACTGATATACGGTCGGCACCTTTGTAGTTGTAGTATCTACTCTCCTGTAACCTTATAGATATGAAAGCAAAGCGCGCGGTAGAAGTTGTGACGACGCACCTTACGGTTTCGTAGGCACATATAAGCTATAAACACTGATGACGGTGCAGAAACGTTCTCCCGGACTTTTGGCGCACAGTTGTGCGAGGAAGCGTTCTACTGCCAGACGGTAGCGCTTAGTAGTGTTCGATGGAATTGTAGTTACCATGACCGCTGTCTTTTAGCACGGTAAGTCACCGATGATGACAATGTTGGCTGATGATATCCGCCTACCTCAGTCAAAGAAACGACGCATACGGTCAACAGCTACCAGATGTCTGTCACCCTCCAAGGTAAACCGATGACTACCGTTCGCTAATACAACACTCTCACTGCCCGTTAATTTCATGTAAAAATGTCATGTAAACAGGCGCACGCCATCGCAGACGTAACTTCTCAGAAGCAAATACGATATTTATACGACACATTGGGTGCGTACGGTCGAATGTAGCTGCGTGAAGGACTCAAGACGTCGTAAACATGGTGTGGGCCAATTTAACACTACTGATGGAGGCATTACAACGTATCAATTGACTATCCACGGGGTCACGCAAAGATAACAGCATTGGCATGCTCAACGCTTTCATTAGCTATGGTAGCAGTATCGTAGAAAAGCGAAACCCGAAGCAGCTATTCGTTACTTATCACTCGAGAAAACAACACGCTGTGTGTTTATCTCAGTCCCGTGATGTATATTTCTCGTTCGATGACTAAAGCCTGATTAAAATTGATTTACATTTAGTATACACGCATTGCCTTTAGCAACGTACGAGAAGGTAGTAAGGAGTCAGTTCATTCCGAGCTGCCAACGACACCCGTGTCGCTCGAGAACCTAAAGTGCAAACAGGAAGCAAAAGGCCTCACAAGCGAAGCTGTTTCATATGCACTCGCTCACCAATTCCTCGTCGCTTCGCCTGGTCTCTCTCTCTCTCTATATATATATATATATATATTTGCAGCCAATCGGAACCCGTTACAAGTTGTCAAGAACGACGCAACCGGATCCGCAAAAATGCCCCAGCAACGCACGAACGTGGCGCGGCCGCCCGGTTCCAGTCTCATGGTACGGATAGGAAAGGACAGACCCGTTCCTCGTTCAAAGCGGCACATAGCTTTGTGTATTACGTGGGCTCACGTTGTTGCAGCATTGGGTGCACCTGTGTCAATCAGGTCAAGACCTTTCGGGCTTAGAAGGCCAACCTCCTCGTCGGGCGATTTCCATCGCAGAAGTTGGCGAACATGACACGGAGAGCGACTGTTGGAGCGTCTTGGACGGTCGTGTGTACAACATGACGCCGTACCTCACGTACCATCCTGGCGGTGTCGCCGATCTCATGCTGGCAGCAGGAGGGGACTGCTCCAGCCTCTTTTACGAACACCATCCGTGGGTCAATGGCCACAGTATGCTGGAAAAGTGCTTTATTGGCCGACTCGATCCAGAGTCAAGTGCGACCCGAGGAGATACCGCGGCGTCGACGGCTGCGCTGCACAAGACCCAGTGGCAGCTGTTTCAACTCGTGTCGAAGCAGACGGTCGGTCAACAGACTGTTAAACTTACGTTCGCGTTGCCTGCTAAGAAGCTGCTGGGATTGGAGATGCCAGGGCAGCATGTGAAAGTGCGCGCTATGATACATGGTCGATTCATCGAGCGGCCGTACACACCCACGTCGAGAATCGACCAACCGGCGACGTTCGACTTGATCGTTAAAGTGTACTCGGATGGAATCATGAGCACATATCTGGACAAATTACAAGCTGGCGACTGCATCGAGATGATGGGGCCGCAGGGAACAATTGGCTACCCAGAAGCCGGTGTTGTAACAGCTGGAGGTCAATTGAAGCTGATGAATGTGCATCATGTCGTGATGGTTGCTGCTGGGACGGGTATTACACCGATGATGCAACTTATCCGTGCGATTGTCGAGAATCGCAAGGATACGGCCAAGATTACGCTGGTGGACTGCAATCACTCGCTCGAGCACATCATCGCGCGCACGCAGTTAGAGCCGCTAGCTAATATGTTCCAAGAGCGAGTCAAGGTTCATCATGTGCTTCATGAAGCCACGAAAGATGACCTACAAGAATTAGGATCGCTGCGAACTGGCAAGCGACTAAGTAAGGAAGTGCTTGCCGAGTTGTTGCCAGAACCGTCACCTGATGTGGCTGCATTTCATTGTGGCCCGCCTGCATTTGACGAAGCTGTCAGCAGTATGCTGAAAGATATCGGCTACAAGGGTACTCACATTTTCAGGTTTTAGGATGGTATACGCCGCTGAACTCTTCACGTTCATGTTGCTGCGATGCAACGCCGTATAACGTTCGACGTCTTTTGTCATTGTTCTTGGGTACTTGCAATCGCTTTTAGAATCGAAAGATTTGCGAAAGTGTTGTAACGCTACAACATGGGAAACTAGAGGACTTGCACGAAGTTGTCAGGCCTCGCGTACCGTAGCTAAATAGTAATCTCGACTGTATCTACCAGACCGGATAAGCTGCCGCTGCTGGTGTGTTTCCGCTACCAACAAAACATGTGCTGATCGCTGATCGCTCGTGCAACTCGGGCAGCAGAAAGATATAAGCATCGACACCTAGCGCGATCGAGATATCAATGCACGAAATACGTCACGCTGCACGTTCTGGCGTTACTGAGTTAGGTCCGATAAGGTTGCAGTCTTCGACAGGTTCGTGCCTAATAGAGCTAATGAAGTGATGTTGCAGACCGGCAAGTCATGTGACGCACGTCATCATCAGTTTGTGCATCGAAAGCGATCGAGGAACGCACGACTACAGTGTTTGAATGACAAGCTGGAAGTGTAGTGAGACATCTACATGGCGGGTGAGAGCCAAGTTAGTCAGTTGACTACAGAATGTAGCAGGATCACGATCTCAGTTCACAAGTGGTAGATTGCATCAAGACAAGGTGAAGACCAACTTGCTCTTGCAACTGCCAGAGTATGAAAGCTTATGACTTTGTTGTAGGACGACGACTTGGTTTGGATGCATTTATGTACACTAATTGACCAAGAGGGCATGCATGGTGCTCGAATCCGGGTTACAATGTATGTCTTGAGAGCCACATGAGTCATTTTGCTGAACTAAACTTTGCGTTGTCTGTTGTTCCCTTACATTCGGTGACGGAGGCGATATGACACTACTCATACCGACAATGTCGATACAAAGCACGGACATTGCTTCATACAGAATGTTCATTCAAATAGGACAATAAATTGTTTGCGCGATGCAATTATTTACGTGATGATAGTAAAAAAGACAATTTATTGAGGAACATGGAAGAGGGTGAACTATGCGCCAAACAATCATGAAAATGAGCCACATTATCGAAAAGTGAACCATCAGATGAAAAAAAATAACGCATCACAAGATTGAATAAAAAACCATCACACGATGTATACCATACGATCGATTATACGAATGCTTCAGATTACATACTTGCTTCTATGTGGTTGTTGCATTGCAATAAAAGGTCGTACTACTGTAAAAGACCGAGCAACCACAGTGGTGTGGTATACTAAAGTTCTTATAGAACGATTTTCCCAGTGGTATGGTCGGATCGGAACGATTTTCAGTATCCATTGACCACTTACTTTTTCACCATACAAGTTGCGGACACGCAGGTACGTCTACCACAGGAAACATAGACCTTCGATCTTCGAAGCAGCATCAGTATTCCGTGTCAGCGCGATGATACCGACTATGTCAAGAACGTAGTACAAGGCAGTGTGAGTCGATTGAGCTACAACGTCGATGCGGACCGAGAGGGCAGCGGTTTCTGCTCTCGTCTGCTTTACGTCCTTCACTGTGGGCAGCAATATTGCATCGGTATATATATACAACTTCCTGATGCAACATACAGATCACCAGCTTTACCACCGGTAGTAGCTCCATTATTAATGAACGTAATTCTCTATCAGCGTCGCGCGTTCTATCAGCGTGTCTTCCGCTTGGTTGTCCGCAAGTGTCTGTATGACCGCCTGCAATAGCACCAACAAAATTCCGTCTGCTCTTCTGCATAATGTCCGCTCTTGCGTTTTTGTTCATTCGCCGTCTTATGCTGGCTCGAGTCGACCCTTACACGTCTCACACATCATTGTGCAAGCGCCTTATTGACACTGCGCTGTCTCTTCTTATATTACGTAAGCGATACCGCCAAGGCGACAGCTGCACATAATCCAGTGTCCTCTCATTAGATGTGGCTAAAAGAGATAGAAACCTTTACGGTTCAAGCTGGTATGGACGAACAGGAAGCTTTGGCCAACGTTGCTGCAAGTTTGTGGTGTAGAAGGTAAGTTGGAAAGTAATTGAAATGGAGTTGGCTTAAGACTCAAAAGAACTACAGGGCCCTGCGGCTCTGCATCTATTCTCCTGGATGTAGCCACCAGGCACACGACACGAGTTGGTGTGACCTTGCCATTCGCGACTGCGTCGTTATCGACTAGATCCATACAGGATGACTGAAGTTGATGTCTCACTTCAACATGTAAAGTATGTACCAGTCATGCACCCAGGTCGATTGCGTGCATCTCAGCTTATGCGCTGTTGTCAGCTTTGTTCGTCGCTCGTCCTTGTGCGCCCAGCAGAAACAGTGTGGCCATACAATCGAGCGATACTATCGGGTGACGCTTGGAGCGTCAACCGACCTTTGTCATGATTCAGCAAACGACTGGCAACAAACCGAGACGAAGGTTTCTGATCAACGAGACAGAAGAGAAAATGAAGAAAATACACAGGCATGTACACGAATGATTCCTGGCATGTGTATAAATCTCTGTTGGGCCGCGTAGTAGTATACAGTAGCAGATGCGCTTTATTTTCTCACCTGGTGGTGCATATTTCATTTCTTTCATCTTGTCGTACATTTCTTGCATGTCCATGCTTCACATTCTGCGATCATCTACGTATGTAGTGCAATTAGTATTGTTCCCAGAGGGCGCCATGTCGTACGAATGTGACTTGCTCATTGTGTGACGCGGGGGCGTCATGAACAGTACACATCACGTCTAGGATCGTTTGACAGCCCTATCCGGTCGTCAATTGAGGAGCTACTTCCTCGTGTGCTTCAGTTTGCTGCGACCAGTCAACTCCTCCACCCGCTTCCTACTCAATGCGTCGTCACTACACCCACTTCCACTTGTGCAGCAAAGTCTCACTCAATGGATTTGACACCTACTCCTCCTCTCTCTCTCTTTCTTCCTCGCTCTCTCACTGTCGCACTACGCTTACAATCGAAAGAGCTGCACGCCACACGCGTGTGCACGTGCGTTGCAGCAGCTACAGTGACCGTCCGCGACTCGGTCTCTACGCTTCGTCGAGGATCGTCGTCTTGACAATGCGGCTCGTGACCACGTACGGGTCCATGTTGGACGCGGGACGGCGGTCTTCAAAGTAGCCCTTGCCCTCGGCCTCGGCCACGCGCGGGATGCGAATCGACGCCCCGCGGTTCGCCACGCCGTACGAAAACGTGTCCATGCTGGCCGTCTCGTGGCGCCCCGTGAGCCGGCGCTCGTTGCCCGTGCCGTACGCAGCAATGTGCTCCTTGTGCTTGAGCTTCATCTTCTCAATGGCTTCAATGATCGCGCCCATGCCGCCGTCTTCGCGCATGGCGATGGTCGAGTAGTTGGTGTGGCAGCCGGCGCCATTCCAGTCGCCGGGAATGGGCTTCGGGTCCCACGACACGTTCACGCCAAAGTCTTCGCACACGCGCAGCAGAATGTAGCGCGACATCCACAAGTGGTCGCCCGACTCGATGCCCGTGCACGGCCCGACTTGGTACTCCCACTGGCCCGGCATGACCTCGGCGTTGATGCCAGAGATGTTGAGGCCCGCGTAGAGCGACGCGCGGTAGTGGGCGTCGACAATCAGCCGGCCAAACACCGAGTGCGCGCCGGCGCCGCAATAGTACGGCCCCTGGGGACCGGGGAACCCGCCCCGGGGCCAGCCGTAGGGCGTCACGCCGTCCTTCTCAAAGAGCGTGTACTCTTGCTCAATGCCAAACCAGGGCTCGTGGCTGGCAGCAGCGTCCATGACGCGGGCCGCGTCGGCGCGCGTGTTGTTGGCAATGGGCGTCATGTCGGGCTTGAGGCAGTCGCAGAGCACGAGGAGGTGCTTGCCGCGTCGGAACGGGTCCTTGAAGATGGCGACGGGTCGCAAGAGCACCTCCGAGTCCTCGCCCGGGGCTTGGCCCGTGCTCGAGCCGTCAAAGTTCCACACGGGCAGGTCCGCGACGGACGTCACGTCGTGGGTCAGCGTCTTGGTCTTGCAGCGCAAGTCCTGACCCGACCCGCCGATCCACACGTACTCGGCGAGGGTCACGTTGCCCGTGTCGAGCGACATGTACTGGTCGTACACGGCGCGGTCCAGTGAGCTCATGGTCGAGGGAAAAAGGGATGGGGAGGGAGGGATGGAGGGAGGAAGGGGGGGCACTGGACGGACGGGAGGTGGGCGAGTCGCACGTGGCAAATTGGATTGTGGGGAGGACGGACGAGCGGAGCTCCTGGCGGAGGAGGGCGAAGAGCGGGCGGGGCGACGTGCTCCGATCGTTGTCCGAAGCGAGGGGGGCAAGCCGACTGCCGTGTGTTTTTTTCCTGAAATGGTCGTCGCTCTTGTTGTAGTTAACAACAGGACCTGAGAGATCTGATACGCGCTGCACGACCCACGCTGCGGAATCGCTCGTTCGTTACAAACACATTGTCGGACGCGGTCTCGACACTCTGGCACAGCAGCTGTGCAAAGCGGCGACGATGCCAAACACACTGATCATGTGCTGCACCATGTGTGCTCTCATCGACGGCCATTCGTCGTTATGGCCACGGTCGTTGACTACACGCTGTCGTTGCCAATAGCCTATGAGCGCTTTCACCACCTTTCTTACGCGGGCAGCACTGGCACGAAAAGCACACGCAGCACGATGATACGCGGCTGTCAGATGTAGCGACAGTTATTGACAGTAGTTGTGGTGGAGATATGGCATCAGGACGATACGCATTCGGTCGTGGGCGCTACAGAGTCGTAAGCAGCCGTGAGACGCTAAATCGATGCTGGATGCGCCTGTGACCTGCAACAACTAATGTCGGCAAAAAGATCCCTCTGATTCCGTTGACGCGTCAAGCGTGGAGCGTTGGGATTGGATGAATCGAGTGACACGGTACAGCCGGGGATAGGGCCTGACGCTCGCGTCGCACGTGCCGCAATCGAGACACCACCATCATTGTTGTGATGCAAACATGGCCGCGTGGAAAAGGCACGACGGACGATGAGTCGTCGAGCAGGCGACTTCAAACGCTGGCATTATCAACAAGAGGTGCTGCGTCATTTATCTACAGCCATCGATGCAGTGTGGCGGTATCACGCGACGTTGCGGTCGATGGGTATGGTCGATTGCCTCGATCTATGCGTGGTATTATTTCAGGGTTGATTGGTTCTTTCGTCGTCGTAAACTCACAAAAACTTTCGGCCGTCCACCCTCTTCAAACGCACAACTGGTGGACGGTCTTTCTCTGTGTTTGCAAAGCCTTGAAGCTCCGGAGAGTATAACAACCGGGAGACTCAAGCAGGGACTGTCTCGCCTAAAAAAGCAATTTGTGCAGCTTTCGGTACGGTATGCTGCGTTGAAGCCGTAGGTGACCAATGTATGCGGACGAAGTTGTAAACAAAATTTCGGATTTGCGGGAAAGAAGTACGACGTGGCGACTCTGAGGAGTAACTTGTACCACCCAAGAGGCTGGTAGTGCAAGTACGATGCGACCATCTCTGGCAATTCAGTTCATCGAAGTTCACCGTACGTACGTACGTACCCGTCGATACGGCTGACTGGCATCGACTGTGCTCTTTGCCTCGCATGTCGTCGTAGCTCCTGACGGTGACCTCATGTAGTGGTATTGGTGTCCGCACGTATGAGCTACAAGTACTATAGCCAATGTCTTCTGTCGCGGTCTGCTGTCCGAACGACAATCACTCGAACAGACACCACTTTCTCCGTGGCAGATGGATCGTAGTTGCAAAGTGGACCGGTCAACTACCAGCACCGCTTATGCGACCGCGTAGTCGTCGCACGAGGGCTACTTCGCGCTTCGAGTATATCGGCTCGCTTCTCTGACGACCGTTATCTCGTCTATCGAGCGGTCACCACACTGCGTAGAGAGAATGATCAACGATCGTTGCGAGCTGTGCGAATACTGCGAAGGGCCGTGCCACCTTCCAGCCGCGCTTTTCATGTCTCCTTCGTGTGCGATAATCAGCAGAGATAGTTTGTCAAATGTTACGGATTGGCGTCGTCCGGACAAGTCGTTTGTAAGGCAGCGATAGCACGAAAAAAGTGTGGCGATAGACATTTGTTTCACGCGGCGAATGTGTGTCCTGCTTTGTAAGCGACAGCACTCTCTACCTGGAAAGACCACAGTGGCAGAGTGTGCTCGAGCAGTAAAGCACAGGACTCTTGTTTTAGCACCTACCGCCGGAGTCCGGATCCGATCCCTATCAGAAAAACGTGGTCCTATGTATCCTCTTTCCATTCATTGTCACCCAACCAGTCTGGCCAATTCGGCACGTCAAGAGCTCCTACAAGCCAACTTAACACCGGTACCACTTCCGTGATCACGCTTGACCATGTTGTGGTTCGATTAGCACATGACTCACGACGAGGCGTGCACACAACACGAAGGCTTGTGATGCTGTTGCTGCTGCAGAGTCCCAATGCTGCCTCGGGGGTGATTCAGACGGAGTGAATGCAGAAGAGGTCGTTCATTTTCAGTAAAAAGCGAGCAAACCGGAACAGAATGCTCAGGTCTACTTACTCGATCAGCAAACGCAATCAGCCGATCGAACGCTCGCCCACTCGCTGTGGCTACCTGACTGGCTATTCACGCACTGCAATCAAGTCAACTGCGTTTGGACTTCTTCTTTTCGTGGCCATCTTGAGCATATCGAGGATGCTGTTGATCGGACGACGACCGCTGATGTGTGCGATAGGAGTCGCGACTGTTGGCGTCGCTCCCGCCCGAGTCGTCGCTACTGTCACTCCGTCTGCGTCGCTTGGTACAACCCATCGACTCGTGTACATGCTGACATTTCTCCTTCTTCTTCGTCTTCTTCGTCTTCTTCTCCTTCTTCTCCTTCTCCTTCTTTGCCGTCTTCTCCTTCTTCTTCTTCTTTCTTGAACGTCGGTCGTCGTCCGAGACGTCCGAGTCCCAGTCATTGATAGCAGCGAATGCCTGTGGGTTCAACCCGCTGCCCGTGCCGTCGCTACTGGTCACTTGAGAGCGCCTTTCGTGCGTCGAGTGCATCGATTTGTCCCGTGATGCGTCCAGTTGCTTGCGATATGCGGTCGTGTGGTGGCTGGACGGGTCTCTCTTGGCCTCGGCCTCCAGCTTCTGCAGCTTAAAGCCGACAAGCTGGTCGTACATTTTTTGCAGCGTCGACCCCGCATCTGCGCTCTTGATCAGCGACTTGCCGTGGTCCTGACGCTTGTGGCGTTTGCACGTCCCCGTGTAGCACTGCGGACACGTCGACATCGTGCGGACAAATATGCTCGAACAGAATTTACGTCGTGTTTGTTCGACTACAAGTGGCTCGCTACTTATGTAGGAGGCGTACTTATGACAGAAACAGTCTGGCGAAACGAAAAGGGCCAGTTATTCAGTCTGTTTTGACGCAGCCAAGTTCGATCTCGAGGCGCAGGATCGAGTTGCGCAATTCTTAGAAGAAATGGGATGGTGTGTACCCAAAACACTTCCGTGAAAAATGCGATGTGATTGGCTTGCGACCCATCACTTTAGAGATTCTGCGCGCAGCCCTATCAGCTAGTCGCAAACAGCGTTTGAGATACCGAGATTGTCACACGATCAAAAACCATCGATTAGATGTTTCTCGAATAGTCCATAGTTCGATATCTAATTTGCTTATGCACATTTTAGGGTGCGGTATAGTTTACTATCCACCAAAAACAAGTTTGCAAAATATTTGTGCGAAATAATCAAAGTAACCTCGATAGGTGGTAAAGCTAGAGTATGCATGATCCGTCCAGACATCGACAATCTTTCTGAATGTCAGCTGATATTCTATGTGTTTACTCTCATGCGAAGAGCGCGACATATGCGTGACAGTCAGGGCTTTGTACTTGCATCAACACGACTTCCGCCCCAATCCCCAACTATTACGAGCAGAGCAAAGCCTTCCCTATCTTTCGAGTTGCAAACAAGTTTTGCATTATATGTGCTTTGGTTCATGTTGGTGGTAAAGCAAATTAAGAACGTGGTGACGGCGATTATAAGCAGACAGACCGAGCGTACTGCATCGTCAAGAAACATGTCACGCACTGATCAATATGAGGAACACTCGAGTCACTAATATGGAAAACAGTCACCTCGCTGATAGAATCTATACTCGCCTGACTAGACAGTTTCGTTGCTAGCAGTCTCTAGCATAGCTACGGAATATTCCCACAGTTTCCAGTCGTGTGGACTGGGCGCCATTCTTTCTATGGTAGCACTTATGAAGTGCGCTGCGAGCTTACATTATCGCGCAGTGCGCTACAAGCGTACATTCTTGCGTCCGAGTACTTCATTGACGATCACTTTTGGATCCAAGTGTTCAATAACGAGAACTGCAAAAACAAAAAGTGTGCGATGTCTATGTCTTGGGCCTGAAGCTGACATTGAGGAGTTTGCTGGGCACAGTTAATGCATCTGAATCTAGTTCCGTCGCGGTACCCGATCACCATGTAATCGCGTGACTCAGTGCCAGTCGCTGCGCTAGCGCAGGCTTTTTCCTGACTTTACCATCGAGTGCGGTGAGTTATAAGATCAGCATTTTTGTCAGTTCGCCGAGAGATACAACACGCAGGTAGTTCTTGCGGCGTCTCTATTTCAGCCTTTGCGGAGGCGCCACGCTTTACACATACACTGCTTACTTGTAAAATACGTTCGAGCGAGCGAGTATGCAAGCGAGCAATGTGTGCTCCTTCTCGAACGTTACGTACGCCTTCTTTCGCTCTCAAGTGCATATCTTGCTGACTTTGTGCTCGCTTACGTTCTCTCAATTGAGCAAAATAGCACGGTCTTGCCCAGGTCTACGTCGACACCTAGAAAAATGCTGCAACGTCTCGCGCTGATGCCGCCACTCGCCATCTTGGTCCTTCGATGTCCGTCTAAAATCGCGATCCGCACGTCACATTCGCGTATTGATCTCCAGAGTGCTTCAAGTGCCACGTCGCGAATAACATATTACCCGCTGCAGTGCACATGAACACAAATGAGCTAATGCGGTTCTTTTGGTACGTCTTGATAGACACGCCATCGATGTACGCGCCAGAATCGGTTGCAGGCTCGTCACTTTGTTGCCATCAAGAACGCCGAATCATACGTAAAGTCGTGCTCTTGTATGTGCCAGAGCATCCACTATCGATGCCGATCGATTAAGCCTCGACTAACTTCCGTCATTTCACTCATCTCTACTCACTTCTCCGCCGACCCACAAGCAGTGCATTTCGTCCAGCAACATATCATCACTGCAATTCAGCGACATCGGTCAAGCTCGATACAGGAGCCACCACATGATCGTTGTGCAAACGGAAGCAGATGCTGGCCGCGTGCACCCGTTTGCTACGATATCGTTCAAAGCGAGAACAATCTGGCAAAACGTGATACCGATCCGATCACGGCTCTTAATGCTCGATGATGCAAGCATAGGTAGTGTCGTTGTTTGATGCGACTTCATGTCATGATACACAGCTGGTACCACAAGCGCACCCATTCGACTAGGATCGTAAGTTGCGATCACCAGATGGGTATGGTGAAACGCACGTTGCGCATCGTTCGACTAGTACGTCACGCCACCAATCCTTCGAAATGACAGTATGTTCATACGTGTATTCTGAACTGTGTAAACCCGACAATCGTCAGCAGACGCGAAGAGAGACCACAACTTGTTTGCTGGAGCCTGCCCACTTCGACTCGTCCCGCGAAGATCTTCTTTGACACGGCGCATCGTCAACATCAGTCTCAACAGCGGCAGCAGCAGTGTCTGTCGATAGCTCATCGCTGAGTAACCTTGCTGAGATACCGGTGATCGTTTGTCCGCGAAACACGGCCATTAGTGACCCAGATGTGCAGAGCCTCCCCTCTGGAGCACATGACTATCAGATGCGTTGACAGGTATCTTTTTCAGGAAATAATCTCAAGAGCGCGTTCTCCGTGCGCGCCCATGCAGTGTGCCAAGCATGAATCGTTTGCACACGCCTGCCCATGGCGAAGACGAACTCTGTTGTCGCTGCGTAACTATGGCAGAGACGCGAAAAACATCTCCGGCTTGCTTTTCGCGCTAACCGGACAATGACAAATCGTGACAGGTGTATCGAGGCAGACCGCTCGCTTGCTCTGGTGCTTTGGTATTGCTAAGCGGCATACAAATAGTTCAAGCGGTAAGTGGGATGCACTTCATGCGCAGCTCTAGGAGCTTACAGCATACGACCGCCTTATTGACCCAGCTAGCACCTATGAACGTCAACCAGGCGCTCGACAAGGACCTGAAGATCAGAAAAGCTTTATGGCCACGGTCTCGGCGGAGCTGTTGGCATCAAAAAGGGCTCTGAGTAAAGTGCGCTCCCTAGGGACACGCCACCAGAGCAACATCGTGATACATTTGCCAAACCGCCCGTCTTGAAGTACCCCCAAAGTCATAAACGCGCTTGAGCACAGACTTGGCGACGAAAAGTGTGCTCGCAAGAGCAAAGCAACAGGCGGAAGCGCAGAGCACGAGCCAAAGCGACGGTACGCAACGAGAGATCGCTCAGAACAAGGCACTCATGTTCACACCGTGTGTCCGACACTTGAAACACGAAAGCAGCTCGAGCTGTCGAAGTTGACCACGCTAGTCACCTGCCCATAGGACCGACACGCGACAAACCGAACGTTAGTCGTGCTACTGAGACGGTTTCGAGCGTCGTCGACGCTCGGTTGCAAGGCTTTGACAACGAGTACGCTACGCCCCTATGTAGAGAATACGGTTTCTGATTTGCAGGCGTCATGCCTCTGTTTTTCGCACTTGGCGCCCCTCCACATCGCTTCAAACCCGCCGTTTGAACCCACGCTGTTCTCCATGGCAAGTCCTGCTTCGCCTTCTTTTCGCCCTGCGTTCGTGTGCGTCGAGGTTGTCGTGCGCCAACATGCGCGCGTGCACGCACTCGGCCACGTGGTCGTGCAACTGAAGGCGCTCCTGGATGTATCCAAGGTCTTGTCGGTCGCCGTAGCAGCGCAGAACCAACCGCCAGAATCGCAGTCGTTACATTTGTTGACACACGCGGCCGCTCGAGAGAAGAGAAAAGTGGTGAACTGGTCTTCCGAACTCGTTCGATGCTATCAACAATTTCAGTTCCAAACAGCGTTGAATAGCGCTGCTGCGCGAGGGTTTTTCGCGGGCGTGCGATGGCTACGATCGTCCTACTACCCAAAGGGTCAATTTCATGGGGCCGAACGAGCGGCTTTGTATGGTGGGAATCTACAAATGTTACAGTATCTGCACGGTGAGTTTGGCAATAAAATGGTGGACGACGCGGCAGTGGACAGTCAAGATGCAGTGGCTCATGCAGCAGCCAATGGACGACTGGACTTGGTCCAATGGTACTGTACGATGAAAGGTCCTTATGCATTTGGATGGAATGCTATGGACGCTGCCGTGGCGCAAAACCGAATGGAAGTAGTGCAGTATTTGGACAGTGTGCTGGGCAATCGGTGCACTCGACGAGGGCTGGAAAAGGCAGCGCTACACGGACACTTGGAGGTGATTCAGTGGCTCAACGACTCAAGGTACTATGAGATCAGGTCGTTCAAATCGTTGGAAAATGCCATTGCAGGAGGACACTTGCACATTGTGCAGTATGTGATGAAAAATGTGATGCTCGCGTATACGTCATGGATGCAAGCAGCACTAACTGCAGCCGTGACGTACGGTCAGCGCCATATTCTACAGTGGCTGCATGACAGGGTGTCAGCTGACTCCAGTGGGTTCCACTCACGCTTTCGCTTTGAAATTTATACGAACATGCTGTATGCTGTGGCCAAAAACGGACATTTGGGGGTATTGCAATGGCTACATGCTAACCGATACCCCGTGCATTGTCGCCGAGCACATGTTGTTCGCGGAGCTGCTACAGGTGGTCACAAACGCATTATCAAGTGGATGGAAGAGACGTTTCCCTCGCTATCCCGACAGCGTCATCGTATTCGTGTGGATGGTGCTGCGAGTTTTGGAGATCTTCAGATGATTCAGTGGCTGTACCGTCAAGGGTATCGCTTGACGGCCCGCGCGATGGACGACGCCGCAGCAGGTGGACATTTGTCAATACTGTGCTGGGCGCACCGAAGTATTGGCCATTTGTGTTGCACAGTAGCTGCGATGGATCGGGCTGCTGCCAATGGTCACTTAGACTGCATAAAATTTCTTCATCAAAACCGCAACGAAGGCTGCACGACAGCAGCAATGGACGGTGCTGCGCGGAATGGTCACTTTGAAGTTGTGCAATTTCTTTACTGGAACCGCAGCGAGTATTGTACAGCGTTGGCGGGTGAATCGCGTTCAGTTCCAGTGCTTCAGTTTTTGAAAGAGCACAATCGCTTGCGTTCGCGGCTTCCGAAGACGGTTGAGGCGGCTGCGAGAGGGGATTTGGAATTGCTACAGTGGCTTCATGACCACGATCGGAGGCACTTTGGCTTTGAGACCATCGTTGATAAGGCTCGTGAGCATGACCATTTTCACGTTCTATGCTGGCTGGAAACGCTGCCAGAAGCTGGACGGTATTTGTGAGCTAACGTTGTGTGACAGGTGGGCCACATTGTTGTGCGCATTCTATATTGTAACTTGCATGGCATTAGACTATTCTGTCTGTTCGCAGTGTCCGTCTAAACACGAGTATCTAGGACATATGCAACCATGATTTGATTCGGGCCACGAACGGAGACACTCGCGATATTGTTGGGGTACACGGAAGTTTTTTTTGGGCTGGAGCGCAGATACGCTTTGCCGGACAGAAAATGTCGGTTTGTGTGCTAATGAAAGCGTTTGACTGGTCATTGCTTGCAACAAGACGGAGGAAGAGGTGGAGGGGAGCATCAAGTTAGCTGCAGATGGCAATACTCACTCCGATTGACTACAACTCGGAGGACCGTATTGAACTTAGCTAAGGTAGCGAAGCAATCCCCGGAGCTCCCCCTTATGGATAATATACGCTACAGAGATCTGACGAAAGTTTTGAATGTTCCGATACCTGAACAATGTGCTTGGGATCGGCCGCTAAGGAGGGCTCCTGCGGTGGACAGCGTAACAGCCACAATGTTGCCATGGTTACCCTGTGATGTAGTATTTTGTTGTCGTTGTTCGATGTGTTATAGAGAAGTTAAAAAAGAGCGGCGTCAGCTGATTTAGTCTGTGCTGCTACTGCAAAATAACGACACCGGTAACGTAAATCTGCTTAAAGAGAAGGCAGGAGGAGTTCAGGAGCTCCATCTGCCGCCGGACGAAAAGGGTATCATTTAATTCTTTACGTTTCGTTTCCCAAAGCACTACAAGTGGATATGTTGTAACGCATTTCAATGTTTTCATGTGCTACTCTATTACATTTAAGAATTCGGAAATAATACACCAAATAACCGCCAGAATAAAAATTCCACAAAATGAGAAAACAAAATATGCATTTTACAATGTAAAAGTACAACGAATGCACCAATCAATTATCATGAAACTAAGATGTACAATATACGTTTGAGCACAAACGTGCTTAGCTTCGGATCACTGACCAGAGCATTAATGATTTTATCGTCCAAATTCATGCAGTTATCGTAGAAAATTGACAAGAATTGGCTGTCACGACAACAGAAGGATTTCCGATCGGGCTTTAGTATCCATTGATAGTTTTGTTATACACCATGACAGTTGGTGGTATGCAAATCTTTGCCGCAGGATAATCAAACTCCACGGCGCTAGTGGTATCATTATCCTGTGTTTTGCGAAAAAACAAAAATGCGATGCATGCACTCATTACTTATTTATCAAATAAGTAAGCAACATATTACTCAGTTGTCAACATGTTGCTTACTCATTCGATTCATTTAAAAACGCTAAACGATATACTCAAGTCAAGACATATCTAGTCGCCCGAAGCCAAGTCTAGAGCGAGCAAGGGGTTGGGGAGCACTTCAATACTATATCGATAATACTTTTTGAAATAGCGCAAGCAGAAAGTCTCATTTTACTTGCCTTCGGCTTACATACGAGAGCAGCGGCGATGTGTTTTGCGTCCTCTTTCAGCTCGACCTCGCTCTGCAGACCTACTGGGAAAAAGAGAAGCAGCATTGCTCGTTCTGTGTATACCTTATTGTTTTGCCGCAAATACAGTCGAACCTGTCTAAAGTAATACTGCCTAATGTAATGATCTACACAAGGTAATATTCTTTTCTGGTCCCGACTTGGGACCCATATTAAAAGTAATAAACCTCCCTGAAATGATACTTGATAGCCAAAGGCTGGTCCCAAATTTTTGTAAAAGTAATACTCATAATATTGAGGACTTTAAAATTGAGTGTAAAGCAGTTAATGGGCCTTGGGAAAGAATTCAAAGATAGGCTTCTGCACCAGTTTATTAGTCCTGATCTTCCCAATTTTGTCCTTCATTTGCTGGAGGCTTATAAGGAAGTCCTGGTCCAGGTCTGACTGCTGGAACCAAACTTATTTAAGCGTCTGCGTGGCATCGAGTGCCTGGGATGACATGACACGAGGAAGCTATTCCGTGTCATCTTCCTATTCCTCCACTTGATCAGATCGAAGGTACTCAGCAATGATCTCATCTTCATCTGGTGCGTAGGCGACCTCCTCCTTAGCAAGGTAGTTAAGAAGGACTTTATTGTCCATTGGGTTCTGGTACCGCAACTGACGGATTTGCAATTAAAGGTCTTCGATGACCTCATTGTCGACCAGCTGTTGTGCAGTAAGTTTAGGGGTTCCCAAAGCAACCGAGCGAATCTTGCAATGAAGGAAGCAATTCGAAATTGTTCGGCCTTGACGTCTGAGTTCCAAGCTGCATTTGCCATCCGAATGGCCTGAAGAACATCCACCCTCTCCGGATCTTCCACATTTTGCTCGAGGCGATGAAGGATCAAGCGATTTATTTCCTGCGATAATAGGCCTTCAAATTCCTGATTATTCCTGCGTCGCACGGCTGGAGTTTTGAAGTCGTATTTGGTGGAAGGTAAAACACCTTGGAATTGCGCAACCGGATAACTGTAGGAAGTTGGGCAAGCGATATATGCGCACTTCAGCTATCCATTATTAAAAGAACTTGGCGTCCGGCCATGCGAGCATCAAATGATTTCAGCCACTCGTCGAAGATGGCTTGTGTCCTCCATGATTTACTGTTGTTTCGGTACTTGCAGCCGATGGTGTCAAGGTTGATGTCTTCAAAACAACGCGTACTTTTGGACTTTCCTATGACGAGGAGTGGCAGCTTGTCACTTCTATTGCCATTGCAGCACACTGCCAAGGTGATACGCTCTTTGTTTTGTTTGCGGCCTTCCAGTTGATTGGTTGCCAGCGAATTATCTGCCTGTGAAAACGTTTACGTAAGCACAACGTGTCACTAAATGTTGCAAACAAGACCACTCACCAAAAAAAACCTGCAGCCGGTAGAATAGCACGGTTTCATCCATGTTGTAGATATCTTTCCACTCGTACTTGTCCAGCGTCTCGCTGATGTTAGGGAGTGATTCCTCGATGAGTGTCATGTCAACAAACCACTCTCTCCCAAAACGGCGAAAGGACTTGATTCCATGCCGGTCTTTAAATAATTACAGCCAGTCATTCGAGAACTGGAACATATCATGCTCAGGGTACAGGTGGTCAAAAGGGCTGCTTTCTCTTTGATAAGACCCCCGCTCACGTTGACGCGTTCCTGATGGCTAAGGAACCACTTCACGAGAGCAGATTCCATATGAGGATACTTAACAATACCTTGACGTTTTGCGTCAAGATTGCTGTTGTCGGCCTTCGCTAAGATTTTCGCTTTCCTCTTGAGAAGGCCGAAAAATTGTAGGCTGACTGACTTTCACCTTGTGCCTCTGTTCTAGCCACTGGATGAGCTCTTTCTGGCTGAGCTGAGGATTCTTATCATGGTGCTCATACAAAGCAATGCGGACCTTGTCCGTCATTGTAGTGTACTGTGCGCCTTCAGGAGGCATATTGGAGGGAGGAGAGTTGTGGTGATGGCGGAGGACTCCCTTTTTATATAGGTGTGGGGTTGACTGGGGGTGGCGGCTGCAGCAAGAAATAAAATGTAAACAAAGCCGATTGGACCGTTTGTCCCAATTGAAAAAAGCCTCAAATTTTCTGGCCTGCCTAAAGTAATAACCTCCGTAAAATAATAACATGACCTCGATATCAACGATATTACTTTATACAGGTTCTACTGTATCATCTTGTCGATCGCAATACAGAGTTTACGAAACATCTCTTCCATGCAGTCGTGACCGAGTATAGAAATTCAAGACCCGCTGCTGTCGCCAGATACTAATAAGTCGTTTTGCCAAGGTTCTATGCTGCAGCGGCTTTTGTCAAGCTTCCCCGACGATGTAAAGCAAATCATCTATTTACAGCCCGACAAGGTTTGTAGAGCTTTAAACCTCGTGCATCCTGATGGGATCCCCTTTCTCTCATGGGGAGTATGACATAACTGTAACAAGGTATCCCGTTACATGAAATTGTCATTAAAACAATCTGACAATATAGAATATTACGTCGAATACACTTTTAACAATATCTCACGACATGGTGATATTGTTGAGATGACCGAAGGGTCTACTCATTGGTTGATATCGTGATGATATCAACCCACCGATCGCTGCTAGACGCGCGCAATGGGTGGTGAATAGACGTCATCATATATTTAGTTATATTAGTATAATTAAGTCAGGACAACAAAGATTAAAGAAGTTATAGGACTTAATTATATTAATACAGTTTTACTTTTACCAGAGACTAGTCTGACTACTTTGTCTCCTTTCCTTCCTCTGTGTTCCTTCAACACCTAGCAGGGCACTGTCGACCACTGTCGTCAGTGGAAGTATACTCCGTACTGGTCAACCAGTACGTAGTCAACAGTGCCCCGTTACAATAACTGCCTCCTACACCGGTTAATGATGGATGGATCCTAATCCACGACCAAGCTACGACTAAGCGAAGAACAATCGGATGGATGGATTGATGAATGGTTAGTAGATAGATGGAATTGTATGAAGCATTCAGGTAGGCACGGTAGAATAGCATGGTATTGAATACAATCTCAATTTTAACTTTGACTCCGCAAGCCCTTTTCAAGCAAGGCTCGCGGAACGATCACCCATATGCAAGCTAAGGGTGTGTCATTTTGATATATCAAAATTTCGTCTACTGCTGTGTATTTTATCCGTGGTAAACGGCGCGAAAAGTCTCGTATGGGAGAGCTTAGCCGATGAGGAATGCGCGATAAAAAACCTGATTCCGTTACACATTGGGTAGTGTCTTTTTCCGCATCAGATCTTACAGACTACATAAGACAACTTCATCGAAGATCGCTAATGAGATTACTGTCAAACTAAGCGCGATGCTGATATACATCATTTACAATTATCCACGTTGTGCTCTAGCAAATAACCGTAGAGACTTGTTTCTGTTCACCAGTCGGATCGTCAATAGGACCTCCTATGTTGGATGGTTGAGTATGAAGAGTCGAGATTTTTGGATCGCTCCTTATTATGGACGAGATGAAGACGAATATATATTTAAGTACGAACGTGTGAAGGAAGCACTATTTGAGCCGTATTCGACAAGAAGAGAGATTATTTATTATCCAGAAGAATGTTACGGAGACCAACTATATTATAAGCCCTTGCAGATCCTTGGACATACAAGACTACCTATGACAAATTGTGGGTGTGTGCGTGTACGCGGTGGACAAGAACGGCATTTAAAATTCTACCTTTTTGGAAGACAAAATGTGGTCCTGCCTATGATGACCTGATTGAAGCGGTGGTACACAGTAAGTAATACACCACGTTATAGGTAAGTGCATCGTGCGGTGTACCACTCAGTTTAAAGCAGTGTTGTTTTTACAATAACAGTTACGCTTTTGATTTTATCTGGTAAAGTACACCTTTACCAAAATTAATTTCAGCGGGATTACACCCCGTTTCTAAGGTATATTACATAAGTTTCCAACTAAATCAATTTAGAAACGCGTGCCTTCCTATAGGTCTTTGATCTTTTGGAATTTATATAATCCTTCCCAGGGGATTAACACAAATACATTGTGCTTTGTGTTCACTAAACTCTAATAATTTTTCTACCAAGAGTCTTGCTACCAATCAATAAACGACTGTCTGACATATAAATGAAAAAATGCTTTGAAAGAAAAAGCTACATTTTGGCTGCTATATGCTACGGTATTTTGCATTCGTGTAATCAGTTTCTAGTTTTTATACATCAATTAAATATGCATTGGTCTTGATCTTTACATACAATTTAAAACTATAATTGGATGCATGCAGCTGTGGCACCAAATTTTATCGTGCCATGAATAGCTAATGTTTTCCTCCAATGCATATCATTGACATATGTTATCATACTTACAAACAGACACACGATATTTAATTATACAGTCATTTACCAATCCGATCTGCGGTGTAATTATACAAGTCTTGCATGACAAGACCCTCTTTGTAAATCGTGCAATACGAAATGGGTAAGAAACCACATCGGTAGGTGCAATATGGATCGAGCACACGTACAAGCTATTCGAGAGTTTATTGCACAAACATCTAAAGATCGCTAATTCTTTTGTTCCGTAGAATAAAATTAAAAATAACTCACAATATGATGTCACTAATAGTCAATTATAAACTCTAACCGATGATTTTTTGTGAAGCTGATCAAACTTTAACCTTCTTACGATACTTAGATTTTCCCTATCACTCTTTCGTACATTGAGCTAGAAAATGTCGCAGAGGTACTTGTTCTGTGACGCGAGATTTATTGCATCTTGATCGAGACGATTAATAAATTTAAAGGCACCCTCATGCCATCGATGGCGTTCGTGGATCTATGATGCATTGCTTGTATCATCATTTTTGAGAGAAGGGGGCTCAGACTTTGGAAAGACTTGTATAATCGTCCATCCATCTTGTATGTTGTTTTTAGATATACCTTTATTCACTAAATTATGCACCATTCGGTTGTGGACATCATTGTGGAGAGTCTAGAAAAGGAAAAAAGATGGAAATTAAGCTGTAAAACTTTCCATTAACCTTAAGTCAAATTATCGCATGATGCAGTGAATATAGGAGTAAGAACGGCTCGGGTAGTCTTGTCGGTCTACCCAGGTAAGCGCTATTGTAAGGCTGACATAAAATATCACCTTGGAAAATTGTTTTTACATGTGCATGACAAGTTTACTGAAAAATATTGTCACGACGATCTTAATTTTGAAATATTAAGGGGACCTGAGTGCGTAGAAATTTCAGGCTGCAATGAACGTTACTCAATAGATTGAGGGAACACGTAACCCATGGATACCAAGTTTGTAGCCGATACCAACAGTGGCATGTTGAATATATAGAAATGGTCAATTGCATTGATATAAATTGGAACATATAAAATTAGCCAGATGCTACACCGATGACCGTAATTAGTGTGGGTTAAGGATTGATGCGGTCCACATTAATATATATATGTACCGAGAGAATGATGATTAACAGGCTGATAAATAGTGCGGACACTATTTTTCAGGACTCCGCACGGACTTTACAATTGTAATTAATATACTGTACAGGAAAATGACGTCATTATCACTCTAATTTTGCCCGTGTAAGTGCTTTGATGGTAATTTTAAGCATTGTCGAGGCGTTGAGCTCTCCATCACCGATTATCGATGCTTTTGCACGTATGCCGGCGCCAATTCCCCAGCACGCGATGTCGATGAAAAAAACGTGATGGCAACATAGATGTAGGAGAGGCGAAAGAGATGATTGAAGATTCAAATCACGATCACGATGATCAAATCGTCAACAAGCGCAAGCGCAAGCTTCTACAGGTTGTATCGATAATATCGCGGCTAACTGTGATTAATTGTATGATAATTGATGCAGACCAGAATGATGCTCAAGGCTTGATTCTTACAGCAATCACCAAATTTCCCTCATAGTTTCGAGGGTACTAAAAGGTATATTGAAAACATTGACTGTATGCAGGCCAATCATACAAAAGCCACAAGGTGGTGGAAGTTGCGCGATAGAGTTGGTGAATATGGCGGTACAAATTTCAAGTCGATAACAGTAGTTGTGCCATCAGTGCGAAAGAGGACAAACCTTAAGGCTGTTGCTGGCAGACGACGGCGCCGATCTGAAACGGTATCCTAACTATACGGTGAGTTGCTGTACAAATTCATGCGACGTTAGGACGCTGGAGTCAAGTTCCTCCATCCCGAAAAGGTATACTTTCTCGCAATGTCATGAACTATGCGCCATTATAAAATTCCAACTTCATTGATCCATCCAACGATAAACCTATCGTCGACAAATCAAGGCACGATGTATTCATCAGTTTACGGTATACATTTTACTTACACTTGTACACAGGTGACTTTACTGATTGAATTTGTTTGCTGCAATAGGAGGTGCATGGCATATTCCATCGGGCACAGACCGGAAAGCTTATGGTCAGCACCGCGGAGTAGGACCATATCGAGAAAACGGTTGCGTACCATGTGGGCGAGTTTCGCCGTAGCTTCGAGTCAGGAGACCTGAACGAGGACCTGCTTTGTAATATGGAAGAAACTCATTTCGAGACTGCTACAACGGTCGTACACTTGGTTTTCGTGGTGATACAGCGGTTAAATACGTCGAAGTTGTGTCGGGTGGTATCGGGTGACCATGATACTCTACACCACGGGCGGTTCGCGTGCGCAAATAGGTGCACCCACGATGGTCTTCGAGAATCCAAGCCGATCATAACCTATAAATGGTCTTCCAGACGATGTACCTGATGATTCATACCGATCTGGGCCTAAAGGATGGAATGATAAAAAGGTTGGTGTCTCATGTCTCATTATATATCTGTAGTAATCCCCATAAAAAATATTATTTACACTATTACAGGTATTTACTCGATGATTTGGCGAGCCACGCGCAATCAAGGGAGATAGTTCTGGGCGAAGGACTGTCATATATGTGGATAGCTGTATCGGCCACAAGGACAGTCCAGAATCACGCGATTTTCTCTTGAAGACCAACACTAAATTACGCTACTTTCCACCCTGCGCGACCGATTTTGTTCAGCCTACCTACCCTTTGGTCATCTCATTGGTCAAGGACGAATGAACCCGATTGTGAGAGGTCGAGAAGATGCGCATGATAAAAAAGGCTACTGGTCAGACACCTTGCGTAAAACGGCTCTTATACGGGAAAGCAGAAGAACCCGGGCAAACGCTTCTTCTTGGTACTTGCCGCCATAGCCTTACGCGCGGTGAACTGGATGCGCGACAGTTGCGGCTTGATATACGGTCAAAAATATATGATTCGTTGTGGCATGGCACTTGATGTCAGTAGTTGATGGTTTGAATCGCAATTGACGCCGGAACTGCAACAAATTTATGGAAATAAATCATTTACTACGATGAAACTCCCGTTCCAACTTACTGGTAATGTCGTTGTATGTGGTACTTATGACCACATAGCAAGGACGGCACTGCATGATTGTGTTTAACTATGGGATCGACTCATCGTTTTGTTACTGATATCGCAGAGTCGATTTCGATAGGCTTAGAGTAGTACAATGAGACGAAATAAGGACCTAGCTAGACATTATATTCGCTTTTTATTATACCTTCTTCTTAGCGTTTTAACATTATATCGACCTTGGCTGTTGCCAAAAGTCATAGCAACTGGGCTTTGATTCATGAAGATAAATACTTTATTACAGACTGCGCTCTTTCGGTTATTATAAATCCGCACTAATTTCCGCATTCAAAACTAGTGCGGTTCATACCAACTCTGCAAGCCCATATTTGCGCGGATCCATAATACTGTGGTCCGCACTAGTACCTGTGAGCGACCTAAAATAGGTGGTTGTCAAAAAGTATGGTCCGCACTAATAACGGTGATAGGTGTAGCTTTTATAAGTCTATAAGGATGTGCATAGTAAGATAAGCTGTTATCTAGGGTATAATATTGAAAAATGATGGAAAGAAATTATTATATATTTGATGTCTGTCTATATTAACTCAAGAGTGTTGATAGGACGCATTGAACTTCCTCAATTAACCTTAAGTCGTATAAGGTAATAACTAGGGATACCAAAGTGCCTATGTCATTATTATGCCTCTCTCATTTTATCATTACTTTCAGAGAAAAGGTCGTTGTCGGATGTTGGCTCCATCATATGATAGGTATTAAGACTTTAAGAAATTCAATTTAATTCATGGAAACAACCTTTTAATAGGTGTACGACGCATAGACACACTTAACTTTCTGGCTTTCTATCATCCTTAGGGAAGCAGGTAGAGCCTGCTGATTTATTCTCAAATTTGCTCATATGTAGCCCACAAGGTCAATTTTGCGTCCAAGAATAAATGTGGTGGGCCTTTTAAATATCAAGAAGAACGTGCGTTATCATGCACAAGATGATACAATTCGCATCAACAATCTGAAACCGATCGTGAAATGAGGCATTGAACTTGGGCGGAACAAGTCAAAATTACAGGATTTTTATGTTGGAAGTGCAAGATGCCCTTGTATCGATTTTAAAGATTCAGTCTGCACTATGGCATCGATGAGATATTCTGTAGGCTTCTATATGTTTTACCAGGCACCTCTAAGACATCTGGGTATCAGCAATAATTTCATGACTCTCCAAATATTCGCTAAGAATAGTGCACGTTTCGTCTGAAGTCTTCGACCCCATCCCCAATCACCCATGCCTCATGACGTTCCAGCTATGCCATTCTTGAAAAGCGATCATATCTCGTTTCTAAGTTACGAAATAAGTAGCGTTCTTTGCTTTTAAGATCCAAGAACCTGACGCCTAGGTTTATCGCAACCTTTTGCACTGCGACACGCGTTGTTGTCGCCAGAAGGACGGTGATGGTATCATTACATTGCGCTTTTAGTGCTTCAGCAGATTGCTGACTCCCTTTCAAAAGACACGCCGAGCATCGTATCCTGATGCTCCGAAATTAATTAAATCATCCGATGGTTAGTAGATATCCTTATAGTCGTTTTTACGACCAGCTAGACTGTCTTGAACAAATTTTCTGCGTTATGGATCACAGATATCTAAGAGTATTATCCCTGCTAGCCTTCACATCCCTGGGTATCACAGAGCCTAATTTATCTCCAAGTAACGCGACCAACGGTCTAACTGGGAGTTGAATGTTTCTCGTGCCTTACCAAAATTCTGAAAATTGTAAAGGATTCGACTAATATGAGTCTAGAGCTGCTCGCGCAACTTTTACCCGGGACGTAGGTGCTTGTGCTTCCGAACGAATAGCAGTGATGGATTTCACGTTGTTGTTCAGCAACTTGAACTTCGGCTTCACTTCTACTTCATCATTGCCAAGGTCCATAGGTCCAAGTTTAACAAACGCTGAGGTGCTCATAGAGCTCTCTCGAGTGAAGGTTAGATGCACTCATTTACACCAAGCCTATAGAGCCTAAAGTTGTACTCCGCATACTTGCTATACCCACAGCCTTGTCAAACGTAGTGGGGTGAAAACGAAGACTTCAGTTCTGGCTTATTTATGAAAAATACCTTATGTGAGCACAGTCACATGGACTGCCTCTGAGAGATGGCGATATGCAGAGAATATGTAAGTGTTTCAACTTTCGTACATAGTAAATAGGTCGTGTCTGCCCTGACGGGTAGACAAGAAACGAAATCGAATGCATTATGCCTGGTTAGGCGGTGAAAATGTGCAAGAAGGCTGCTGCTTCAGCGTCTTCCATGTGCGAAGTGTGTCGTCGAAGGACGTGCTGTCTCAAGTCTCAATTATAAATCCCTTACATCGCGATTGTTGACCGCCATCGAAACCCGTTGATACCTAGTTACGACCATGCTCAACTACATGGTCATATTTACCTCACAGATCTATATTACGATGTTCTCTCTAGTTACTAGAATAAGGTTAAAACTCTAACTTGATTGAACGAAGCTCGGATTTTTTTTGATACAGAGACAAAGCGTGTTGGCATTGACAATGCCATTTGGGCTTGGACGTGCCCTAAAAGGGCCGTTAAGTATTGCATAACGCCTACAGGACGTGCGTCTCATGTATCTATGCTTTATGCCAAAAGGAAAATCACAAAGTCGGGATCCAAACGGTAAGTTAGATCATTAAGATATAATGTTTGGGACTCAGAGAGGGAAGTGTCTTGCTCCATTCCCACGATAGGGGTGAGAATTTACAGACTAAAACGCAAATTAACTAACAATACCATTACGTACATCGAAGCTGCTATAGCTTTTTGCTAGAGGAAGGCTATCTGCTAAATGAGTAAATAGGTTGTTTCAAAAGAGCAAGACTATGGGATTTATCAAGTTTAAAAGTTTAGGTCCTAGTTCAAGGGACCATATGACTCAACGAATTGACAGCACGAAGCAAAGGTAAAAAAACCGATTTTTTTGCGACCTCGTTGGGTTTTTAATTTGACCTAAACAACCCCATTTTTGGACAAGGTATATTGAGCTTATTAATCACTTTTGTTGGGGTCGCATTCTTCATGTGATGGATAGTAATTCGTGGTCGGCATGTCGTGGAAGGCGTTCATATTGCTTTGAATAAGTAGAGCTTTAGACCGATGCCACGCTAGGTCATTTACGAAGCTTTGAATGGGATATTGACAGAGTGAAGAAGTTGCTTTCCGATGAAGCGCTGGATGTTTCCATTGAAAAAAGATTGAGTGCCAGGGATTTCAATTTGACCATTGGGCACCATCCGTCAGCCAAAATTACAGTGGCGTCTTCGCCTTTTTAGTCAGCATTGGAAATTGAAATGATTTCGTAGCCACCACATGACACGCCGAGATAAGATAGTCAGACAATATGGCGTACAAAGACATTCGTTTAGAGTCTTCAACGAGCGTGGTGTCATCAAGTGGATTATTTCAAAGATTATATTAGAATTAACGAAAACATTTGTGGCGGCAAGCCATCAACTATTAAAGAGGGGTCGAGAAGATAGTATAGACCGTGCGCTCCACCATACCATATTGGAAGCGAGAAGCCGCGAACTTTGCCAAATAGCCAAATAAAAAGAATCAAAAGGATTCTCCGCTCATCGTTCTATAAAATACCTTAAAAAGCCCGGTGCAAAAAAACGCGTGATTCCACCCTTGGCATAAAGTGCTCAAATTCTACACCTTGAAAAACTTGAATCTTCCTAACGACCTAAGACCCTTTAACAAGATCCGTGTCTCTAACAAAACAAAATAGGATTTGATCTGTATTTTGTTTTTTATGTGAAAGGACACCTCAATTTAAATGTACTTAATCTAGACACTAACGCCTTACATTAGTATCTTTTAAACTATATGTATTATCTAATGACTGACACACGTCAGCCCTAACAAACTGATCGATGTTCTTATGTCGCTTTAAACGTATTATCATCCCAGGTGCGTATCACAAATGTTGTACCGGTTATCAACCGACGTGTAAGACGCGTTGAACTCTTCGAGAGATGCCTGATTTTGACCAATGAATTTATGTCTGAATAAGTCTATATGTTGTAGACTTTATGTATACGGCGAAGAAGGCACCATCGTGTCGCTCGGTTGTTGTTATAAACCTGTGCTTTCGATAGAGACAAAATGTGGATTCAAAAACTCTATGTATCGCCGAAGATGCGTCATGTTCATTTTGCTTTCAAAATATCACGAATATCACCACACATTTTATGAAATCAGCGTATGGACCCAGGTCTCGTGGTCCCCTGTACATTTGTTCGTATATTATAAATCATTAAATTATTTTTTGAATTGTCAATTGTCCAATACAATACTTCTATTCTATGATGCATGTTTTCCTATCTTTATTTTAAGATTAATAATTATGAACCCCAAATAGATCAATTCATTAATGAGATGATTCACGAATGCATATTGATATTATTATGGATATGATTGATGTTAATATCGTAAGACGGGGCGCTTTGCCCTGGGTAGTATAAAAATATGTTCATGAGGCATCGAGACTGGTGTGCCAAGTTGGCACCATAAGCGGACTACCAAGTATATTTTGAGAATGATGTAGCGTATGTGCAAAGAACTGCAGAAGAGGGCAGTTTCAATTGTCGAAATTTCGAAGCGATTTGATTCAATATGCATTTAAAAAACACGCTAGCATAATTAATATTGATGCCACGAGATGTACTAAAAGCCTGTATTGCCAATAAAATGTTTGTTATTTCAAGTAGTAATGTCATTCTTTAGATCTATAGACGTCTAGAATAGCGCTCTTACCTTATAATAGAATAATAATAAACTACATTAAATGAAGAAACGGAATTCATACTATAATCACGCACAACACTTAGGATTGCGCATAGAGTCATTAAAGCTCTATAAAGAGGACGGGAAGGTCCATCATAAATACAGATTGGCGCTATAGATGCCGTTGGGCAGCATTTGACAAGGCTTCATAGCAAAGAAACAATACAAATTTTCACTAAATACAGTTGACGGTCAAAAATTTGCACCTTTAGACCTTTTGTTTAAGCAGTGATGTCAATTGACTGGTCGCATAACATAAGTGACCAAGGTCACTTGACCGTTCGGTAGACCATAAGTGACCATAAGTGACCACGACATATTCCAATCACATATTCCTAAAAGACGGGGCTAAAAATGCATTTTAAAATAACATTATGATCAACGAAGGATTTTGGACGATATAGGCCTAGCTACTGCATCTACGACAGCACTTGGAGACCTGAAGACGTTTGGAGAATGGGTGCGACAATTTAGGACGGAGATT
This sequence comes from Hyaloperonospora brassicae, assembly GCA_947650285.1. Classification (NCBI taxonomy): domain Eukaryota; phylum Oomycota; class Peronosporomycetes; order Peronosporales; family Peronosporaceae; genus Hyaloperonospora; species Hyaloperonospora brassicae. Next base: position 174,457 of record CANTFL010000221.1, read on the forward strand.
GATATAGGTTTGTCCCCTTTTATGAGTTGTTGTGCATATGCGTCTTTGTTATATAGAAGATACAAGATATAGCGAGGTGACTATCGGACTGGTGGTCAAGATGAACCATTTAGACGCAATTAAGGCTAATTAATTCGCAAGTTACAACTGTAAGTGATGGAAGGTGATGTGTAACTGGCGAGAAGGGGTGCGATGTAGTATATGATTCGCTTGTGGTTCTATGATCTTGTGTATGTGCGCGTAAGTATCTAGTGAGTGTGCACATGAATTTTGCATAAGCAGATAAATCTAAGAAGCATTTACATCAATTTAAGAAGGGAGCAAGTGCCGTTGGGGTATGAAAAAATAAAAGATAAGGATTTCATCTAGCTGTATGCTAAATGAACCAATGTCCACTGTGATATATAGTTAATGCATTCCAAGGCCCAAGGTATGATGAATCGCAACAAGCTGATCAGTTTAATTTTTGAATTAGATTTACTACATCATTTTTCCTCTGTTTTCCCCAACCCATCTTTTATCTTTTAAGAGTTCCTTCAAACATTAGGGGTGTTTGTCCCACCATTCTTCACTGTCATCGTTTGTCATGCTTCTACTTATAAATATACATATATTTGCCAGGATCTATAGCAAGCTGGCTACAAAAATATTCGGCCATTAAGCAACTTCAATAGCCGACAATACCAGTAACAGCTAGCTTCTGCATTATAACATGACAACAATAATCGTAACTAACGTTTACTAACGAAAAATTTCAAAGCATCGCTACTTGGTAGACACGTCAACTTTTTTTATGGTTATGCATGTGGCACTTAAGCTAGTGTTGTGAACCATCTTCACTGCTCTTGATGCTTGCATCATCACAATCGCTATTCTCTTCTAAGGAAGAAATATCAGAATGCAAGCTTTATTATGCGACCGGGTCGTCTACGACAGAAGCTGCAGTCTGAGTACCGAGGTGATATCGCCGTCGTCTTCTATATTCTCTACATATTTCGTAATTAAGATCGCCAACTGTTCATAGTCTTGTCTCCCGTCAATTTTCACGAGATCTTAAGCTTCGACCTAGTTCTGATTTCTATATCCACCACTGTCTCTGATACAAATCTCTGCAGATGATACGACGACTATACTCTTCTCCTTTCGCGGTCGTAGAAAGCAGAGATTAGCCTTACTGTATCATTATATGCACTTGATGCTTTGCGTATTGATAATAACATATACAAATGTAACTGAACTTGATCGAGTGAGCAATTTCTTCTCTAAGTGTAGAAAAGCAAATTACTCCAATCGTTCATCACAGGCGCCTTATGATGTAAATGGACAAGAGCTTAATGTCAATCTACATTAAAAAATAGACTTAGGTAGATTTAGCAATATAAATGAACAAATTTTAATTTCCTGTCTCGGCTAGGAATGTAAAATGGAGATAAATCTTGGTAGCAAAAGCTACCAATCTGCTTAAAAAATCCTCATATCTGGAGAAGGGTTCTCGATATCACGCCATATCTCAGAAACGGAAAATTATTTCCTTCAGCTCTGAAAACAAATTAACTGATTTGTGACCTTGTCGTAAAAATCCTCTTGTCCGTAAAATAACTGTATTAAAAAGCCCTTAGCATGCGCATACTATTTCGACGAAAAGCTCAGACCCATGTGGCAAGGATCCAACAAGTCTGCAAGAAAATCTTTATCGCAATGCATCATTTGGAGACGACAATCGAGCCTGGATTGTAGTAAATTTCCGTTGATCTTTCGGTCAATCATAATCATATTGTGCTTCTGTATCTAAGAGCCCTTCCTTTCTTCAATCAAAAAATATCATGAATAGTTCCAGTGCGGATGCTCTTAATAACATATATTTATCTCCCAGCATGAGTACGTCACTTTGAAACCTATCGAGGATCTTGTTGTTCTTCTAGGCCTCGATAAATAATGGCAAGTATCATATCTCGTTAGACTTCAATATTGAAAAAAAGATCTTGTCTCACGGGTAAGCGTTCCTTTCCCGTACTTCTTCACTAGCGACAAACACAAGGTCATTAAAGGCTAACCTTGCATTTGAACATCATCAACTATCCGAATGTGTAAACTTCATGGTATCACTTGGAATCTTTAAGGGTTTTCGAAAGTAAACGTTGCTTGCTGTCATGCACTTTTTAAAAATTGTCTTCGGGTGATAGTAACGTCAAAATTACTTCGTTACTTTTTGACATTTGTCGACCACTGAGATAAATGGATCACACCGTACAACGTCCTTGATACATAGATGCAAGATGTGCATCAGACAATGTAGGGCAATTAAAGCTGGATAATCGTTTTATAGTTCTCTACGTCCTTTTCATTGCGGACGCGTTATCTGGTACTACAGCTGATATCCCACGGCTCGTAATATCAGTGTATTCGAACATTCCGCTCACGGCAATAATGCCTTCCTTTATGATCGCGGCCGTATAATTTCCACTATGAGAACCATCTCCGATCTCCACAAACTTATATATAATCGACGTTGGAGTTGCAATTAGAATATTCACTACATGATTCTTTAGATGTTCGTCCAGCCGTCGCAAGTTATAGTATATGCTCCTGCAGGGCTGATTTTCAGGTAATGATGCTCCACAAATTGCTCGACCCTTTCAAACTCATGATTCAAGAGGCGGTTGTAGAGAACACATAGAGATGGCATCTCATACGCCGGGCACATAGCGCTGTACAATTCCTTCAAAAACTCCAAACAAAATGTCGACAACAGCAAACCGCTGGCGTATACTGCTCAAGAATACGACCATCTAGATTTTTCTTCTCTTTTTAAGAAAAAGGGGTGCAATGCCTCTACGTTCACATTGTTGCCGCCGTCCATGCGGCCTATGTAAAATTCCAAGAGGAATTTTACATTCCTCTGTAATCGTCTGAATCAAAGTCATCATCGCGCAGTTTTCTCAAAAAGAATGATTGTCCACCACAAAAAAAATCGAGATCATAAATAGTGCTGTTGTCGGATCGACCGACTCAACATTCGTAACCAGCTAACTCATTGGGTAAGATTTCGGTAGCAAGAAGACGTCATAGAGCCTCTTTCTTGAACACAGCAGAACTATAGTCGCAGACTCTGGCGAGATGCAAAAACATGCGACTGGTCTTCCCACCGTTGAAAACAATCCCGCAGAAGTAGCAACTGCCATTTCGAGAAGCAGATAAATTTGGTTTGAAGCGTGTCCAGGCCCATCCTCTAGAGCGAGTCATCAATAGGGTAGATGTGCGAGCCCTTATATGGCAGTAGCAATAACTTCGAAAGTAGCCTAAAAAAATCACCACTTGTTGTATCACGAAAATGATGAAAACATCGACAAAAGTAGACAAAAATTCTGTCTGGTGAGAAGCATACATATGATTTTTTAGAGGTCAGAAACTGAAGCGGTTTTTTAAAATTAAAATATGTATGTCAGTCGTTTTAATTGCATTCAATTTTATGCTTCCTTTATGATAGGGTCATTCTCGATCACTTAAAATAAGTGACCAGGTCAATTAGCCGGTCAATAGACCTGTTTAATTGCCATCGGTCGGTCACTTACATCCCTGGGTATAAGATATCTGTCTCCGCTATACGCAAAACCGTGGAAATACGAAAGGCAGAAAAAAACCATCGTCGAAAGAGTATCGTTCATCGACATAATAGGACTAAGAATATCACCTAATCAACTGTCCGTTAGGTTTCAGTCAATCCGAAAGTTCCAAAACATCTATATTACTGTTGTTCTAGATTTTCGAGCAAATGTTTGGAAATGGTAAGTATCAATTCCGGTGAAGCAACTCTAAACCAGATGCCACATAGCAGTAGAAACACTAGTAGTGATGAAAACGTCAGTAGTATCAGTAGGAGTAGAGATCGAAATTCGGTTTGCGAACCACGGACCTTACTATCATTAACTTTCCATTTTGCCATCAAGAAAACGACCGCAAATTCTAGACCTCAGACCGAGTGTTTCCACGTAATAATCTGTTGTATAGTAGCCTATATACGCGATGGAGTAATTGTATTGAGAGCATGCTCGTTTTATTTTCAGTTTATTTCCATACGTATTCATCCACGATGTAATTGATCCTCACGAATATCGATGTATTTGCATTGTGGGAAATTTGATACAACCATCTTCTGTCCATCTCAAAATTCCACAAGCAATATTAGAGTTAGTTCTCCCACAGCTAGTAACTGTTTATCTCGTGTACATATAATGTCTCCAAAATTCAGCGAGTGGTAAAATTAGCGATAAGGTGAAGTGGTTGATCAATTTAGGTCTCCAATTCTCGTATTTTACGTGCAGGCTCAGAATCATATTTACCCGCTACTTTGTAGAACAGGTCACGAAAATTCATCATATTTGTGAAGACATGATAACAAACAATTGGTACGGTAATTCACAAGTAGAGGCTCCATTTAAATAGTTGTTTGATAAGCTATACCTTCCTCGAGCTAAGATAAAGTTCGTCCTACTAAGCTCTCGAATCTCCAAGTTTTCGTCTCGTTCATGAACACAGTTGCGGATAAAAACATTAACGATGTAAAAATTTATTGCCGTAAAACATTGAATAATAGTAGGTGAGCCTCTACGGCTACGAGAAAGTGACTGTAAAAATAGGCTATATAGTATCTCTCGAATTCTATTAACATACACTTGTTTACGCATGGCAGCTCGCGTAATTTTTATCGCCAGCCCGAAGAGAAAACTATAATTAGATGTGAGCCGATTTGAAATAAGTACTTAATGTAACGCTGATATCAGAAAATAGTTTGAAATATCATATTACATAAATAGCCGCCAATGTATATTTCAACAGCCAGTTTTATTCGTTAATATGCGCGGGTGTGTTGACTCATATTCTTACTGCGTTTTCGGCATTCGTTTTGGTGCAGGTCACCAGTTCTTGGGGCGCACTAATCAATCCGGGGCAAGAATTTATGGTTATAAAGCGTACCGTTATTGTTTCTTTTAAGTTAATGTTTTTGTTTTGCACATTCTATAATTACACGACTTTGCCTTATGTCGATATAATATATTGATAATATGATCAATATGAGCTACCATGAATGTATATAACATCCTACGAGTCCGTAATCATACGTTTCGTAACAACGTTGGACACATGCCACAGCCTCTTATGACAAAATTGCGTCGACTTTATGAAAGCAAGCTTGGTGAAAGCCAATAGGATCATCATTATAGAAAAGCATCAACTAAAACCTTAAATATCCCCACATTCACCCATCAACAAATTTGCAACGCTGTCAAAACTTCTATTTGATACGTTGGGTAGATATTCTGCTGAGTGATTTCGCCAGGTCTCTATTGAAGCCATTACGACTGTTCAGATTGGTGCCGTTATAGCTATACTTAAAAAACTTCGTCGGCCTTATGATCGAGATACTTCGGCTATCTCAAAATCAATGAATATATAAATTACTCATATGGCAAGTAAGTTTGAGGTGTGCAATGTATAGGCGTCATAAGTTTGGTGACATTTGTAACGATAAAGAGATGATATGTGTATGATGTGTGAAGACGTATGCGGTGCACAGACGATTCATAGTTATTCAAATGACCGCAAGTGGTGATCAAAGAATCGATAAAAGTCACCGTTGAGGATATAGTTGTATGATTTGAAACAATTATTGAAGTGTCTCACGAGGATATGCATAGGTAAACGCTTTTCTATATAACGTTAATTCATTAGTCATGATGTCGTAACAATTAGATTATTTTGCCGCAGGCACAAAAACGTTTGGAATTGAAATAATTTAAGTTGATATAGTATACACGCAAACGACAATGCGTCTTGTCGAATTTCAACTAGGCACGCGGTTGCAACAACATTAGTCCAGTCTAGCGTCGGAGCCTAAGTGCTAGCTTTTTAGTTCCTTTTGTAAGCACAATTGACTCAAAGTTTAGGCATCCTACCAATTATTAATTTTTCAATCGATAATATACAAAGCCTTAATGAAGATATAGTAGTAGAGGGTCAGATTTCCCTTGGAGAATCCTATAACGCATAGGTACGAAATTTTACTGAGTTTCGATGTTGCTATCATTTAGATCTACAAGCGACAACTTATGTCTTCGAATACTACCTGTTCAGACTGTCACTCTCTCGATTTCTGCTCATTAAACGAGCATGCAAATCGGTAGATGTATGTTTTTACACTTGATAACTAGCGTTGTTTTCTTCAATACCAATCAAAAAGTGAGTTTGCGATGTCAATGTCGCTGGTTGTCGTACTCTAATAGCTGTAATTTCTAATATAGATATATATCAGATTACCTAAATACTATTTTAAAGCTCAAAAATTGAAACATTGGTGTTTCATCCCATCCGTAGTTGAGTTGCCATCCGACATTCTAACATGCATTTAAACAACGCGCATAATGTAATAGGCGTCTGATAATGTTGTTTGCAGCACAATCTCATTACAGTCTATAGAAAGTTGTCGCACAAACGACGCTGTTCTTATGGGTGTTTGGGTTCGATTTAGAAATTTTGCACAAATATATTTAACGTATCATACACGTAACCGATGACTCTTGGACCGCTACCAACAAGTTATGTGACAAATATGATTTTAAAAATTCCTAACTGCCACTTATCGTCGATATTTATCGCCAATTCAAGCTTTACTCTTCCATCTACCAGTTCCGTAAGGTTCGTGCTAACTTTTTTTGCAAAATCATGCACACTTTATTTCGCCCGTATTCAGTCTTCAGCGGTACGAACGGAATAATTTATTACGTTTTTTGTTGTCCTTTGAAGTAAGCAGATATATACTTCTTCTCAGGGCTACAGAGCGACTCGATGGACCGACAGAACGGAACGCTGAAAAAAATAAAATAGGCATTCATCTTTTATTTAAAATTAACAAACTAGTTCTACCAAATACCATAAACTTACCAAAATTTGGAATGATGTGTTTGCATCAGATTACTATTTTAGAAGATACAATAGTTCCTTTTGCGTATTGCACTGCCAAGGCAATGCATACGAGATCGAGTTGTCCCGTAATTTGCGCACGCATCCTACATGTAATGTTGAGCTTCTCCGCCCGTACTATCAATACGGGGCCTTTTCCAAACACGGAGACAGCCAACGTGCTCAAGAATCCCCCAACATATTTGATGATCCCGGACCAGAATTTCGTGTTCATCTTCCAACAACGAAGTCTCGCGACAAGTCTCCTCTAGCTCTTCGCGCATGACACGACGTTCGCTTCTTCTTTAAACATAATTAAATCAAAGTCTAATCGGTCTTTTACTTGATCGGTCTTTCACCCGATCGGTACCAAGACATTGCACGGTCGTGATAAAGTCATGACGGCGATAGTACTCGTGCTTCAAGTCCTTCCTTAACTCGGCAGGACGCAATAATAGTGTCATTAAATCTCCTGCAGGCCAGGAGGCTGAGCCGGACCTAGTATTTCCACCACCACCAGAGACCCTGGTAGAATTGCCGGTGGATGTTGCTTTAACGCAGGGGAATACCGTAATCCACCGTGTGAAGAACAAAAGGCGGAATAGTTACTCTGTCCGCCAACAAGGTTCTCTATCCTCTTATGATATGTGGGAGCCTTGGCCTTGGATTATGGCGGATGTTGAGGGTCTCGTCCGACAGCATGACGAGACACATTCGATGAGTACTCGTACCCAACGGTAAAAACGCGAGTGTGGCGCTTGTAGACGAATAGCAATCTTACGATCGCGTGAAGTATCTCAGCCGGTATGTGATACCTGCCTCAGAGATAACTAAGGGAAAACTTCTCTTTGAGCATGCTGTGAGCTATCAATACAACCCGCTCTAGAATCACTACATGTGAGGCACGAATGCCTGGCTCACGCGATGGTACATGCAGCTGATAATTCTCATCGCTTGGCGTTCGTTTTTTTTATCTGGACGCGTACTGCCTTACGATCTTAGACCACGCTTTACACACACAATTATCGACATTTGAACGAAAGCGTTACACGCAGCCGAAAGAGATTTTAAATCAGGATTTCGGTTGATATTGTACCATCGGTGATCGGGAAGAACATCGAGGTAAATTTTTTTACAGCACGAAAGTTGCTTGCGACGGAGGTCAAGCCATGAAGCTCGGTCACATCGAAAAATAGATTTCGGTAAAGCTGTCTTGCCTCGTGGGACAATCTATTGATGAGAACAGTTTGAGCAAACGCCACGGCTTAAGCTCATCACACTCCAACGTAGTGCAAAAAAAGTACTGACGATGGCGCGAGTCACCGTCAGTAAGTTCGTGCGAAGACGCACGAGTTGGCTGTATAACCAGTGTTCGTACTCACCACCATACTATTTTTAAATTTTAAATAGAATTTGACGAATTTGCGCGTACGATCGGCAGTGAGTTTAAGGAAGACTCAGGAAGAGGTACCGCCGGTGATCGGGATGCCTCGAATGCCGTTCCCGATTTAGACATGTCTAACTCGTCAGAGTAGATGACTCGAACTTCGAAGCCATCAGCCCGTGGTAAGTTAACGCGCACGCCTGCGGCAACAGATGCTACCGCCAAAGAAAAGCAGAAGAAGACGATTCGTCTACCGTGAAGTCTTGTGCAGCAATGTGCTGTGTAGACTTTGAGTCACCTCGCATAGGCATGTTGACTTAGCGAGGCAAGGTCAAATATGAATGGATCTAACCAAATAAGTGCTTCTTGTCTCAATAATTTTAAACGAGTAGTTACCAAGTTTTGATCGTAACAATGTGACTATAAGTTGAGGGGGTTATGTAATGCTAGTTACATGAAATGCTATTGTGCGGAACGGGAATAAAGAATATCAAGTCGAATATTCTTCTAACAATGTCACTAACGATAGTGACATTGTTGAGGTTACCCAAAGGTTTAAATATTGGTTGATATTGTGATCATATTGACCCGCCAATCTGTACCTGACGCGCGCAATGGGTGACAAGTATACATTACCATTAGTTTAGTTTTATTAATATAATTAAATCAGTTCAAAACAGAATACAAGAGTTATGGGACTTTCTTGTATCGAATGTGAGTACTACGTTTGATACAATTGACTAGTTGACTTAGTTTTTCACGTCCTTCCTATGCGTTAGGCTTACAATTAGCAGGGCACTGACATTCACTGTTGTCCGTGAATTTGGCTCTCTACTGTAAATTCAGTGCAATATTAGCCGTGCCCCCGTTACAATATTACCTCCTTAAAATACAGTCGTCCCTCCATATAGCGGATTTTATGTGTGGCGTTATACCTCGTTTCTTATATAAAACGCTATTATATAGAGGGTCAATCTGAACCCATCTAAGAGATGCATGCATGGTTGACTAAGTCTTTCCCATCGAGAACTGCTTTTTAGCGTGCTCGGTGATACTTGCCAGCTTCTTCGTCAATTCGTCGCTGTCGTGCTGTTGCGAAAGAAATGATGACAGACGGAGACAACAGTCTAGAGCCTCGGATGGCCCAATCGTCACCTCATTGGCACTTTCACCATCGTTGTAGTGCTCCATCGCCTCGAGCCTTATCACGTCTGAGTCGCACTCGATCGACTCGTCGTCATCCGCACCGATGTAATTTACGACACTGACGCTGCAAGTTAAATCTTCCATGAGCTGCGTCAGCTCGTCCTCAACAGATCCATCGATGCGTTTCTTATAGTTGCGTAGTTGAATGAGATCGTCCATCGTTACCGCACTCACGATAGCACGCTTGCTTCAGCAGTTGCAATCACCTGCTCGGGTACCTCCTCCCAGCTTGATATATTAAAGCGCACAGCCTCCACGATATTAAACTTTCGGTCGATCCTGGTGTGGTATACATCCAGGAGCCATCGAACAAATTCTTTCGATACCCCGCTTAAACTCCCATAAAATTTCAATCAGAAAAAGAATACGTGCGAATTGCTGGTCAAGAGAACATCCATTCAAACTTAACTGCGTCGATCGGTTGCAAGTGTGCTGACACATTTGGCGGCAGGAATGCCTGCTTGACATTTTGTAGCATTCAGCGGCGCCATTGTGACACGACGCGTTGTCCAGCAGGAGAAGTACTCTCCTCCCGTGCATCTTGGAATCGAAATGACGGAATTACTCATCAAACGTTGACCTGTTTTTCCACGCAGTCTGGTTGTTTGTGTACAAAAACTTCATTTGCTTGGTGTTGGCTTTGCGAAATGCTCGTGGTTGCTTCGACTTGCTTATGACAACTAGATTTATGTTCTCGGTCCCGGTCATGTTGCAGCACATTGCGACTGTTTATACGATCCTTCTATGACTTCTTTCCGTTGCGCTTGACCGTTTACAGTGTCTTGTTTGAAGGTAAGCGATAGAAGAGAGCTGATTCGTCAAAATTGAATATATGTCGTGGTAAATATGGTTCAATCAGCTCTTTTAGATCCATGCAATTTATTGCCACTTGAGCACGATCAACTGAGTCTGCCTCGCCGTGAAGCACATGCTTCTTGATGCCATGTCGAGTCTTGAATATGTGCAGCCACACATTCCAAATCCGCGGGTCGCCCTCGCTTTTTTCTTGATCAGCTTGAATTGAGCGACGTTCATCTAGTAGTAGATCGTCTGTAAAAATCGCTTTGCCGACGTTGAGACGATATAATGTGAAGAACGCAGCCTCAAGCGCCGGAAGCAGAACCTTTCGATTGCGCTTCCTGTCCGTGGAAAGGAAAGCGTTGGCAGGTTCCTGACAAATCCGTTATGCTGCAGTTTCGGAGATCCGAAGGCCGAGCTTCTCGCTGACCCAGGCTTGTATTTGGAATAGTTTTATGCCTGGTGTGCGTGCGATGTGCACCTGCACCTGAATCTTTTGCTCTATCGTCAGAATAGTTCGCTTTGACGACATGTTTAGGTCGGAACGGAAGAAAATGTGCAAAGTTGCAGGCAATACGAGACTGTGGCAAGTACAATATAGAGGGAAACTGGTGATTGGTGGGCGTTTTTATATTACCCTATTTCTTCAGTCTGTTATGTAGAGTTAGCATACAAAAGCCAAGTAAAACAGCTTGGTGCGGGACACAAAGTTATTTAAACAAGAATTTAAAGCTCAATAGAGGTTCTTATATGGAGGTATGACTGTAGTGCTATAGCTGGACATTATCCGCGAAGACATTGTTTGTAACGGGGTGAGCCCGTTTCATAAAAATTGATACGAATGTATCAATTTTGTGTATATTATCCATGTAGATAATATTTAATCAACATTACTCAAGAAGAGGTGATGTTGACCAAATATTACCCCCGAGGGCAATATTCTTGGGTGCTCCACTTAATGGTTGATGTACACGGTAACAGTCTCTGCTGCACGCGCGCAATAAAGTGGTGAGCAAGAACCCCACATGGAAGATTGTAGTTCATCGAGTAAGATTAAGACAAAGACAATTTTTAGAAGAAACATAACTATACTAAATGCAGTTCTACTTTTACCTTATACAGATCTTTCAAGTTTTGTATACTTCCTCGAACTTCTTCACGCCACGCGTACGTGACGTCGAGAGTACGCAGCTTTGTGTTCGGTCAGCACAAGGTCTTACCAGTCATCTGGTAAGCGCTTTCCCCGTTACATTGTCCATATTGCACGTCGTCTACATGGAAATGACAAGAATAGCATCGCTCTGTACATGTTTGCAAGCATTTTACCTTACACGTGCAATAATTGATTCCCATCTTTTAACTTTCAGAGTCGCACTTGCATACGCAAAACACTAGGAATTTGACTCGCACTCAACCGTAAAGGTTCAGGATCGGCAGAACGTTGTTGGTCGAAATCGGTCGCAATACCGAGACAAGACTATTTTCGAAACCCGGTATCGTTACTTATGTACTGGATGTATCGAAAAGGCCAAGCTGTAATTGGGTAGCCCGTTACATGAAATTGTCATTAAGAAGATAATGACAATAAAGAATATTATGTTGAATATTTTTTAAATAATATCACCAATCGTGGTGATATTGTTGGGACGGCCGAAGAGTCTACTCATTGGTTGATATCGTGATGATATCAACCCACCAATCGCTGCAAGACGCGCGCAATGGGTGGTGAGTAGACGTCATCATACGTTCAGTTACATTAGTATCATTCAGTCAGAACAAGTAAGAGATACAAGAGTTATAGGACTTAATTATATTGATGAAACAGTTCTATTTTCCCCTTAAGACAGAGCTTTCGGGTCTGTCTTACCTGCCGCTTCCTCGGTTGCCCTGTGTACGCTTGTCGGGCGCTCGTTACCCTTGCTTTAAGTTCGCGCAAGGGGTGTGCCCCGTTACATCTGGTAGCACTTTGTAGTCCTACGCAAGGGGTGTGCCCCGTTCCAGGAGTGTGCCCCATTACACCTTGCGTGAACTTAACGCAAGGGTAACGAGCGCCCGACAAGCGTACACAGGGCAACCGAGGAAGCGGCAGGTAAGACAGACCCGAAAGCTCTGTCTTAAGGGGAAAATAGAACTGTTTCATCAATATAATTAAGTCCTATAACTCTTGTATCTCTTACTTGTTCTGACTGAATGATACTAATGTAACTGAACGTATGATGACGTCTACTCACCACCCATTGCGCGCGTCTTGCAGCGATTGGTGGGTTGACATCATCACGATATCAACCAATGAGTAGACTCTTCGGCCGTCCCAACAATATCACCACGATTGGTGATATTATTTAAAAAATATTCAACATAATATTCTTTATTGTCATTATCTTCTTAATGGCAATCTCATGTAACGGGCTACCCGGTTACACAAGGGGTGTGCCCCGTTTCAGAAGCACTACAAACTTGCTTCTTATAACGAAACGTACTTACGTAGCACATTTCACAGGCTGATCTGTAGACGTTATGGCGTTGTCAAACTCTGAAACACGTCTCGTCAACCATACAACTCTGTGATGGACCACAGCTTTATCGCGATAAAGAAATGTATGGACGATAACTTAACAAGCAGTGCGCTTCTGTCTGTTGGACAGAACGCACATCGACATGTGTAAATAAAGCATAGAAAATGCACAAAGAAAGTTTTGACTTGTACATTATGTCAGATTCGTCAAAATAAATATGACGGTGCAGTGCACTCGACGAGTTGCCCCGGCGTCTAAATGTTGTCAGCAAAATCGTAATCATAGACTGTGCAATACCTGTGAGTTTCTCGCTTCAGCAACACCGTCAGTCCTTTTAGCACTGGAAATAATGTGGCGTTAGTGGTATAAGAACCCCAAATGTTGATCGGTCGGCTTTCCTGACTCATAATTCTTGACTTAAAGAGAGAACCAGAACGTCAATGAGGTGCTTATGACTATGCGATATCGGTGTGCATTACCTGGATAACGTACGTCATTCTCCTCCTTGCTACCTCAGTCTGCTGGCTCCGGACGTTGCGGGGGACACTGCGCAGAAGGCACGTAAATCAGGTATCCAGTCCGGGGTGGAGACAGGGCGCTGATGTCGCAAAAAAGTTTGGAATACCACTCTAATCTATACCGATGGGCCCCCGACGCAGCCGACCGGGTCCGGCCGTGTCACGCACTAGACCGGTTCGCTTTCGCGAGGCCGGGAGCATGCGCGGCGACCGGACTGGCGATTTGAAGGCTGACGTAAAAAAAGCAGAAACCAGGTTAATGGTGACAAACGCTGACGCCATGCCCCTCACATCGGGGTGCCGAGGTTGCTAATCCCCTATTAGTTCACACGCTGCGCTGCCTCGCGTGGCACGCCCAGCGGCAAGGCTTCTCTTTCCAAAGTGGGACCCGCTTATGGGAACTTGCCCCCACAGGGGGCCGGAAGTCTGGTTCGCTGAAGGTCTTCAACGCATGGTATACATTGCACAAAAGCTCAAATTGAAGCTGACCCATACAACTGCAATTAATACGATACTTGCGAATGTAAACGTCGTCGGCGATGGTTTAGTGCTTTGTGGCAAAACGAGAAGGGTGCACATCATGTGGTCAGAGGTTCAATATTTCGGCGTAGCATCTGAGACTATTACTGCTGGCGAGATGCATTACCTGGCTGAACGTCGTGTCCGCCCAGACGTTACGACCGTGTATTCGTCGATCGGCATACGGTAGCTACGTTCTTGCAAACAACAATATAATGAATCTATCCTCAGAGGTTACGTAGGACCTGAATGCGCCTTTTGATTCTTTTCATGTCGATACACTCTGCAAACATTAGGGTCGAGGACCACAGTTGTCGGAAGGTGTTGGAGTGCCGCGGACGCGCCGAAGCCATGAAACATTTGTTCTGGGAATGTCCCTACGCCGTTGCTCTTTGGACCAGACTGGTCATGCATTGGACTGGGGAACGAGCGTCCTGCCAGCGTACTCAACAAATCATGGCCGCATGTGCGAGCAGACACGTCCACGCTATACCGACACACCGGACAGAGATCTTGAAGGAGCGATTCCAGGACGATGTGCTGGAGGCAGAACGCGTCTGAAAGCTAATATGGCACATCCTTGCCACGATATGCCAAACGAAGCTGTGGACGGACAGAAATGACGCTGTCTACCGCGCGGCATCCATTGATTTCCGTGGGAGCACAACAAATTATTGGGCCACCTGTGTCTGCCTTTGCGTGCGGTCGCGAAGCGAGGGCATCGTACAGTAGCGACCGCGCCAGCGGCTGTCATGCTCTATGCATGCACTGAGTTGCTGGAGCGCGAACCAACAGGAGTGCTAGTCTAAAAGGCCTCATTCACGGTCAGTTCCCAGGTCGCAGACCGGCACTCATGGCTCGGCTTACGATATACCAGAGATCTTGCACATCGTTAACAAAACCATGGAAATAGACAATCTAAACCACCCCACTTTGAAAACATTAATAGCATGACGATTAGTACCTCAACGTGAGACCATCCTGCTACAACTGCATCATTGCAGACGCAGACCTTGAGCTTCTGCAAATCAGGCCGATCACGAGAGAAAGCAGCCAGTCTAGTGTAGCAATTTATTACTGCTTCATATGTCTGCTTTATGAAAACCATCTCGGACATCTTCCGCAACACGAAGTTTCTTCAACGCGTTCCTCTGTGGGCTGGCTCGGTGGTCCAGACGCTGCGGGGACACTCCCGGAAGACTATGTAAGAACGACCATTCACCAAGTCCAGGGTTGGAACTGTGAGCGCGCGAGTGGCCGGATGGCCGGGCTCCGCCCGCACTTTAATCTGCTTCAGGGTACAGAGGACGCATGGCTAGGAGGTCTGTTCCACTTGAGAATTCCTAGCGTGCCATCTTGACGTAACCCCTGGCCGCTTCAGTGGTGGTCGACTTGCTCTGCTCTTCCGGCCGATCCTAGTGCACAATCTAGTACAGATGCGCCCAGATGCGCGGCTAGACGAAGGATGTCTTGGCTTGGAGCTTACCTAGCATAAGCGACCGGTACTGGAGCTCAACAGGATCACCACGTTCTTTAAAATTCCACTTCATGTGAGTGAAGGCGCGCGCAGTGAACGAGTCGGCGCGACGATAGCAAGTCGTAAAGAGTAGGAATTGACGTAGGCGAGGGGATGTCGATCTCTGTCAGCGCTCCCCGAGCCGCAGGATATTGGTAGATTTGGTCCCATTTGAGTCACACGCTGCGTCGCCTCCCGCAGCACGCGCAACTGAGAGAAGACCTTCCCCTGTGAATTATGGCACACTAGGGGGGCGTCCTGTCGGAGGGAAGGGGACAAGAGTTCTGGCTGGCTCTTAGGGGGTTCTCGTCTCTGTTCGTTGTTGCCCGAAGAGCATAAATTAAGAAACATGTAGGTCGATCAAAAACCATGTGGGGACCGACCTCGTGGTGATTCGGCTGTATTATACGAAAGTAAACACCAGAGGTCATCATGATGATGCTGTCATCCTTTCTTTGCTCACCTCCAGGTTTGTTGTCTGGCTATCACCAATTGATTGCGGACATTGAGAGGGAGATTCCTGACTGTCTATCACACCTGATGGATATTTTTTTGCGCTAGAAGTCTGAAATCGTCTAAGCCGAGAATACGGCGCCGGTCGCGGCGGTGGTTCATGGCTCCCTCTAGTGGTAGCGAAACCCCGCTAGCTTCAAGAGTAAAAAATTCAAGGGAAACATGTAGTCTAACTCCTTGAAGCACTGTCGCCGCCCCTCTATGTTCACGCACAGCCAAGGGCGTTAATTGACGGACGCCCCTAGTCCAGAAACAGACGACACTTTAAGCCGTCGTAGACCGCACGCCCCTGAACACTGCATCGTTGCACTCGCTCCATAAGTGCGTAACGCAAATGGAACTCATCAAAAACCAAATCCGTCGCCAAACCAAGTCGTCGGCTGCGGCATCATCTTGAAACCGCTCGAGCAACCGAGACCGCTGAAGCACCGGGATCGCCGGAGCCTGACGATTCGCACAATTGCCGAGACAACTAGCTACAACTGTACTCGACACGGGAGCGCCAGTCCAATGGCTGAGGAATTTTTTCCCGCACGCTCGCACCTACTGGCAATCCCACAAAACGTGCCTCGAAGTTTCGGGCATCCCGTGACACGCCGGTACGGCCCGGCAGCTAGTGTCGGTAGCACGCCCGGCGTGAAAAAAATGAAGCTGCTTGGTAGCGACGCGATAAGCCGTCCGGATTGCGTACATTGTACATGCTACTTTCGTTTTATTTCACTACAATTCTGACCGGATGCCCTTCGACAATTGCTGATTTATCCTAGCATGCGCATATAAATCAAGACACTTCGCCACCCATCAATTTTTTCTGTCGCCTATCGATCAGAATACTTTGCCACCCGTCAATGTCACTTGTCGTACATAAATTAGGATAATTAGCCACCCATCAAGAGTAATCAGTCTAGCACATCTGATCTGCACTCGGGGACCTGGCGGTGATAGTTCACCACTTTCCCGCAGCTCCCAGTATTTGTGGACATGGTAGCTGAAAGTTTGAAGCAGCGTGCGATCTGGACCGCATCCAAAACTGTACAGCACGAACTGCGCCGTTACTGCTCGTGCAGACTCAGACCCGGCGGGGTACATAGCTTGAACCCTTCACATAAAGGGCTGGACACAGGCTACTTTTTTCTGACACAGTACCTCGAGTCATCCAGTAAATCTTGCAGTGCCACCCCGAAACTCTGCTTCATTTCCGAATTTGCTTAGCACGCCTCAGCATCGCAGAGCTCCAATCTCCGCCCCTCCGGTCACATCTATCACCTGCTTTGCTCGAACGATGAAGTTGTTTCTGCCACTTGTGCTTGTGCTGATAATCCCTGCTGTCTGCAACGCTGATGCTGGACCTGCTGCTGGAACGAGGACGACGTTGGACCTGACCTCAGCGGTGCATCCTGCCCGGAATAGCAAAAGTATGCTGCGTGGATCTGACGGCCACAACGAAGCCGCGCCAGAAGAGAGGGGATTCGGTAAAAGTCTCAAGAAGGGTGTCAAAGCCGTGGGAAAAGGGACTGCCAAAGCCGCCAAAGTCACTGGCAAAGCGGTGGGTAAGGGGCTCCAGAAAACCGCGTCAACGATCAAGGAAAAGGTCGAAGATTTCAAGGAATCCCAAGCGCTTTATGCCCGCCATTATGATGCTATGCGAGACCACGAACACGAAATGACGAGCCTCTATAATACTTTAACTAGGTTTCGGAGCCAATTTGTATAATACCCACGTTAGCTCAGCTGTTCTACTTAATAGTACTATGTAGCTGTATATTCGGGATTGAGGCTT
This sequence comes from Hyaloperonospora brassicae, assembly GCA_947650285.1. NCBI lineage: Eukaryota > Oomycota > Peronosporomycetes > Peronosporales > Peronosporaceae > Hyaloperonospora > Hyaloperonospora brassicae. The sequence continues at coordinate 192,164 of CANTFL010000221.1, forward strand.
GCGATAAAGTTTCATTAATGCGCTATTACCATGCAACTGTAGCAATTCCTTGATTTGTCATGGTAATATTAAGATTCTTAAATTAGCAAAAGGCTAGACAGAGAGAACTGGATCGTTAGATTTTATAAAATTCGCTTAGGAAAACATCAAGAGCAAATTAAACATAGTGAACAAAATCGGAAGCCTCATCGGCTCCTAGCAGCGCAAAATTTGTATACGTTAATCCCTGTAACGCACTAGATGCACGTTTGAATGCGTACAATCAGAGCTCTCAATGCGCTTTTCTTCTCGTGGAAGCATAGGCTCATAAAGGTCTGGTGGTGGTCGAACTAAAGCTCACCCAGGAAAAATTACACATACCCAAACTGTATTATCAAATTTTATAGGAAAAAAAGTGCCCCTAGAATTACAAAAATACTAAAATACTCTAGCTGATTGAATTAATTTGCTAGGAAAATTATACAAAAAAACCTTGCACAAGATAATTAAAAATTTCAAAATAATCCGCACAATGAAAAATAAAAGCTTCAGAAAATCATTATAAAAATGCCCCACGTCGTCGTATACTAACGTGTATGTGGTACACATAAAACACGCGTCTTTAATCATTTTTGTTTTCCTATTTTACGGCCGTGACCAACCCCGGCCCTGTTTGCGAAGCCGCAAAGAGGTCCTGCCGCAGGGGTGCTGCGCTTAAGGCTACCAGTTGCTGACGCAGACGCGAAATACGAGGACGTAAACGCGTCTTTGTATCTTCGGTCGTGGCCGTAATCACAGTTAGTCGGTGATAATGTTGTTTAATATAATGCGATTGCGTTTGTAATTGCTATTTTTGTTGCAATTGTAGTGTATTGTTGTTCCTGCTGCTGCTGTTGTTGTAGGCTCTGCGGTTAGCTTGTTGGTGCTCTGTTGATAATGATGGTGCTGATGCTGCTGTTGTTGCTGTAAGTGCTGCGGTTGGTGTTGTTTTTACTCTGTCGATGATGCCGGTGCTGTTGCTGCTGATGTAAATATAGGCGCTGCGGTTGCTGTTGTTGCTTCACTGTCTATGATGCCGGTTCTGTTGCTACTGCTGATGTTGTTGTAGGTGCTGCGGTTGCTGTTGTCGCTGCGATGTAGAGGATGCAACCGCTGTTGCTGCTGATGTTGTGACTGTTATTGTTGTTGTAGTTGCTTCGGTTGCTAGTAATGTTGATCTGCTTGTGTGATCGCATTGCCTTCCTGCTAATCAAATTTGATACTTAAATAAAAACATAAATGCATCAATAGACCCCAATAAATCCTATCCTTCTGTTAACCCCTAATTGATGACTTCAATGGCTGCAGACTTCCTCGTATGGAGGTATATTTCAAGAAGTAAACTTGCGATGATTCCTTAAGCGTATTCGTCAAACTAGAACGTGGGGCAATTTTTACATTCGTGACAATTTGGGTCCTTCATTATTTTCGTTATTAAATAGGGCCATTTTTACTTTTTTATATGTTTAAGTATTTATTTAGTCACATTGTAGCGTCGAATGGAGTAGGTTTCTGATAAATGCACCCTTAATTTAGCGATCGTAATAAAAAGAATTTAAGGTGAAATTTATTGCACCGAGACTATCGATCATACAGAAGTAGTCGTCACATTTATTAAACGAAAAATTTCATAGCTCAAACCAAGTATTATCGACTGACATTGCGTTCATGAATGGGGATCTTTTGTGGATCTCGTATTCGTAGTCTATGTATGTAAATTTCTTCGTTCAAGCAAAGCTAATATAAGCAGATGTCATCACAATGCGAAACTATTATTTGAGCCCTTAAATCAAATCGCAGTCAATGAGTTGCACGAGCAATGTTTGGTTGATTTAAAAATTTGTTCTATAAAATTACCTAACAAGGGAAAGTAAATGGTATTTAAAGCTATGACAACACTTATTCAATTATTAACATAAACGTTATGCAATTTTAAATGTTCTTTGCGTATTTGTCTCACGAGATTGGTCTACGTAAGTTGCTACGGTCATGCATGTATGATGTTGTCAGTGTAGGTGCATCCTATCCCATTACATTGTGACATGTCAATATAGACCTCTTACCTATCAATCATTTTTGCATATCCCTTTTGATGACTATAAAGTCAACGACTGAAGTACAATCTCGCGAACGGATAACGAGATCATTCGGCATCACTTTAAAGATGAGAAAGTAGCAATTCTGGTGCAAGCGCTCACTATTCGGTGAATATATTTCCTGCCGATTCCCCCTCGTCAAGATTTACTTCTGGTAGTGTAGAGTAGACACTACCATAAATGAAATAGGGGGTAAGAAGTTTTGGCCTTTTGAATGTCGCAACATTGCCACTTACGATTGAGTCGTTACTGGTCGTCTGTACAAGTAAAAAATTCCTATTTATAAATCTGCAAGTGAATGCATTGCATTATTTATATTGTACAAATATCACCTTCGATACATAGCTTGCTCTTGTGCATCCGGGATCAACCATTATGTCCTGAACACCTTAGGTATTACAAGTGTTCACACTCCACCGCACGCATGAGCACTAGATGCGTATCAATTAAGCACGGATTATAGGCTGATGGATGCGTATCACATGCCTCAATCAATTCTAGAAATTAAGGGTCAATCAAGTCGTGGCTCAACGGCACTGTTTGCTCAACGTTTGACGGAGCTCGCGATGTGCACTGATAGTGTTAAAAATAAGTACTTTGTGACTCCTCACATATTGATATGCACGTGAAATCTATGTTAGCAGTACAGTGTGCACTTGTCTTTCTCTTCCTCAAAAAAACAATAGAGGTAGCACAAGACAATACAAACAATAATCTCTGGCCGTACAAAAATACAAATACGATTAAAAATAAATAAATGTGCATAGATTATTTTGAACCTGAAAAAAACAATGAGTGACGGATTTTCCTGATTGGAATATCTTCTAAGCACTTTTTGCGCACACCCATCCTTCATTAGACATCGTACTGTATGACATTATCACCACGTCAGACAAGAAGTCGAGTACTGTCAGCAGCTGTTGACGTATGAAATCGACATAAAATCGCCAACGAGACAACTGTTCTTTACAACATGTACGAATACGAAGACGACGACACTTCACATAATTGCATTGATCGAATTTTAGTGTCATTGGTTAGAAAGTGAACATAAAGTAACGGAAATGACCTGTAATAAAACGCGCGCTAGACCAGTTCTGCTTCACCCCGCCAGGGGCATCGTCAGTGTCTTGTCAAAATACAAGCAAATACTTAACAACCTGTATCTTTGTGTTGAGTAATATTGCAACACGTAGAACCCTGAATAACATTTATATAGGCTCTAGTATAGGTTAAATCTATGACGTCGATACATGTGCAACTTGCACTTCCAACACTTCCCCTCGACCACATGAGACGAAAAAAGATTATGCATCCGTCTTCCGTACCGACAATTCTTCTCTGCAAGCTCCAATGGGGCTGTTCACTTTCGCAAAGGCTAACTTCCTTGTTGACCACTTGGTAGGTTATCTTGGCCCCCCTATTGTCTGGATCGTGTATCATATTGACATATTTCATTCGTCGCCGAGCTTGTTTACTTGTTCTCGCTTGCTCCTAACCACGTAGATGCCACCTTTAATCCACTTCATCCAACATTTACCTTCAAATGCAGAGCTAGGTCGTCCCTTTCGTGTATGCAAATAGCTACTGCTTGTCCACCGTGCGGCTTTTAGATATGCCTCGCCGAAACATGTCCTATCGCGACGTCATGGACGAACTCGCTTCTAGCGCTCGTCCCGTGTTTAACGAAGGACCAACCCCAGCCTCCTGGAATCATACTCTGTTAAATAAACCAATGAAAAACGAAACTACTTGTATTCGAACGTGTGCCAGACGCGTTTCAGCCCCGCCGGGGGCCTCTAAAGTGGCTTACCGATCACAAACCGACCTATATCATTTCTGCGGTCTCTGCCGCATCCACACGTTGCACAATGCCAAAAACCTTCTATACCTATCTCACATACAGACTAAATCATCAATGCCTAACAGACTCTACCGGTGTACACTGAGTTCCCCGCTACATCCGAAATGCCAACTTCCAACACTCCCCCTTGCCGGTGGGACTGTGAAACTTAACATTTCGCCGCTGCTTGCACTCCGTAGACCTCTCGTCTTGAGCATCCTAGTCGACAGAACACGGAGATGGCTTGCTTGTACGCACGCAATCCAAACGATGCCTTGATCACCCCGCCATCGTACATGGTTATGTCCGCTTGTAAGCACGTATTCTAGCGCGGCCTTTAGCGTCCCTTAAGCATGACACTGTATCGTCCTCGCATCGACCCACTCGACTCATCGGTGGTCGAATGGTCGTCAGATTCCTTGCACTTCTTCTTTTGTTTGTTCTTGGTTTCTTTTTGTCATGTCTCATGACCAGCAGATCCGTGGTCCATCGTGTGCGGGCTCCCCCTAAGCACCAACTGCTTCACTAGCGTCGACCAACTCCAGGACTCAGTCTCCTGTCACTCATCCCTTGCTTCACATTTTTGCAGCAGCGCCACTCCAAACCGGGCGGCGCGCTTGTGTTTTTAAGCTCATAACCGTTAAAAAAAAGCGAAAAATAAGAAAAGGAAATGACCTGTAATAAAAACGCGCGCCCGACGCGTTTCGGCCCCCGCCGAGGGCCTCCTCAGTGTCTTGTCAAAATACAAGTGAGAAATACCCAACCTTGTTTTTGGTTGACTAATGCAACACATAGAACCCTGAATAACATATTATAAACTCCAGCGTAGATTGCATCTCTGTAGTCAATCTAAATGAAACTTGCACATCCGACATAATAGATGGTTTTATACCGTTCTAACACGCTACATCCTTCTACCATCGTACGCGTTTTCATCATTGTCATTTATATGTACGATACATCAAAGCTGATATTATGCTCAGCCATACATGAAAGCAACACGTAAAGCTAGTTAGCGCGGCATCTCACCTCGAGGGATCAAGCTAGGCGCGTTTCCCTTGCTCATATTAATTAGCTTCCTTATTTTATTCATTAAAACGCCATATCTGCATTCGATTCTGTACAAAACATCCACAAGACCTCTTTCAAACAACGTCTTACGTAAGGAATCACATCTACGTGCAGAAAATGGTGTTGCATACAATGCTTGTTTAATGCGTCGTCAGCAAAAGAAAGTCGATGCACTAAGGAAAAAAGTGTACGTAACTAAGGATGTGTAGAAGGAGACTTTTGATATATTTCCGTCATCGGAAGACTTATGATGTACTAAGTTAAAATCCAATACGTTACTAAAGAAGTGTAGAAGGAGACATTTCACGAATTTAAATATCATTAGCTTTAATTGCGCATCTTGTTTCATTCATTATCAGTGTAGCTGTACTGTGTATTCAATGCAAAAAGACCAGACTCATAAGCCAGGGCTTCGCCGCAAAAAGATGACTTTTCAGTTGTATGAAGGCCTAAATCGCGGAAATGGGTAGACCAAACGTGCACGTACCATAGCACAGCTACACAGGATACCTCTATGTCTCTTTTCGTATTGGATAGTGGAAATATATCTGACGTCTTCTTTGACATAAAGAATAAACTTTGTAAAGCGTGATCGAATTGGTCAATCTACGTACCCGTTTCGGTGGTTAAGGTAAGTTGATAGGATATAATATGTGCGTCTCAAGCGGTGATAACCGCAGTGTCGCAACGATCCCGTATTTTCTTTAGCAGCGTGACGTAGAATATAATATTACCGATGGGGATCGACAGATATCCCGATGAATGCTGACCTTGAACAAGAAGCAGTACTTCCAAAGTGTTATTAGTAACTTGGAACTGCTCGACGCGTAGAAGGCTATAAGTAGATTCAATTGACCGATAAAGACGACAACGAGTATACCTTCTTATTTTTCGCCTGTAAAGTGCTGTGACAGATGAAAGTATTGTGCAATAATAAGATTGCCCAAATATAAGCTGCTCAAATCTTTGTGAGAGAAGTGAATACACATATTTGTGTGCAATCTTGAAATTAGGATATTCCTTGCATTGTACTTCTCACCTAGTGCTATATTTAATAATAATACACAATCCAACCTACGACAAGAGTGTATTTGATCTAATAGAAGATACGTTCCGCTGCGCGCCTATGTTGGATAGTTGCACTGTCACGGGTACAGACGGCAAACATGCACGAACACGTTAGTATTGTTCAACAAAGTCAAATTACCTGCTGCTGCATGCTCTTGGAGGCACTCATAGCGGTATATCTCGAGGTAAATAAAATGTATTCGGCGCTAGAAGACCTTTATCCGGTGTCTACTTAGACAACGTCGTACAACGCTAGCTTTTATGCAGATGCTGTCTTAACTTAATGCAGCGGCATTCTGTGTTGCGTGCGGGTTCTTTGTCGATCACAGATACTCGCTTAGCCTACATATAAAGTAAGGCTTAGCGAACGTATCGCGCCCCGGAAACCAAAATATTCGCATCATCAACTAAAGAAATAGAAGTATCATCGGCCTGTTCAGCAAAAAAAGCCGACACCAACTATAACAAGTGGGGCAAGGTAGATTATCGTATCTGTAGCGAAGCAGGTTAAAATTATAGCCAAGATGGATTTTCTGCTCATCGAGCTAGGTATTCCTTCACAATAAATCGACATTACGATATAACGAGCTTATAGATTCAGGCCTTTCTTTATGAGACCTAAAACATTTAGTGATCGGACTACACATTGTGCGAAAGAGTATGTGTTTCGTCAAGACTTGACTCTCTTACGATCAAGGACACCTTTAGAAGGCATGTGCCTGTAGAAGATCAAAAGAGAAGTTGAGTTCTATATTTTTAGGGGATTTGTAGTTATTTCCACAATTGAAAACGTACACACCCCTGACATAGACAATCCTCCCTCAGTACCGTAACCTATATAACTAGGGACTGAGCAGTTATACATACAAAATTCCATATAAATATAATATTTGCGATGTACACGCCCCTCCGTAATAAAGGCCTCTTTTGTGTCAGCACAAAACCTTGCGTATGCTTCGGCTCTCATTAACCGGTACACCTCCCTATTGGTACCCCTTACACTACCATTTCCCCTTTTTCAAACAGCATCCAGAACAACGTCAACAACGCATGAGACGCGATACGCAATACAGCCGTATGACCGCGTGAACACCCGCTGCGACAAGCAAAGAGGCACATTAAATGACTCGCTTGTTGCTCTACTCATTGTCGCATCATCCATCTGTATTGTTGAATTCCTGCACGAGTTCTTCTGGTTACAAGAGTTTACTGCCTGCACGAACGCAACAGTCTGTATCGCTGCTGAGCAGAGCAGCGTTTGCGCACGGACGAAAAGCAGCAGATGTCACATCTCTATCGCATCCACTTGAAGTTATTCAATTGATTGACAAAGGATGTGGCATATCGGTATGATGGACAATTGACGCGACCCGACCAGGTGCGCAGGTACTACACATACACAATGAAGTACGTGTGTCTTTCTACATTCTACGGTCGGTCGATTGTTTGCTGACGTTTTGTAGATGTAAAATGGGTATTTGACCTGATCAGGTGCTCGGAGTCACTGCGTTTATCTTGAAAATGGAGCAGCACCTAACATTTGATAGAATAGAATCCATGATCATATTTATCCTGAAAAAAACGAACGCCCGTGCGCCGACGTGTTTTGTAAGCACATGGGGAAAGACGACTGACATCGCGAACAACATTTGTCATCTCAGACCCACACTGTTTATTCGATAGTAGGTCATTAATAAGGGTCTTGTATTTTTTCCTTTAGGGGCGGATGGTGACATACTTGCTGCCAGTGATGGGTCTGTGATAGATTGTGATGCGGTGTAGGGGCCTACTTGTAACGGGCCACTGTTGACTACGTACTGGTTGACCAGTACGGAGTATAGTTTCACTGACGACAGTGGTCGACAGTGCCCTACTAGGTATTGAAGGAACACAGAGGAAGGTAAGGAGACTAAGTAGTCAGACTAGTCTCTTGGTAAAAGCAAAACTGTATTAATATAATTAAGTCTTATAACCCCCTTGAATCTCTGTTGTCCTGACTTATTATACTAATATAACTATATGTATGATGACGTCTATTCACCACCCATTGCGCGCGTCTAGCAGCGATTGGTGGGTTGATATCATCACGATATCAACCAGTGAAAAGACCCTTCGGTCATCTCAACAATATCACCATGTCGTGAGATATTATTAAAAGAATATTCGACGTAATATTCTTTATTGTCAGATTGTTTAAATGACAATCTCATGTAACGGGCTACCCCGTTACAATACTGCTGCGCGGTGCGGGACGGAATAGGTCATCAAAGACGATCACTTCTGCCTAACAATTGACTCGCGCATGATTTTTTTTGCAATTGGGTTGAAAAGCTCATCGCGCAGTAGGGATCGTTCGAGAATCCCAACGCCATCATTTCGATCGATTTAAAGTCCACTGAAAATTTTTGACGGATCACGGTGTAGATGACTTGGTCCAAATCATGAATTTGTCGTAGATCGAGACGAAAAGAAGAGAAACTATGATGCAGTACGCGGCTCCTGCTTTAATGGACAAGAATGGAAGGTCAACGCCGCAATTGATGTCGCAGCTTGTCGGTGGACTCAACTCTGGCGAATGCAAACAGGTGAGAGAGGTGTGAAATGACCCGCAAATACCTTATCTTATCATGGCGAAGAGAATTTAGGTGTGATATGGCCTTGGAATATTAACTATGACTTCTACGCGCCCTCGTTAAGCGGTGCGTACCACTGCTACGAGATTTTTTAAGGTGATGGGGGTACGCAATCAAATTAAACCGTACGCAGTGCAGCAAAAACAAAAGCGTAGCGCCAGCGATATGTTGCACTTGCTTATCACAAACGGTGACATTAATGACTCCGACCTGAAAAGGTATTGGTCTTGGCACGAAGAAAACTCTTGAGCAGTAGCAGTTTTTCTCGGGCATCGATACTTTGGCAAAGTTCGTTTCGCCCTACGACTTTCAATTTGACAGCTGCAAGAAGCTCATATACTTGCCGTTATCGTCAAATGTGTAATAATGACAGGGTATAGTATGTGACAGAGAGCTGGCCTCGCTGAACGATCGACAGTCGGTCACAGCAGTGTCGGAAGTCGACCAGCACGGCCTTGTCCTTAACCGTAATATTAATCTCAACAGTAAGGAAATATAAAGATACACACGCATTCTTTGATACGTACCCACCATCATCTAATCCTAAGACTGCAAACCTGAGCATTGTGATGCGAGCACCGTCTTCTTATTCGCAGTAGTCTGTCGATATTATTCGTTACTAAGCCACCAAGTCTGGTACAACGCCAGCTTAATTGCCACAAGAAAAATTTACTCAGTCATAATCGATATCGGAGTGCCTTTTGATATAGAAAGCGGTACCTTTGTTTCTTTTGCATTAACGTTATATATTAGGTCAAACATATACTTATGAAGTTTAATGGGTGTGTACATGTCCCTTATTGGCAATTAATTTTGCAGTGCCAACAATTGTTTTGCCTAATACTTGATCAAAGAAAAGAAGCATCTTTAAAATTGAGAGGATGGTAGTGTTAGGGGTACTTATAGGGAGGTGTACCGGGTAATGAGAGCCGAAGCGTACGCGAGGTTGTGTGCTGACACAAAAGACGCCTTGATTACGGAGGGGCGTAAACGTAGCAAACAATATATTTATATGGCACTTTTATTGTATAACTGTATTGTCTCTAGTTAGGGAGGTTACGCTATTATGTAGATTTGTCTATGTCAAGGGGTATTAACGTATCAAAGGGAAAAATATATCTATCAATCTCCTTTTTTATTGTATAAATGAACCCTTTTAGCCAAGTGTATTTATTTTATACAATTTAATTTGAGAGTACCTCTTTTAGATATTTTTGTATTATGGTGGCTGACACACGTCATCCTTCAACAACTGGTACATAGTTAATGTTTTAATAAAAACATAAATGAAATCCAATATCCATTGTTAATCAAAAATTTAACCTCGGTTACAACCGACGTGTAACCCCGTTCTCCCCCCGACCGGACCGACGCTACCACCAAACGTCAATCTAATTTATTTCTTGATGATGTATGCGTGTGAAGGTTTTAATTATTGGTTGTTCAAAGCAGTAAAAACCTTGACATCGTAAAATAATAAGTATCCGACTCTTGTCTCAGTCTCCAGTCCGTCGATGAGGGGGTGGACTATGGTAAAGATACTGGTGTCCAAACTGAGAGATGAATATTTTTATCCCATCTGTGTCTATGGTACATCCTACTTCGTATCAAGTCTGTTCGTCAAAAGCGGTGAATCCAACGCGCTTGTGGTTCTGCATCATGTGAAAGATGCTGAGGAAACCAATATCACCAACCCGATCGATAAGCATCAATAGCTGATCTTAAAGCAAGAAAATAGTGCTCTTTGTAGCCCCCATCCCGAAAGGGTCCTCCGCAGCCTTTGCGGCATTGTTTCCACACCCGACGTGGAGGGATTTCTCCATCAAATGGTTATTCGTACGCTCTAACCATCGGCCATCAGCCCGTGGAAAACTTTGCTTTAAGACATTTCCTTCCGAAGGAACTACACTAGAGGTATCTTGAGCCTTATTTGACCACGCAATTTAATGTCAGGATCACCTTCCAAGCACAGCTCGTGGTGAGCCAGTTGATCATATTAAAAGCGTGACCGCGATCTTGTTTACCGGTGATTTAACCAAGGATGACGATAATACTCATTTGATAGGTATATTGAGCTCACCTTAGCAGTTTAACGACTCTAAAAGTTAGTGCCAGCTTGGCATGTGTTCGACTAGAACGGATGATTCTCTTACAATACGCCAAGCCCAAGAAAAAATACCACTTGCGTATCCGTCCACGCTATGCTATGTCTAATCTGGTAGCCGCGAATCCGGCCATATGTTGCGGAGCATTTTGTCTTTTCACACCCCGATTGGAGCAAGTGTTCCTGTCTGAGAAAGACCCTCAACGCAATGTTTCAAATCATTTATGATTTATGGAAAAATCTGCCGTAAAGGAACCCCTAACTACCATGAAGCCCAGGTACCCGGAGTCGGAGATCACTCTCCCATGATTTCTCCAGATGTCGGTGCCCGCTTCACTTCAAAAGATACAGGTATTGGCCATGATAACGACGTCTTCCCAGAGGTCTCTCTACATAGAAATGCTATTTCCCTTGATCAGAGAGCAGAGTAGGTGGTGGTCGGTGCACCGAAAAATGAGCGTGTGAAGTTGCCTTATAATTTAAGCTGTCTCCGCGAGACCTTACGTACTGATCCATATTGCGCTCGCTGAGATGCAGGCTCGTCTTTATTCGTTTAAGTGGGTTTAAACCCAGATGAAGGCTCAGATTGACACCCTGCCTTGGGATTCAGCAGCCGATGGCAACTGCAAATGTTGCGGCGTAATCTTCTCCCAATTTAAGTGGCACGGATCCCGATACAGCTTACGTGTATAGCGTAAAACACGAAATATGTGCGCAACTTTCGAGGAAGTATAAGCGTATACGCAAGTCTATTCAAGCGGCGATCGCGAATGGTTTAATGAAGCGCGGACGCAGTATGGCTAAAAGGCTGGAGACTCTACATAAAAGTAGGTTTTTAGCATTATGTAAAACTTACTCTCTTAACAATCTGTGATAACAACCTCTGCCTATCGCATCTACTTATTCTTATTAATTGTCTTGTCCATCATCTAGTGCACCACGCACATGTCATAACACGTTTTATTTCGTTGTGAGCAAATTTCTTACCTGTGTGCGAACAGTATAAGGGATGATATCGGCAAGACCATCATCCACCTCTTCCCCCAAGCCCTAAAACACGGAGTGGTAGCGTTAATTGAACGCGAGTGTGCGTGAGAGCGTATAAGTAAAACTGATTAAAGCCTATAGATTCAAAATCATCGTTAATTAGGGAAACCTAACCAACAGGGAGCAGTAAGCTTCAAGACTTCGTAGTAATAGCGCAAACATTGCGAAGGATGTCACAAATAAGGTGATTGACTCGCTTCATTTTATTATCGGTATGCAGGCGTTCCGCTGTGGACATATTCAATCGTTTGACGGGCACCTTAAACACGGGCTTTCAAAACTTTCCGATGAAGCGAGGATCTCTATCAAAGAAAATTGCCGCAGGCAAATCGAGTTGTTGAAATACTTGATCGATAAACAGCGTAGCTGCAACAATGCGATATAATCATTCAAGCACCGCCGCTAAATCAGTCATCTTGCTACAATGGTAAATAAAGACTTAAACACCCGTATAGCCATACGAAGTCTTCGTTAAGCTTAACATGAGATCTCTACATATGGACTCCCATCATCCTATGTGTACAATTGTACTAGCTATAGGTATAACCGAATGTGCTAAATTAAGCTTGCTGACACGTTTTGCACAAACACACAGATGTGTTTACCTATTCGCAGAGTTCAAGCCACCAATAAGTCTGGCTTACAGAGCCATGGGCCTTCTCACGACCAATATGATCACTAAACGCAGTGCCTTATGCCTCATAGAGATTTCGGTAATCACTCCACATCATGAGGGACTAAGATACGAGACGTATTTCATACATCTGTGATGATGAACACCAGGACTTGATCATGATATATCAATATAGCCGCGCACGTAAGCGTGCTTATAGTTCTATTGCAGATTCTATGAACCCCTCCATTCTAATGGAATGTAGAAAAGCTAAACCGTATTCATCTTTTGCGTAAGACATGCAGATTCGGTCAGTGTTTGATGTCGACACAGCCGTAAATAAGTAAGCTCATAGTCAGACCTACGCGATAACGCATCGGGTCAAAAATTCTGCTTCTTCGGCTTGTACTCTATCACGATTTTAATTGATAAAAAGCGAAAGCTGACAAGACATTCGTTAGAGAGATGAGTCAACTATGTGACAGTACGTAGCGACGCATGATCGGTATATGTCGATATTGCATTGAAGCTAAGCAGATGGAGCTCAAATCGAAGAGAGCACACTTCATTGCAAGTAACCTTTTTTGTGAAATGTATGGTAATTCTCTTCATCTCAAACTAATGAGACCCATACGCAACAACACGCTCATGACCATCTGGGTCATCTTGAATGATTGCACAGACGATGGTAAAGTCAGAAGCGTCATAAATGAAGTTGAAAGGCTGCGCATGATCTGGCTGAGACAAGACCAGGTTTGGATGGAGACTTTCCTAAAACAGATTAAAAAGCATCACTTTGGGTGCTACTCCAGCATAATATCACATCCATCTTCAGATAGCTGGCTAATGGCCGATCCATTTTATGTGTAATGTGCACTGTAATGGTTAAGGTATCTGGCGGGACTAAGAACTTCCATAGTTTTTTCATTTAAGGAATTGACCGGTCAGCTATAACTTTGATCTTAACGTTGTCTGCACGCATTCCTTGCTTACTATTTAAGCAACCTAAAACAGGATTTATTTAGCGCCGATGATGTTTTTATATGTGTTCGCATGCAGCTTATTCATGCACATGCCTTTAAGAACTGATCGTAACTGAACAATGTGCTTGCCCACGTTGGATCGACAATTTGATGGAGGACAATAAGCAAAGATGTCATCAAAGTACGTCTGTGCAAATACACGATGACTTCTGAACAATTGCGCAACGAGACAATTAAATGCATCCGGGTCAATAAATAATCCTTAATGAAATACAATTCAGTCTTAGAGCAAACCGCTTGATGACATTAAGCGGGAAACGGAGAATCGTCGGCTCGCATCAGCAACTGGTAATATACGATAGACTTGGTCGGGTGAGCTGTACTTAATACAATCTACCATTGCACAAATGAGTATATATAAAAACTATCCCATGGCCGGTATGGTGTATAAATTTAGCTCATTAAGGGCACGGACAATGCGCAACTTACCAATTGGCTTTTTAACACAAAAATGGGAACAACTACTCTCCCGGACCATTCTTGCCGCGTGCTTAGCACCTAAGAAGTCGTCAATGAAGTCTCACTGTTCCTTTAAAGGACCCCTGCCGTGTAAAGCAGTATTGCATTTCAGCCCATCGGTCTATTTAATGACAAAAACAACTATTGGGAGGCAAAAAGGATGGTTAATCGTGACACAACACGACCTAAATATTTGACGAAAGAATAAGGTATAAATATAGGGTCTTTGAGGATCACAGATCCAGTACGGGAATGAAAAGCTATTTTCGTGCCATTGAGGACAGGCTCATTCATACTTTTAGAGATTTTACCTAAAATCGTATAAATGACCACTAAGTCAAAGATGTTACCTGCCTTTGAGATTTAAGCAATTTCATCATTTGACATTTCTTTAAGCTCGAAAAGAGCATCCAAGGATGAAACATTATCAAAGGAAACGATTTCATTAATTCGACCGGTCATAACATTGACAAGCGTATATCGTACATTATCACCATTATTACTAGGTGGTGACATCGATGCTTTGCAGTTCAAGTTGCTGTGTGACTTCGCCGTCGCCTTCTCGACGAAACCTTGATACTCACCAAGATTATATTTAGGGTATTTTATGGTTCTCCGATAACTGTAACGGGCTCTAGTCGATAGCAGATGTCATGACCGATATGTCGTAAAGTCTTACGATACTCAACCACTTCACTCAGTAAAATTAATTGATCCATACTACGAATATCCTGAGAGCGCTGTTCAAGATGTCTCGCCCCAAAGCCATTCGTGCTTACACCATAAGCTTATAAAACAAGTGTGTAGGCGACGCATCACCATTCGTCGATGCGTCTAGCTCGGGACTTACGCCATTGACACATTTAGCGTCAGATAACAATCTCCAGCACACTATCCAATCCAGGCATTAGTTCGCTCTAATAGCGCTTTTTTTTGGCAAAGGTGTGTTCATGACCGTCCAACGCTACGATAGGAACCGTGCGCATTGTGCCCAAGGTCATTCAATCGATCCTAGGCGCGTGGAGTTCCAATTGTACCATTCCTGATCTAAGATCATATCTCATATCTACTTTATTGACTAAGTTGGGTTTTTAAAATGTAGTTGACCGACGATATGAACACTTGTCAAGTTCGACCCGTCATTCTCAACTCTTCGAGATCAAAGTTATGAGTCAAAAGCGTCGATTAGTTTAAGCATGTCGAACTTAACTCGTTCAATTTCATAGTCGTGTCGCCTAAAGCTTGAATTATCGGAATCTTGGATAGCGAATGACCAGCTTAGTTTTCTCGAATGGAATAAATATTGAGATGTTTTTCTCTGTTGTCGAGATGGTAGAGACCAAGGCCTGTAGTGCTATCAGACCGATAAAAAGGAAGATTTATGATCATTATTACTGTATCATGGGTAATGAAAGTACCGATACTGAACTAGGAAATAAATGCTGTAGGAAATGTTCATTTTCGTATTGATTCGGCGAAACAATATTATTAGTAAGTACAAGTTTCCATTGGGAGCGCATATAAGTCCGTATTTGACGAGCAAACTATTGGGCAATATCCTCTGCTTCTACGGCAGAGGCTCTCGCTACTTAACATATAATCACGCGGTGTTGGAAGTCCATCATAAAACCTAACATGCTTGCCTGGCATAAATTTATATATAGCAACGTGAATTGTGGCATTCGCTACGCACTTTATCAAGATAGGTCATTTTGCTAACTTTTGGGATCAACCGACGGCGGAAATTTGATATAATGATAGTCAATTTCTTGGTTTGCCACCAAATGTATAACCTGTATCGATAGGGTCCGATTAGTATACTTGATGGACATGAATTTTTCGATAATGCATCTTTGGTGTGCTGGGTACCAAATCTAGGCTTGCTAAATACAAATTATACCTAACAAAATGGCGTGAAAATTTTATTATTGATCACCTTATTCGTAATACCTGAGGTTCTTCACCTAAATGTTGAACTTACGGACTCCCTGCTGCTCAATACATGATATAATACGCTGTTCATGCTCATACAGGCTTTAATTTGATTAATGGAGCGAACTCGCACACGCTTGCCAAGAAATTTTGCTATAACTGCATTGCTTTGGGCTTTGTAAGGTAAGGATGGTGGTGAAGGTAACAAATCTAACCTGATTAACAGTAAAATATAGTATTGGGATACGGTGATGAGTATCTCGCTATGCTCTTATCTGTCTACAGTGATGGTTTTAATCAGCTGGTCTAGACAAAGGAGTGCAGGCTATTCGAGCCAATTACGTTCCCATAATGACATGCTTATGAGCCTAGATTTCGCGTAATTTTAACACTCACTCAATTTCTTAAAGTCACAAATTTCTACAAATTAGAATACGAAGTAAGTGCAAATGGTGACTCTCACGACGACAAAGGACGTTGGGACAAGAGTAGCTGTATTTGCTTTTTAAATTCAGTATGACATGTAGACAAGCTTAAAATTACGCTGGTACCCGAAGACATTTATAGATCGTGTCCAAGCTTCCACGTGCTCACCAAGAAGTTTCATGCTAAGTGCAAATTGACGAATTAAACTAAAGGTCCATTTTAGACGCCTTCGAAATACTTTGATACGGTTTTATAGTCCGGCGAGTCGGAATACCGCTCATTTTGTTTAATTGCACAAAATGGGCGGTTTCCCTACACGCTGAAGCGACTACAGTGAGATGACTGACACAAACAATTAGTAACACATATCAATACCCAGAAACAAATAGCACGTTATATTATATGATTTGAATGCAAACTTTTTTTATCATCTAGTAATTTTTGAATGTCGCGAATGAGATGGTTCGCTCGTATGAGCGCGGGGGTAGATTGGACCAGATGGATATTATTAAAGATTTATATCTTCTACATACACATTTTTAATTGCTCTTAAGCGTGCATATATTCGAATATTCACACTATAAACGAAGTCGATCTTTGCTTCCATATTACCAAAGTCGTCGCTGAACCTTTTGTTTCAGAGAAACAATTCTTTAATTAGGACTAGCAATAAAATCATCAAATTTCTACAATATATTGGCGTGCTGTAATGATCAGATCAATATTAGTTGGCGATCAGCGTCCTTTTTATTTGTTCATAATTCTGTTTGAGATGATCGTCATGGAGCATACGAATGCATTACATGACTTTTCGTTTATCCTTACATGTATCGCTGCATAAACAATTTTTGCGAATTTCATATCACTCGCGTATAGCTTGTCGTTCAGATTTAAATCCATACCTATTAAATGCCTCGGTATGGTGCCCAAACTATCAAGAATATAATGCGTATCGTCGAAGTCTTCCACCAATGCCAAGGGTGTAAATACATATCCTAGTCCCGTCAATTTTTTAAAATTTATTTAATCAGTAAATAAAGCATTGACACGCGTCAATATCGCCTCTTGGAGCTGCTAAGATAAGATATTACTCCACTTGTAGACTCACATTCACTCAGAGCTGCCAGATCATTTGCTAGAATGTTTGTCAGGAACAATGTAGATGTTTACATGTCCTCCTTTATCGATATATAAGGAATATGGATATTGTTCTGTGTCACGTTGGTATAAAACATCACTTTTTAGACAATAATCTCATTGTAGGGGGCCATTATAGGATATATTGGCTTGTCGCTGGATATTGTATTAAGCTTGTTGAAAATTTGGTTATGATTGTCGTATAAATCATCATTAGCCTCAATAGTACGGAACACAAGTTTTGGTAGGTGATGTTGACATTCTAGATATGTAGAAGCCAACTCTGGCACACTGTGGCGGTATAATCATTGAACATAAAAACTTGTATCGTGAAGTGGTCCGATTATTCCTGGCATTTCGTACGAATGACGTTTCCAGCGAGATTAACGTGTCAGCTACCGAAAATTAATTACTGGTTTTGATATTAAGGGTCAAAAGCTCATTTTCTTTATTATTGACCTTCAAAATATAGAAACGACATCACTATAATTTACTGCCGTAAGAGGAATAATTATTCAGGCGGACTTTTTGAAATACGCTGCTATATACACCATTACATATGACCAGTGATCTTGGTCGATTATAAAAAATACAATTTTAAATGAATAAAGGACCGATGTCTTTGCTGTATATTCAATTCACTATGTAAGAATTCGTGTGTCAATTTTTTGTTTAAGTCGTTTATTCTTTATAAAGTAGGTGAATTTTACATCTTCATCCTTCCTGTGAGAAGAACAAACTATATCTTACACAATTCATGAATAAAGCAAGAACCAAAAGTTAATTACGGTGATAACCGTATCGAAATAATGATATGTCGAAGTTGAATTTACTGTGTTTCCTTATTCTTAGATAACCTGCCTTTAATCGATAATCTGCCTTTGCTTGTCAATCTCAATTTGCAATATAACATTCGAGCTGATCGTAAAATTCTTAATGTAAGCTGCATCTCTACCTCATGCGGACCACTTGAATACGCACGATTTTGAATGTAATCGTGGCTTGATCCAGATACAATTTACATAATTAGGCTTTACCGACGCTATATCAGCACCTTCGTCATCGGTAATTTCGTGCCTAGTCAATTGATCGCAAGGTTCGAGCCATTTATTTGCGCCGTTTTGTCCAGAACGATTGACACTTATTAACACCTCTTTCTTAGAATGCTCGCCCATCCAAAAATGGTATTTTTCTTCTGCCTAAGTCTAAATAAATTTACCCGCTGCTTTTTAAATAATAAATTTTTTATTTGTATCCTAAAAAAAAAATAATTTGTATGTCATCTTAGGGTCGTTGTACCAAAAATAGATCACGAGATATTTTTATAAAGTCCATTGATATGCAGTTCTGTTCTCGAAAAGGTATGTTATGATTTCCTTCGGCTCGAGTTGAATATGCCATCTTGGTATCGCGCACGCTTTTTATAACGTACCTTATATCTTTCTCAGACATGTCTCAATCTATTATCTTAAATTATATTTTATCATGTAAATAAAATTAATATTTACATGAAGGAAAGCCTTAGTCGCCTTTAAACTTTCTCTTAGATCCTACGCATACATGCATTGTTGCATGTAGGATCCTCACGAGGGTGCCGCCGAAATCATAGAAACGCTAGCGCTGCAAGGTCAAAATTTATTGTATGCGATGCTCATGCAGTTTGCCTACTTTACTTTAAGATCTTATACAAATAAATGCTGCATACTTATACGATTAAATTAATTTCCATTAAAGCCGATTTTTTAATAGACAATCGATGCAGTGATAAACAATTCAAGGTTCATATCCCTCATCACATAAATTAATTGAAAACAAAAATGATCATAATCATGTGCTTTTGCATAATACTTCGTGCTAATACCCAATTACATATTTCCTGTATCCATTGTTTTGACTAAAGTAGGTAACGGAACATGTATGTTATGTCATATCGCATCCTATCATATTTGACGGTGATATGTTTAAGGAAACGGTTACTTTTGCAAGTCGTATGCAACGTGCTAATGGCCTTCTTTTTTTATTTCTTACGCGAAAGACAAGTTTCATCGATATAGGCGTCCTGTATTATACAATTCTAATATAAATATATGTACAAACATATTCTGCAGTTAATCTATTAGAATGCTCTCTCTACTTGCCTTTCATAATCAAAAATAGGCACTGTATGATTTGAGCTTGCATAATGAGCAATACAAAGCGACGAAAACCAACACCGACTTTCGTACTTTTACGAAGACTAGTTCTATCGAGAAATACTTGTGATAATGCGTAAGTGTGATCGAGTTCAATGTTGCTGCAATACCCGATTTAGTCTTTCATAATTAACTCTGAAGCAGTTTATTAATGTTCCACTTTATAACGACTGCAGTACAGTTTTGGTATGCATGTTATTTCGATAGGTTTCTATACCTTTAAACATATGCCGAAGGTAGCTTGCCGACTATGGTGCCACTAGAATTCTTACCATAATCAAATTAAGACTGGTGTCGATGCGTAGATAAGTGATACATCAATTTAATAAGGTGCGATTTTTATCGTAATACACATCGTAGCCACAAAGAGATTTGAGCGTTATCAATTGGCATAAACTAATTTATAGGTTTGACTCTGTCAAGTGGAATAAAGGGGGTTGTAAACTTTACATCGAAATGACTAAAAACAGTATAAGTACAACAACACGAGGTTATATTATACTTTACAAAGAATTCCGTACACTGATAAGATTGGCCATTCAACAATTCTCCTTACTAAATATTGCAATAAAATTACAAACCATACCGTTTTGAAAATTACACTGCAGTCGGCAGACAAAGATGTGTCAATTCTAATGAGCCGAAAATTACTTCCGTAATGAATGAGTGTTGTAGCGGAAATACATGGTTTCGTATCGCCTAGATCAATTGAATTAACAATTGGAAACATTAATGTGGTAAAGACTAGACGTAAAGATATTTTTGTCAACTTTAAGTTATCTCTATTACGTAAGTCTTAATCTCCTACACTGTGTCAGTGGTAGTGTAACGAGGTTACACGTTGACCGGTAGTCGACAATAGGTGTGGCACACACAAGGGATGGGATCCCCTTTAAAGTACTATTAGAACACAGTATCAATTGATGAAGACTGTCGTCTGTCAACAATTGATTACGAGATCTTTAATAGGTTTATTCAGGACATAAGTGAGTGGGTTATTTACTTTGTTCTACGGTGTTCTTTTAGGTTAAAAGAAGCAATAAAATTCAGTTCCCATTTTGATCAACAAAAGACACGTGACTCTCTGAGGCGTCTTGCGATCGTAAGGAAGTAACAACGCCTTGCTAAGGCATATACTTCTTGTGCACTTAGTGCGATTGATTCTTTGAGTCGTTTGGTCCCCCTGGAACAGGGACAGTAAGCTCTTTGAGCTTGTTGACTCTTTGAGCTAAGTTTGTAGATCCAAAGTTGTTCGTAAGAGCGTTGAGTCTTCCTCTGTCTTAAGGAGCTGTGTAGCTCCGCTACACGTAGGAACTAATACATTTTACGATTTTTGAGGTTATAGTTTAGAATAACCTTTTTCGTCAGTTTGTATTATTCAGTCCTGTAAACATGTGATGCTTCTCACGTTTCCAGGGTCGCGCCCTCGACATCACCTGTAACGGGGCACACCCTTGCGTAACTTAACGCAAGGGATTTGGGTGCGCCGACGGACGTACACGTGGCAAGCGAGGAAGCGTAGGTAGGGTAAAAGTAGAACTGTTATATTAATAAATTAAGTCTTTAAACTACTGTCTCTTCGTTTGACTTAATTCAATTATACTAATATAACTGCATGTATGGTGACGTCTCGTCACCACTCATTGCGCGCGTCTTGCGGCGATTGGTGGGTTGATATCATCACGATATCAACCAATGAACAGACCCTTTGGTCGACCCTTCAATATCACCAGTTTGGTGATATTGTTTAAAGAATATCCATCTTTATATTCTTTATTGTCACTTTCCTTAAAGTGACAATTTCATGTAACGGGCTGCCCCGTTACATCACCCCCCCCCTTAACTGATAGTCACCGTGTGACTATCGAAAATATGGAGGCCACCCGTTGGCCACCATTGGGACAGGGAGCACTTGTTGGGTCCGTTCCATTCACTTTCCGCTTGACCTCGCATAGTTAACATGTCTATGCGAGGTGACTCACGACCCGCACAGCCCGGTGCTGTGCCAGCCTCTGCGGCAGACGCTTCGTCGACTGCCGCCCCTTCTTCGCCTGCAGCAACAGGTGCTGCAGGTGCACGCGGTATCACACCGCGTGCGCACGATGACCCTGATGTAGAGGTCATCTACTCTGGCGAGTCAGACGTGTCTGACTCGGGCAATGCTCCAGAGGCGTCTCGCTCACCGGCGACGCCTCAGTATTCGCCAAGACCACTACCGAACGAACGGACTCGTGATTTGCATCACAGTCTGTTCGGCAGTGATGACGATGATCAGGGTGGTGAGTTCTATTCCTCACCACCGCCGGCTCGTGCGTCTTCGCACGAGCGTGATGACGATGGCGCGAGCCGTCGTCAATCTGGGAGCCGTGGTACCGACAAGGGTACCACTGTGAAGCGTGATGAGTTGAAGCCGTGGCGTTTGCCCGAACAGCTCATCAATAGCCTGTCTCATGAGACAGGCCAACACCATCGAATACCCTTATTCGATGCAACCGAGCTTCACGGCTTGAGTTCCAGCGCGAAGAACTTTCGCGCTGAAGAAGATTTCTATCTCGATGTCTTTCTTAGACATCGATGGTACAACAGCAACCAAAAGCGTGACAAAACATCGCTTTTGGCTGCGTGGAACGCGTTCGTCCAAAACGTAAAGAATTTTGGACGAGAAGGGTGGCTCAAGAAACTTGAGGCGACATGCCTCAGGTTCGAACGGCGAACGCCAACCGGTGCTAGGTACCGGTTGCATTGTTTATCGAGTGAGGCAGGCATTCCTTGCCTCACATGGGGAGACCCTTGTGCGAGTTGTGTTGACAACTCGCAGCGTGCACATAGGGATGTGTACTCCCTAAATTCGCCCTGGGGAAGGGCACACATCTCGGCTGAGATGCGTGACGCGATTGCAAACTTGCAATCCGTCTACAAGCGCCTAGGGCGCGTGTTTACCGATGGGCCACAGGACTCATCGGATGGGTCTCGTCATACTGGCGGACGAGACCTTCAACATCCATCAACAGCTGAGAGCGGGGCTCCCAGCTGTTCCAAGAGGGTGGATACCCCCGCCACTGGACGAGGTAGCTCGTCCTTGATCCTGAATCGTCACGGTGATTCAAGATACGCTCCACTAGAAAGCGTTGATCACCGTGAGCATCCACCAAAGGATGTGGTGGAGGAGGAAAGACCTCCTCCAGATGATTCGGTTCACCATCTCGACCCTTACGAGATGGATCGCGCAATCGATGAATTGCGCGATGACTTGAAGCACGAGCGCGATCGGCGCTACGCTTTGACCGATACCGTGCGGAAGAACCGCAAGGGTCACGAGGCTGATCGGGCGAGGGATCGCGCCGATTATGCCACAGCGCAGCTTCAGGTCGAGCGGGATGTCCGCTCCCTATTCGGCGAGCTGGCGACAGCTCGCGGGGAGATATCTCGGTTGAGTACCGAGGTATCATATCTGCGCGACCAGACGGATCGTCTGGAGCGCGAACGCAAGAACTTGATGGATGTTCTTGAACGTGGGGGCTATCTTCATCGGAAGAAGAAGGCTCGTACTGACAGTACGACCTAAGCCTCCCCACGTAAAACGTAGGATGCGTGCGCATCCTAACGTGGCAATTCGAGTGTGTATGCATTGCCCTTGCGATGCAACACTCGAAATGGCCCAATGTACTTCGGCAGTAGTTTACTACTGCCGACACTAGTGACTGCATGTCCAGGTAAGTTTACCGTAGACAGTAGTACTAGGTCGTTAACCTTAAATGAAAGAACATTTGCTCTTCCATTCTTGTCTGCGTTCCGTTTCTGACGGTCCACCGCATTTGCGATGGAGTCCTGAACGAAACGGACTACCGCTTCTCGAGTCAGCAGGAAGTTCTCTGCTGACTCTTTGTTTTGTCTGGCAGTGCGCTTCGTGCGCACTGCTAAGAGATTGCTCTCTTCTTCAGCGAGGTTGTCTTCTTCCTCGCTGACATAATCGTTGGCGATGCTGAATATACCAGCATCGTCATCATCATCCGAATCAATAATAGCGTCTTCGCTATTATTGAGATGATCTTCTTCATCGATGTCGACTTGATCGACATCGGCATCATACGTGACGACGTTTGCGTCGACACGTGATGAGCAAGAGCCAAAACGGTTTTTGCTCGAGCGAGTCCCTCCCCCCTTATCCAAGAGTCACACTCTATAAGGGTGGGCACTCGTGGATGGCGTAGGCCATTCACGTAAAACGGTGTGTGCTGTGTTGAAGCATGCACCGAATTATTGATGGCGAATTCCACCATGGGTAGGAATTCGCTCCAACTCGGAAACGAGTGGACATATCCTCGAAGAGATCTCTTCGAGGACACGGTTCGCACGTTCCGTCTGACCATCTGTTTCTGGATGGTCAGAAGTGGACATCTTCAATCGTGTTCCGAGAGTACGGAACACGGTTTGCCAAAATTCCGCCGTGAACCGAGGGTCACGGTCGGATACGAAGTTCACGGGGTAACCCGTGGAGTCTAAAGACCGTGTCTAGAAAGACACGAGCACAACCTTGAGCCTTGATTGACTCAGGGACAGCAGCAAGATGGACCATCTTGCTGAATCGGTCTACAAACACAAGAATACCATTATTCTTGTGAGCGTCTTCGAGAAACCCGAAGACGAAGTCCATTGAAACGGACTGCCAGCACTCTGTCGGAACAGGCAGAGGCTGCAATGGCGCACGGGATGAAGGACTAGGCTTCACCCGTTGACAAACTTCGCAAGCACGGATGTACTTGCGAACAAACTGATACTGGCGGGGCCAGTAAAAGTCGCGACTTACCGTGAGGTAAGTCTTTTCTCTACCACGATGGCCGCTTGTTGGGGCATCGTGACACTCATACATGATGCGCAATCGCAAATCATGATGAGCGGGTACGACGACACGAGGCGTGTCGTCGGCAACAGCTGTATAGTACAGCAATCCGTTGCGTGTACTATACCGATCCGATGAGGATCGGTACAAAGCCGGTAAATCCCTCATGGATTTACTGGATGGATTCACCAGATGATCCATCAATCGCAGAAGATCCTTATCTTCCGCGTATGCCTTTCGTACGTCGTCAAGTAAACTTGACGACGGGACACTGACTGACAGTGTCGCAACAGTGGGCTTATCCTCACTGTTGGATTGTGCGTCCGGCTCGAAATCGGGCCGGCGTGAAAGAGCATCCGCAACGACATTGAGTCGTCCTGGTTTATACATCCACGGAGAAGTTATACTCCGCGAAGAAAGACAGCCACCTCGCCATTCTTTGCGAGAGGTGTGGGCTGTTTACGGCCGTGCGTAATGACGCATGGTCCGTGTAGACAACAAACGGTCTATCTCCCAAGAGATAGACGCGAAACTTAGCCAGTGCGTACTTCATGGCAAGGAGTTCCTTGTCATGCACTGGGTAATTACGCTCAGCTGCTTGCAGCTGACGCGACTGATAACAGATGACGCGCTCCGCGCCATCTGCGTCGAACTGCATTAACGCACAGCCGATTGCGAAATCGCTGGCGTCACAGACCACATGAAATGGTCTGTCCTGATCTGCAATCGCCAAGATCGGCGATTGCATCAAGCTTTGCTTGATACCTTCAAAGAAACGCTGGCACTCAGCGTTCCATGACCACTTGACATTTTTCTTGAGCAAGCAAGAAAGATGAACAGTCATCTCGGCGTAGTTGCGCGAGTACTTGTGCAAGTACGCCGCAAGACCAAGGAACTTCCTTAGTCCCTTGACATCGACTGGCACTGGCCAGTCGGTGATCGCCTTGATCTTTTCGGGATCAGGGCGTACGCCGTGTTTACCCACGATGCACCCAAGAAGTGGTATTTCGCTAGCCGCGAATATACACTTCTTGAGGTTGGCGTACAACTTATACTTGCGCATAAGTTGAAGAACCTGACGAACGTGAGTTCTGTGAACTTCAACGTCCGTCTTTCCGTCCATAGCCCGGCTATGGACGAACACATCGTCGAAGTAACTCGGTGCGAAGTCTCGCACCGGTCTCAACAGATTTGTTACACATCTGTTGAATGTTGCAGGGGCATTACTCAGCCCCTGTGGCATCACTAGCCACTCCCACAGCATCCCGCTGGGGGTACTCACTGCTCTGTACGGGGAATCTCGTTATTGCATCAGGATCTGATAGAATCCATCCATCAGATCCATGGACGAAAAGATGGTACTCTTTGACATACCATCTATGATGACGTCCTTTATCGGTATCGGCGTCTGAGCCGGTACCGTTGCAGCATTAAATTTGTTGAATTCGTGCACTATCCGCCACCCTCCTGTGGCCTTTCGCACACAGAAGGTCGGAGAGCTGTGAGGGGATGTTGATTCCCTCACATGGCCCGCTGCTAAGCGATCGGCAAAGAACTTGTCGATCGCTATCACTTGTTCACGAGGCAGTGGCCACTGCTTCATGACACAGTATTTCGAGCCCGGTTTGAGCTCGACTTCATGCCGAGTGCCTTTGTCTTTAGGCAACTCGCAAGGTACGGATTCAGGGAACACATCCCTGAATTCGATCAAATCCTTATACAAAGGATTTGCCTGAAGTGACTCCCAGGATTGAGACGTGTATCGCTTAATCCGAGTCTTCTCATCTAGAACACTTTCGTCCATCGATGAGCTGCTGAGAACCCGTTCGTTCTCAGCAAATTCTGTTGCCGACCGAATATCGGCCACATACTCATCCTCCGTGACGAGTATGCAGATCTGCTTGACTTTGCCACTACGCAGATCACGCAAGAAACGTTTCGGTTCTAGCGTTGGCAACTGAGTTATCTCCGAAGTTAACTTCGGAGGCACAATCAGATCAAGCGTATAAGCGCCTACGCTTGATCCGTCATCAACCAAGACGTTCAACGTCTCGGTTTCTTCCTGGGAACTTGCTTCCACAGGTTGCTGAGGGCCTGATCCGTCAGCAAGCGACTCTTGAGGAATTCCTTCCTCAAGTACGTGGGGACTTATTCCCTCGACGTCTTCCGACTGTGGCTGTGCAACCACAGTCAGGAACCGATCCTCTACGGTCGACTCTCCAGTCGACCTAGGATTTTCATGTTGCCCCTTGTGGGCAACAGACTTCTTTCTTCTAAGATGCTGCCCGCTAGGCATGCATCCATGTCCCGGTCCACTCGACTTTTTCGAGTGGTGGACCTTCGGCGCATCCTGTACTTCTGTACAGTTGCCGGGAGCTTGCTCCACAGTGTAGTGATCAACTACACTGTGATCTTGTGCAGTCGTGCTAACGACCGTACCGCAAGTGAGGCCATCACACTCACTCGTAGAACATCCACACGCTTGTGGACGCTCCAAGATGTTCATCAGATGGCCATCTGATGAACAAGCAGCAGGCATCTTCACGGATCGATGCTGCCAGCTCACCCTTGGCTCGTACTTTCTGAGCCAAGGTAATCCCAGGATGACATCAAATTTGTCATCCAGATCTAGTACGATGAAGTCATCATCGTACTGATCGCCCTCTAACGTGTAGTGGATTCCTACTACACGTTTCTCAACGGTTATCGATGCGCCTGTTGCAAGGCGCACCGTCATCCTTGTGAGGGGAATGTCGCGCTCAAAGAACTTGAGCCTACGACCCTCTAGTGACTGGCGACGAACAAAGTTGTTCGACGCCCCACAGTCTACTAGGGCACGAAGCGACAAATCATTTGTCGCTTCCAACTTCAAGGTGATGAGCGAACGTCATCACCAGGTGCAGAGACACACAATGACTGTGTATCTGGAGCAACTTTCGTCAAGAGATTTGCAAATTCTCTTGAGGTTGCTGGATCAGTAGGGCGCTCCGCCCCTACTGACCCCGACCATTTTTTGATGGTCCGTCTCGCTGTTGCGGCTTCGCAACAGCGCTGGACCCACGCCCGTTGCCCTTTCTGGCGAATGGTCGTCCATTTCGCTCAGTACTGTTTGGTACTGGGCGTGGAGCACTACACTCGTATGCGTAGTGCCCTAACTTCTGACAGCGATTGCACCTCTGCAATCGCTTGTTGTTTGTAGAGCGAGGTCTCTCGCTCTCAACATAGCAGAGGTCCATTGGTTCTGGACCTCCGATCTCTTGTCGTCTCGGTGGACGGTGAGAGTTTGAGCTAGCATGAGCCTGTCTCATGATAAAGTCTTCCTGTTCCGCGGCTGATATCGCTTCTTCAAGCGTATTCAGCTCAAGGCGGAACAGATGGCTCCTGACGGGCCCTTCTGCGAGTACTTGCATGAACACCGTAATCAACGTGTGTTCATGAACTGGGTTGGCAGTTATACTACTCGCAAGGAGTCGTATATGTTGTGCGTAAGCGTGCACATCACGCTTACCCTGCTTGAGTTTCAGGAGCTCTGAACGAGCCCTGAACTCAGCACGTGGCGGCTCAAACATTTGTCTGAGCCGGGTCTTGAAGTCATCTAGCGACCTAAACACGTTTGGGTCGCTACTCTCGAGTCCCAGGGACCAAGTTTTGGCACGCCCTGCCAAGTGGGTCTGAGCAAATGTGAGTTTCATTTGCTCATCTTCGACGCGACGAGCCCTTAGGGCTCTGTCGAGTTCGACAAACCATAGTAACAGGGAGTCCTCCGGGACTCCACTGTACTTGGAGATGTCATCCTTCATGACCTCGGGAGGACGCGCATGCGCCGTCCCGCCCACAGCAGCATGGAATTGCTGCTGTCTCAACAGCTCCGTCTGTTGAGCACCGAGTTCTCTCAACTGCTCGGCCTGTTGAGAGCCTTGCTGGTGAAGCAAGGCTACTTTCTCCCTTTCGAGAGCAAGTTCATTCTAAATGAACTTGGCAATAGCGGCATGTTGTTGGTCTCTGTCTAGAGACTCCAACATGGTGCTAACGACGAGTTCGCCTACGGTAGAACTCATTCGTTCTACCGCACCCCATTCGATGTCACTCAAATGGGTAAACCCTTCACGCGTGGCGTGAAAGGTGTCTTCTTCATCCAACATGTTCATGTTGGATGATGTGGTCCTTGGAAGGACTACAAAGTGCTACAAGGTGTAACGGGGCACACCCTTGCGTAACTTAACGCAAGGGATTTGGGTGCCCCGACGGACGTACACGTGGCAAGCGAGGAAGCGTAGGTAGGGTAAAAGTAGAACTGTTATATTAATAAAATTAAGTCTTTAAACTACTGTCTCTTCGTTTGACTTAATTCAATTATACTAATATAACTGCATGTATGGTGACGTCTCGTCACCACTCATTGCGCGCGTCTTGCGGCAATTGGTGGGTTGATATCATCACGATATCAACCAATGAACAGACCCTTCGGTCGACCCTTCAATATCACCAGTTTGGTGATATTGTTTAAAGAATATCCATCTTTATATTCTTTATTGTCATTATCTCTCAAATGACAATTTCATGTAACGGGCTGCCCCGTTACATCACCAGTCGTGCTATATCTACAGTAAAAAGCGACTAGAGAACAAAATCAAACAAAGACTGGTTTCTTCAAAGCCATAATGTGTTATGTAGGTTATTAAGATGTGTGGCAATAATGTCTCGACAAATAAATCAACAATTACCGAGCTAGTCAGCGCAATTGTCTTGTACGTCGGTTCAATTTCCTCGCGGTATGCCCCTTTGAATTTAGTTGTGGCTCTCGCCTAGCTTTTTACAGGTCACCGGGCGCATTTCACACCCGACTGGAAGCCTTGCTGTGTCTTTGGTTATATACACCGGCTCGCGTTTCGCAAGTCTTTTAGGCAATACCGAATATAGGGTAACAGGATCGCCATTTGCAAGTCTGAAAGCGGTGCTGTCAACTGGGTCGCCGTCTCGCCGTGTGACGAGACTTGTATTTCGCTGGAAGCGAGTAATGCCCACCCCGGGTCGACTTAGCTCTTGGCACTTCCAACAGAGACCTATAAAAGCTATGCTCCTCGAGGCTCGAGAAAATAAATATTCCATCCCACAAAAGGACTTGCCTCAAAAGTGGACATGTGTCTTGGACTCAAAAAATTCTTCTCTGTAAATTA
Source organism: Hyaloperonospora brassicae (assembly GCA_947650285.1). NCBI lineage: Eukaryota > Oomycota > Peronosporomycetes > Peronosporales > Peronosporaceae > Hyaloperonospora > Hyaloperonospora brassicae. The sequence continues at coordinate 221,863 of CANTFL010000221.1, forward strand.
TGTCTTATTATCTCCCTGATTGCAAAAGGACTCTTGAGTGGATCTCCTTCATCCCCCCTTCGTCCTATATTAATACCTAGTAAGATAAAAATTTAAAATCTTGCTCCCTCGTCGAGTCTTCTGTCTTCGAGTCTTGACTTGTCAAATTTAACGTGTCAATTCTTACCTCGTCGAGCCTTAATTCGTCGACTTCGATGTCCACCTGCTTCTCCTGCCGGTTTGAACAATCGTATAATCAAGCTGACAGTAGATAATTCCACAATCGCAAATACGTTACACCTCAATTGCCACGGTCGCGATTAATACTTGATTGTCATGTGTATCGACCATTATATATTTTTCTCTCCACGAATCGGCCTTCTTAAGCATTCTCTTCCCTTGTTACGCCGACCCATATCACTCAGTGACCCTCAAGTTGCTTTTTTGTTTGTTGCAGGGTTGACGCCCTTGGCTTCTGCGTTGTGCCGTACCATTCTGTCGTAGTCACTAAATACTCCATCCGATCTAACTTATTTCGATCCTTGCTTTAAGATCGGTATGGTTATACTTCATTATCGCTTTAATCTATGGCCTGACCCCTTGTGCTGCGTTGTGTTGTGGTACTCTGTCCTACCCATTAAATCTTGTCCTCCAGTACCGTTTGCTCCAGAGTCACGCTTCAGTCTATCGACTTGCTTCCCGTCGTCGCTGACTAATCTCTCGATGACGTTGCTTCGTCAATTCGCCTTATCGACTCGAAGCCGCGGTGGGAATGCAACGGTTGCAGCCTGGCACCCCAAGTTTACTGTCTATTGACTCGTCCGGGCTAATGTCACCGCCGTGTGCTCCTTGCTCGCTAGATTCGTCACCTTTAAAAGGTCGCCTTGGCGATTTCTTAGAAGTCGACGGTCAGATTTCTTAGAAGTCGACGGTCAGATTTCGATCACTGTTGCTGATCTCTGTCGGACGCGGAGACGCATGAACCACCAAAAGCAGCATGTGGATTTAGACCTGGTCCGGGTTGTTGCTACAATAAATGAAAACTAAACGGCAGTTGCTCCGTGAGTCTTCGCGTCAATCCATCCGGTAAGCTACGTCACTCACAGACCTGGGCTTTGTCGTTAATTAGAATGCCGTAATGCCTATTGACCAAATGGAATCGGTAGCTCGGTTGTGCGTCGCGCTTCCGCAGTCGCGGCGGAGTAGCGCAGCACGACGTCCACGAATGGAAGCCGCGATCGCTGTGTCCGTGGATATGTTAACTCATCTGAAAGCGACAGAAGTAAATGCTGCTACTTCAAAGTAAGCTACGTTGAGGCCTCCTAACGCCATTAAATCACTAGAGAAGTCTTATATCAGTCTCGAGATAGAAGTCAAGGGAGTGCCCACTTAACGCGCGTATTAACCTGAACCGGCGGAGCAATTGTCTCCAGCTTGCAAGTGACGATTTAAGCGCGGACTGCGGAATCCTTTGACTCACTTGTCGACTCGGCGATTCTCGAGAACAGCAAGTAGCGGTCCACGGAGTCGCAACGGCTTATTACCGCCATTTGCTAGAAGAATACATGGCTATGTGCAACGCCGGTGACCACACCTTACGTGCTGCTCAGGAAATCATTGACGATCAGCCTCGCGTGACCGTCGGCTTGCGGAACAGGCTTCGGCACCATCGTGTTCCATGGTCATTTGACTCCAGTCGAACTTCTGCGGCTATCCACCGGCATCGACGCTCCTAATTTATTTTGCGGGAGCTTGAATTTAACTATTACTTGTCTCACCTTCTCACCCAACGGTTTCACGACGTCATGTCACTCAACTAGACGGCCGGTTCCCTAGGTGCTATCCCTTCGGACAGGCCTAATCGGCTCGTCGTCTAGTGGAATTTTACCCAGCGACGTTCGTTCTGCGTTGATTGAATTTATTCCTATTCAACTCCCGCTGGACCTTCCATCTTCGTCGACTCGACAGGCTCGCGCATCACTTACCTGTAGTATTCGAAACCTGCGTCTTTTTTGCGTGGCGAGATGTCTAATGAGGAAATTTCGAGTGCACCGTCGGCTTCAATTTACACCTCTCAGTCATATCGCTCGTCAAGTCCATTTATTACATCCGGTCAATTGTGTTGACGACGCGTGAGCTTTCGGTTCTTGTTTCACTGTCGTTGATTGATACGTCAATTCAGGCTGTAAGCGGACATGAAGTTTTGTCTTTGCCTTCTCCAATCACTTTTTTCGTTATGCAATCAAGACAAACTCTACGGCTCTGCGAAGTACAAGAAATTGACTCTTGTAAATGCCAGCGATTTCTCCTGGTAGGCCGGCGGTCGTGCGTCTGCAGTGTTCCTCGATTTCGAGGTCGTCGTCGTACTCCGACTTCGTCACCTGGATCTCGACGAGTTGTTTACCCGGTGCCTTGATGGACTTCAGGGACTGCGTCTACGTCCTAACCCTTGACTATCGTCCCTACGGTCTCACACAACGATCGTCGAAATCTCGACCCGCTTCTGCAGGCATGGACTAAGCGACTAAGTTACGTAGTCCGGTCGCCTTGAGATCGCGCGCTTCACGAGGTCGCGTCTTTTTCGTCACCCTTATGTGTCAGCTGGTTCCCGACTGTCGGTCCTCGATTTTTTCTGGATCAACGTCGATCGCCAAGTCGACCTCTCTGACGTCGGTTCGTGTTCCCCAGGCAGTGCTTATCTCGGTCCTCCATTTACCTCCAGCTTCGACTTCCGTCTACACGACCTCGTCGGTGCCGAGCTTAGTTGACACATACGCGGATCTAGTCAACCTGGCTAAGAAGCGCAAAGCGAGTCGTTCGTTCACGTCAAGAACTGCCAAACGTCCACGATAGACAGTTTGACCTGTACCTCGTTACGCTGTGTCTCAAGCTGCGCTCCAGACGGTTTCGACTTGTCGCTCAACTACGTCTTCTCCTGAGGCCAGTAAACCGCCTAAGACGGCTGTCGCATCTTCCGTTCCGGCGTCTGTGGTGTCGGCACTGCCTGCCTCGGTGTTTCTGTCCCTTTAGGTGCTTCGCAACTGCGCGGAATGGGCAGAGACACGCGATTCTCTTCATAATTCAGTGATGGGGTAGAGTTTGGACATCACATGATACCGCCCATCTTCACCCCGATTTTGGGCTCAAATTACCATTGCTCGGTCTCCTCTCCGCATGAAGGATCTCCAAGGCCGGCCTATTGTCGCGGTTTCTCCGGTCTTTATGGCTGCTCTTCGAGCACTGGTATACGTATTCAAACCGTTTTACCCTTTCCAGGTGTCTCGGTTTATAACCGGACTCACCTATATTTGTGGCTGCGGCTCATAGTTTTTATGCTCGGGCTGGACTCTCGTCGTCCAAACGGTATATTCGGACGAGATGTTGGCTAAGTGCTGTCCGTGACGTCTGAGACGATATCGCGGGTTTGGTCGTGAGGTTGACTACGGTGAGACTGTTGACTATCGGTCAAAGGTGTACGTCGCCTTTTACAAGAGAAGCCATTGGCTTATCAAATCCAGCGTCTGGATGGGGATGCACCGAATTTCGACACCACCCGATCGACTGTTGAAGAGGCATGATTTACGCACTTTGGTGTGTATAGTGTGCTGCTAGCAAGCTTCGTGATGAACTATTCCGGATGGCTATGAAATTTCTTAACCGTGTCTTAAATAAGGCAGCTCGGCGCGAACGCCTGATGTGCCGTCTTTTGCACACAACTCCGACCTTTGTTTCGAAGCATCCATGCCCCAAAATCCGCTCGTGTGTCACGCATGGGATTTTTCAAGTCCTGACTGATTCGTTGAGATCGGTGCGTTCGATGCATCTGAGCCATAGCATGCCTGGCGGGTATCTCAGTCGGCTAAACACCCCAACACAAGTTACTTCAGTCCACGTCATATAATTTTCCCGTATTCGAAACGATGGGTGTTGCCGAGAGCGATGTGATGTCTCTATTAGACGACAACGTCGATTCAAACGAACCTACTCTTCTTGCTGTGATTCACGTTGCACCCATTCCAAAATTGTCGTGACCCCCATATTTTTGCCTCATCGGTTGCTCAGCGTCCTACTTCGCGACAATCAATGACATCTAAAAGCTTGATTATTCCGTCATGCAAGTACTTTGACTCGACGAGTCGTCCAGTAATGTAAACCCTTTTTCAGTATTGGAGTCCCTTTTGTCCATGTACCTAGTACAATATTAACGCAATTGATTTCTCTCATCTCTGCCTGCTTGCCATCACGAAGATAAGGTGAATGGTGACAGTGGTGCGTGAAATAACACCCATCTTTAACCGATTCTCTAGCTTATTTTGCCGTAGATAATTGTATAAAAAACCTCTGCACGACAAATGAGATTACGGCCCCATGTCTGTGTGTCATAACCTTTCCACTATACCAGGTTGTCGCTGAGGCCTGCTGATGCTCGTCGGGTGTGGTGAGTAAACATCCACGGTTAATTAGACATCGTATTTCCTGCTCTCTTCGCCTGTCTCATTAAATCTTTTGGTAATTTATTTCGTCACAATCGAAATGGTTGGTCTCAGCGAAATCAATTATAAACCTCCTTGTAGGCCTTTCACCAAAAATTCGAACTTCTCCAAGCGCGGCATATGTACATTAAAAATAGATGTTTCACCTGTTCCGGTCTGGTCACTTTAAACCTTAAGTGAAAATACCTACTTGTTGCTTCATTCGAAACGGGCAATGACATCGGTTATATAGCTTTTTCTTCAGTCGAAGATTCACTTCCTTAATGAACAGCCATACTTTATCTCATTTGTCGAACATGGTATTTAATGACGCATCTCTTTCTTTATCTTAATATAATGCTTCTTGAGTATGATATGTTCGCTTTGTTCATAAAAGAATTCTTTGTTACGCCGGGCCAAATCCTTCATTGTGGTCATTTGCTCGTCGATCTTTCGCACTCACTTGGTACCACCTTGTGAGCCTACTCTCTATCTTTCGTTGTCATTTAGACTCGCGTCGCCACATTACCGGATATAATGATAGTATCACTTTTTTTGCCCGGCCCGGTTTGCCGTATCGACTCATGCATGATTTTAATGTAGAGAGCGCGTTTCAACGATGACCTAGTAAAGAGGCGGCATCATTTCTTGCAGATCCTCAAGATAATTTAATCGAATTAATTAATCGCTCGGCGATGTCATACCATTCTGCTTGTAAAGGATCTTCGATGTACACGCGCACTGTTGAAATCATCGTCATACGCTGCTATCTTTTGTCCATTCCCTTAGGGTGAGTAATTACCACTTATTTTCGATTTAATCATCATCATCGCGGCAAAATTTGATCCACTTCACGATAGATCTTGAGTCTCTTTCAAGACAAATGAGGCTGAGGGCTCCGTATCGACGGAAGATTTTCTCTTCGAATGCCTTCGCAAACTTTACTGCCCCTGTTGCAATCATGGCATTGGCAAGCACGAATCACGTAATGTAATTTTAAGACAACAGCATCTCCATTTTCGCGTCGAGTTACTGCAGAAAGATAGAGTCGATTGAGACCATTTGAAAAGTCCAGTCGGATACGACATTAATCAACGAGCGTTCTATCAAGTGAGCCGTATTTTTACTGATACTGAAATCCTCACATGCTGGAGTGTGTAATGTCACGTCGGCGTAGAGTCTGATATAGTGATATTAGATCATTCGATGATACGGCCTTACGATCTTTTGGTGTCCGCCTTCCACATAGTCATAACAATTAAGCAAATCACATCGATCAGAGTAGTAGAAACTAGCAATCGTAAATTTATGTCTTCTCCCAGCAATTTCCCCGACTCGCGACGCCGTCTTTATAGTAAAGTATAGCAGCTTTGCTCAGAATGAAACGGTCCACGATATTACCGCGAGGTCAACTTGTCAAAAATCATCTTGTATATCTCGCCTCTGAGAATCATCTTGAGTGTTGACCACTTCTCTTCCTCATCTTGATCATTTGGTATCCTTTCTCTGCGCTTGTTATTTATGACTAAATAATAAAATTCTTCAATGATCGGTGGTTCTCCGCTTCTAAAGGTTTTTGTTGGGTGCTTTGGAACGCGTCGATTCTCGAATCGTCGGATGGTCTTCTCGAATCTCTTTCACATATCTGCTTTCTCGAACAACTCTGGCGAATAGTCCCTTTATCCTGGTGGTTTCTGGCGCGGCTTGGTGTGCCCACTTGTTATTAAGTTGGGTGATCGGCGAATTATACTCGTTTATTTCAACTCCGCGTAGTTTTATTCATCGTTAGCGGTTATTTTCTTCTTTCGACAAAGGGGAATCAAAAAGTTTCTCTATTAAATGCGATAAATTTTCTGCAACTCGTTTTACTCGTACTGGTTCTTTCACCGCTTTCCTCGATTTGGATTTCAATGCCTCTGAAGCCAGCGTATCTGCTGCCGCGTTGTACACCGCATAACGTGAAAATACCGAAACGAATTACATGAAGCAACTAATTATCTGTGATGCGCTAACGCCAAATGCAACGGTCATTGCTTGCATTAGATCACCCCATGGATAGCTGGATAGTGAGACTGAAGTCACCCACAATCTTCAAGTTGGGCACTTTGTGCTATAATGCTGCTTGTGCCCCGTTATTCATTCCTGCAAACTCCGCTAAATGTACGCCGTTGCCGATTGGTGAGCACTCGCACCTATCATAGAAGTCAATTGTGGCAACTTTTACATTACCTACGAGTTACTGCCCAAACCTCCGTGATTCTTGATCTTCGCGGAACCATCGAACGGCAAACACAACAAACCAATTTCGGAGGAACTCTCGCATAGAGATTCTTGAAAATCTAGTCGAACACTATGCGAATGTTTGGCAGATAAATAAATGACTCGTAACGACTCGTTGAAGACGAATGTCGGCGTGACGGACGCTTGCAACAAATAAGCGAAGTCCACATCGCTCTCGCCTGCTTTTTTATCTTTAATGATACGGGGATAATACTACAGCGAAACTGACTGTCCTTACCTTTTATGCCTTGGACGTGAAGAGATATTTAATCGTACAGAATCGAATGTATGCGCGTATGACCCTTCCAGCAATAAGGGTATGCGTAGTATTCAGCAATTGGAGCAGCACTAGCACTTCGCGCTCCGCAGGTGGCAATTGATCTTAGTCTCCTTAAATTCTCGACAACTGAACCGTACCGGGATAAACATTCCGTAATGAATTGGCATTAAAATACTGCTCAACGCCCAGTCATTAGTATAATCATCACATGAACATCGACTGTTAATTAAGAATGACGCAGAAGTAAATCTTTGGCAATTTGTTGCTGCAGTATAGCGAAGCATGCACGCGCCGAACAGGTTTTCTTCTGACAAGAAATTGTCTTTTGTGGGTAGTTACAAGACTGCTCCATACACAGCGATGTCCTGAATTAATCGGCTAACGATGACAGGCAGGAACGGGCCACAATTGAAGACCCATATCGCCGATGAATTTGTGCGTAAAAGGCAGTTTATGCGACTGGTACAGATGAATCACCGACCTCTCCTCCAATCGCTATAACAAATTTCGAGCTTATCGCAAGAGACATCAGCCTGGAAGAAAATGCTTAAAACTTTCGTTATTACCGGATCTCACCGAGTTGGCACCAAACAACATGGATTACATCGGGCCCAATATGATGTGATTTGAAAACACGAAATCCAAACGACCAAAGTTGGTTAATAAATTGCAGAAAGACGAAAGAATCATTACATCAAGTGGTAACGCTCTATCACCTCTAGAATATGGAGTAGTGTGTGAAATATACGTCCAAGGTTATTAATTTATTATCCATAGGGCCAGACGGGTTATAAATGATATCTATCGAAGCTGTTTGAGCTGCCAAAGGGATTGTTAAAGGTACGACTTAATTCCTTTGCCCAGAGTTCATGGTCGTCTCCCATCGTGAATGTCTCAAAGAATATTGGCGTTGACATCCTTCATTTTATCAATGATATACTCGTCAACACCGTCACTGCCAGCATGGAATAAGCAATACTCTTAGTCTAAATTCTGTTGACCGAGGTCGGAATCTACCAGTGATTTTTCTTACTATATGCTGGCAACAAAGTTTGGCATTATTGATGACTAAAAAATGCGTCACGTGTCGGCGCTTGTATATGTTGTGGGGCATTAAGAGTGGTTGCGTATGTCGTTTTGATACAAGAATACCTCCATGATATACCACCAACTCGTCGACAACGCGTTGTGGGGTATGTTCAGCCGAAAGATGGGTGGCAAGGCTTTCCCACCGAAGTTATAGTTGCCGAAGATGGAAATGCGTTTAAGCGTGCCCTATACTCACAGAGATCAACGATTTAAAAAGTGGTGGATCGGCGTTAACAAAGTTTGAAGCCGAATACCGAAATTTTAAAAATCTGATCCGTTGCAGCGCTTGTTTAATGGCCCGGCGAGCAACATGTTTGTCGTTGGTGAACCCGACATATTGACAATCGTCCCAAGGTTCCGTCGTCGATTTTTCGTGGACGATTTTGCTTTACAGAACGAGCCTCGAGGAATATTAGCGACACTCGATCGATTGTTGATAAGCTTCACGGAGTGTCAAATTAGCATCAGCTGCACAAAGATCATCTTTGTGCTGCTTCGTGTAGAATTCCTGTTGTAAAAAGTGACAGTTCAGGGCATTACAGACAAACCAACCAATTTTGTGAATCTCACAGAGTGGCTATATCTTGCGTAAAAAGGGTATGCAAGCGTCTTTCGAATCGATCTTTGTGCAATTTATTAACCAACTTTGGTCGTTGGGATTCCGTGTTTTTAAATCACATCATATTGGGCCCGATGTAATCCATGTTGTTTGGTGCCAACTCGGTGAGATCCGGTAATAACGAAAGTTTTAAGCATTCTCTGCCAGATTGATGTCGCTTGCGATAAGCTCGAAATTTGTTGTAGATTGGAGGAGAGGTCGGTGATTCATCCGTACCAGTCGCATAAACTGCCTTTTACGCACAAATTCATCGGCGATATGGGTCTTCAAATGTGGCCCGTTCCTGCCTGTCATCCTATCACCTTCGTCAGGCGATTCGTCAAGTCGAAGGGAGCCCGTTTCGATATCAGCTTGACCGTCTGTCGAGCCCGAATCGTCGAGTAAGGATGAATAATTTTGGTCGATACCTTCGCTATCACAACCCGTGCATGTTGCTGAGCACAATTTGCTCACAAAAGACGTTTTGAACGAGCTTCTTTCGGTGGCCGTTGAGTCGTCTGGTAACGTGTTGTTCTTCGTATCTTGTGCACGACCCATCACGGTCTGGGTCGGTTTATCTTCGTTGCACTCTTTGGCTATATTTCATTCTCCGTCAGACGCAATTGTTGTCATTTGAAACGATATAATTTGTCGTAATTTGAATGTGTGTCGTATAAAAGCTCGCCGCTCTGCTGCAGGCAGTTGTTGACCTAACCAATCCGCATACTAATTTTGCTATTTATTGAACAATTGCCCCCATTGCATTTTCATATGCTAACACCTTCCAGTGTTGATACTTTGTAGCATTAAGTCTGACGTAATTGTCGTAACGCAGAGATATTTTGTATGGTATCCACAGCAAGACTGGGTAGTGCTCTGGACACGAAGCACTATTATTCGAGACATTCGTCAGTCATAATCTCGTTGCATTAACTTTTTTTTTGGGGTGCATCACAGTCGACACGGTGTTAGTAGTCAACGGATTTATAGCTCGATCGTAAATTTGCTGGGATGTTTCCGTTGCAGCCGCAATCCTTCATACACACGGCACTCGACATCTAATAAGCTAGCCGGGCATCCGGCTACCTTGTCTCTGTGTGTGGCGTCATTGACTTCTCTCGCCGATCTCAACAGACGATTCCGTCTGAAAGTTTGGCCATTGTGTCGAACATGCCCAGTCGTATGCCGGCTGGTAACATGAAATCTGTCCCGATGATGAAATTTACGCTCAAAGGTGTGGCATAATTTACACTTAAAATTCATTTACTACTTTCCGTCCTAGGGTGAATTGTACTGGACTTCGTGACTGGTGACGACTATTGACGTTTCAGTTCCTTGGGCATCAATTTGTTTGTCGTTGATCGTGTCGTCGTAATTGTAGCTTTTGAGTGAATATATTGCTATTTGTCGAAATGTCAGCGCCTTTATTCAGAATGATTGTGGAACGTTCGTCATTGAAAGCGCCCATGACTAGCGCTCTCATCCGTAATCGTCGATCGAACTTCCTCGACGACCACCATTATAAAAGTTCTCCTGATAAAAATTTATTTTTTTGTCGCCCTCATCTTAGGACACGGTCACCTGTTGGGTCCGTCCTTCACATCATTCGTCCCGTCCATACCGTTATATTGCTAATTTGTAAACTCTCCACTAGTCGGGCCATTATGTATCCCCATAGAAGGCAAACGCGAAGCTCGCTTTCATGCCAGACCAACTGACGATTATAGCCCGTTGTTAATCTATTTGGCCAAATTCGTCGAGCCTGCTATTTTTGAACAGCTCGACGATTACATGTCGTGGAAATCTTTTAACACAGTCAGTTTTTCCACCGATATCTTGACGAATTCGTCCGGCTTTTCAAATCTTGCGAAAAACTCTCGCCGACCTAAATCATGCACCTGCTCACAGAACTTAAAGTGTCGTCTGCAAAAACTGATCCACGTGTCCCATGCCACCGCATGCATTGCACGGTGCGTACATGCGACGTTTTCGTGATAAATATGGGGTTCACTTTTTCACGTCGACTGTACGTCTTTTCCGACCGTGGTAACAGAGGTACGTGGAATCAAATATTATCTTGATGGACGACTGAGTTTCGAATTTAGCCGAATCCGTCTTCTGCTTCCATCCAGTCCGAGTCCGAGTCAGGACTGTAGACACTCAGGTTTTCTAGTGCACTTTTGTCACTAGACGAATCGTACAAGTTATTTTGCAACTATCTCTTCGTTTATCGAGCGCTGCTAGCATTTCTTCCGTAGATGCCAATGCAAGGGTGACGCGCCGACTAATTTATAGTCTTTGTTGTTGTTCTAACTCTGTCGACATTGTCATTCATCACCTTGAATTATCCGATGGCCATTACGACAGCAAATAGGCCAATGTGTAGATCGTCAAACCTTGACTTACATTTCGGTTCACTCCGACGAATAACATCATGCCGCTCCTTCCTAGGCTGTTCCGAGTCTTAGTCTTGTGGCTATCCGGCCCTTGTCTTGTATTTACACAGTGACGCTTTTCATTCGCTCATCGGTATGAATTTGATGACTCATGGTCTTCTCCACGCGCTTGATGTTATCGAGTCGTTGCAAAGAAATTAAATTTATCAAGTCGTCGTCAATGCGATTTATCAGGAAGTGCTCGACGTGTTCGGCAGCATCCGAACCTCCTCTGGCATACTTAATCTGCGCCGTCCGTTCATTAATGGTTCCGTCGCAGTAGGAAATCGCTAACGTATTTGGTCTCACCACACTTAGCCGAGTGGTAATTCCCCCTCGCGGAATGGTCGAACTGCGAGCAGTAATAGTCCATAAAAGCTTCTCTGATCAGCTTCCACTTTTGCTGAGGCCTCTTCGAGAGCTGTCGATACCAACTCTTAGCTGCTTTGTCCAGGCACAGCAAAAATGGTCCAGACCACTCGTCAATCGGTTGACACGTCTCCTTCATATTGTAGTTATAAATCTTGATCCATTGCAACGCATCGTCAGAACGATACTGTTTCCCTTACCGCTATAAACCAATTCTATTGGCGCGTGTGTGCGTGTTTCCATAATGTGGCCTTTTTCACTTTAACATCAACGTAGCTTAATCGTCTAGTGAGGATGTAATCGCCCAATATCCTCTTTTTGATCGCCCAATATCCTCTTTTTGATCGCCCAATATCCATTTTCGTGAAAGTACGCATTACCTGACGTCATCTCCATCGCGTTTTATTCATCGGTGGTGATGTCTCCATCGCCCAATTAGTGCTAGGTGGTGTGGACAAGTGGACGTCAAGTTACTACGGCGTGCTTTTTACCCAAAAGAAGACTCCGCGTTTTTTCTCTGGAGTATACGGCAGCGGCGTGTTCATCGCTCTTAGTTCTACGATGCATCGCGCTACTCGCCCATTATTGAATGATGTCGGTCTCTTTTTATCCAGAAGCACCATATCCGCCTAAGCTCGACGACTCGATGGAACGAGGGACCTTGTTCTACCTTGCACCCCAAACACTTTCGTTAGCTCACGCTTTCACCTTACCAACTCTCTGCATATTTAGCGAATCTTAACGTATGATAATATCGGCTTCGAATGTACCTTTCGCACTTTTGACTCGTAGAAACAGAAGCGTGCTCCCGGCTAGCTTTTCAAGTGGCATCCTGTTGAGTGGTTACATAGCTCATTGATCATCTTCGCCCGCGTCGCTTGGTAGACTACCTTTCTTTCGAATAGCTAGATCCAGCGACTCTTCTTCGTTTATTTGACGAGTCGGCACAGAGCCCGATTAATCAGATGTTTATCGGTATTCATCGTTGGCCTACTAGCTAGCGTAAGGCGCTCACCTAGGGTCACACTTTGACCGCCATCTTCTTCTCCGCCGCAATCGTCGGCCTGACGTCTTTTATTACCGCAAGGGTTGATGACGTGGCCCACATTCAGCGAACGTTCTTTCGCTTTTAACTGAATACAACGACCTCGTTATCATCAGAATGTACCATCTATTCCACTATATTGGTCACTCGCTTCGAAGTCGTCAAATTGAATGGATCGATCCGACCTTGCGTCCGCGTGGGTGATTATCGAGATCATCAAGCTCGACTCAGCACTCAAAGCCCTTGCGACTATGGCCGGGTTTGTGCTGCTTTCGTCTTTCCATTCGATGACCATGATGCACCAGGGTTGTTTGATACCTGCTATCCCAAGTGCAAACCTTTAATTTTTGGGTGCGGCACCAGTTGTAATATACTAGTTAGTCAAAATTCTGTCAATACACAATCAACGTACCGGTACAACGATCGCCCAGCTAGTCAGCGCAATTGTCTTGTACGTCGATCCAATTACCTCGCGGTATTCCCTTTTGAGTTCAGTTGTGGTTCTCGCCTAGCTTTTTACAGGTCACCGGGTGCATTTCACACCCGACTGGAAGCCTTGCTGTGTCTTTGGTTATATACACCGGCTCGCGTTTCGCAAGTCTTTTAGGCAATACCGAATATAGGGTAACAGGATCGCCATTTGCAAGTCTGAAAGCGGTGCTGTCAACTGGGTCGCCGTCTCGCCGTGTGACGAGACTTGTATTTCTCTGGAAGCGAGTAACGCCCACCCCGGGTCGACTTAACTCTTGGCACTTCCAACAGAGACCTATACAAGCTATGCTCCTCGAGGCTCGAGAAAATAAATATTCCATCCCACAGAAGGACTTGCCTCAAAAGTGGACATGTGTCTTGGACTCAAAAAATTCTTCTCTGTAAATTATGTCTTATTATCTCCCTGATTGCAAAAGGACTCTTGAGTGGGTCTCCTTCATCCCCCCCTTCGTCCTATATTAATACCTAGTAAGATAAAAATTTAAAATCTTGCTCTCTCGTCGAGTCTTCTGTCTTCGAGTCTTGACTTGTCAAATTTAACGTGTCAATTCTTACCTCGTCGAGCCTTAATTCGTCGACTTCTATGTCCACCGGCTTTCCTCGTAGAGGCTTGGCTCGTCGAGGCTTTTATCTTCTAGTCTTGGATCAAAGGGTCTGACTCGTCGAGGCTTCTCTTGTCGAGCCGTGTGTCGAAAATTTTGATGTCCACCGGCTTCTCTCGTCGGTCTCACCACTCCTATAATCAATTCAATAGTAGGAATATTATGCTTGAAAATGTTTAACACCACAATAGCAGATAACCATTTATTTTATAAAAGTTCTTGAACGATGAACAAATGTACTGTGTTCGAGATACATAAGCAGTATATAAAAACGAACTACTTCAGTAAAATTTTCTTTTTGCGATTTGTATCGGGAACCAGAAAAGTTTAATCTATAGGATAACGCTAGGATCTATTAAACTTGAGAATATAGAGATTGGAAGTAAAACCTATAAAAAATGGTTTGTATAGCCCCCTTCCATAATGAAGATATCATTCAGCGTCAACGACCTAATGAGATATGCAAAAGAAAATACCCAATATTTTACAGATGCATAGTTATGCAACGCCGAACGTTTCAAACAGGCAGTACAAATTATGGTGCAATAGATTTTAGCCTGCATTTCGATTGCTAAAATTAAAACAAAAATACGAATATGGCACCACAATTTTAAGCCCGATATTACTAGTTTGACGTTTTAAAATTATATTGATTGGATTTGGACCACCCCGTAACATAATCGACGCTTAGCTCTACATGTTAATTTATTATTATTGCTATGTCCAAATGTGTAGGTGTAGCACGTCGCATATTTTAGTGCCATACATGAATGACAGACCCATAGCCAGTAAGATGTCAACACGGAGGTGAATGGCTTTCGCAATATTAAGGAAGCCTATTCGTAATAAGAAGTAAATGTACACAAAAGTATGAGCAGAGCAAAAATTTATGTATATAAAGACGTGCAATAGTTTTTCTTACGTGTTCGCGTAAAGTAGGTAAAGCCACACTGAGCCCGTTATACATAAAAGGGAAAGATAGTCCTTCAATTCTTATAATGCTTAAAAATACAATTTGTTGGCACCAAAATATGTATTTTTGAGGTAGGACTACTAATTATATGGAAGAACATCCCCACGAAGCAGTCTGGTTGTTAAAAAGGAATTCCTCGGAATTATAGGACGACAAACAAAATCTATCACGTCGGAGAGTATTGACCCCATACATATATTACAAAGTGGATATATATTATCTTTTTTTAAATATGGTAAAAAAAATAATGCTCTCCCCTTGCAATTCTACAATACCAGTAAATATACACTCAAGGCCTTAGCTCCAATTGGTAAAATGATTATGTCCAATTTTGGACGTGCTAGGTTGCCATGTATGTATGCCGATGAACACAATTTTTTAAAGACAATATATATATGATATACATCTGCTAGCTATTTTATAAAATACATCAGTTGTCAGATGACTTTTTGGAGATCTTTGAAGTTGTTTATATATAATCTTGGTTGAGGGTGTCGACATAAAGCAATGTGTTTCCTACTTATTAAATTATAATAGACGATTATACTAATAAATAGAGAATTTACGCCCCACGAGATACGTTCGCATGTATACATTTGGTCAACATGAATGGTGCAGCGTATGCTGTAATTTTACTGACAATATTACGACTAAATTTACAAGAGGCAAAAGATTGACAAATTTTATAGTATTAAATATAACGAAATAGACCATAGAAGTTGATTGGCACTGGTTACTCGAGGTACCTACTTTTATATCCACGAAGTCGGTAAATTTTTAGACCGCCGGAGGTAGTCTTGTAAACTGACGATTATATTCTAATCGATGATCACCTAAGTGGCTGGATGATCTTGTGGCATAAACATCTCGTAGTATTATTCGAGGTTTCCAGCCTTTAAAAAATGTCGCATCGCCACTGTACTTGCAAAAAAACCCAATAGATCTATAATTTTGACCAAAATGAATAACATATATATACACTATGAATTCTATTTATATACTGCATAATCCATTCACTCAATATAGAGAAGTTTTCTGCAAAATATGATTGAAAAGTTAGCTGTAAAAATTTTCGATGTGACAAGTATAGCGTACTAACCACGTTCACATCATTGCAAAATTGAATGTACCTACAGCTTTTTTTGACGAAAAGGGGTGTGTAATCAACTATTAAGATGACAAATACCTGATGTAGGTTTTTCCTCATATTGTTATCATGAGTTCACATTTTGTTTTTTGTCATTGTTGCCACATATGCTACTTACATTAATACATCGAGCACTATGCCATTTGAAAAAAGGTAATTATAAAAGTAAGAAATGGATTTTACTCATTGAATATAGACTAGGCATCTATAATACCTAAACATATACTTATTAATGCCATGTCTGAATCATCATCTTAAAATAGTGCATCAACACCAAATGTATTATCAGTGATATTAAAGACAAAACATTCTTGACTCGCAATCTTAACGCGTAGTCAGCATCCCGATCAAAGTGAGTCTTGATTACAATAAATATGTAGCGAACAAGCTGACGGCTCAACTCAGTATGTCTACCTATACGTGTACGCAGCTTGTTGATCAGTATGTTTGTTGCAGGTCATTATTAGTCTGCATGATAGGTGAAATGACCCAAACACGTTTTGTGATGGTCTTATTAACTTGTTAGTGCATTCATGGTATAATTTAATATACTGGAAATATCTATACCACCACTTTATTTGCAATTTTCACTACACTTTTAGCAAGATCCACCACATCACATGTTAAATAGGTTCCACCACACCACTCTTTACCAGCCCCCCAACATTACAATTTACTCCCCCCTAACACAACACCTCCACACCATACCACACCACCACACCACATTTCACTTAGCATCTTTAATGCTCTAAACGATAGAAATAAAGTGTTGGCGGTCGATACCGTCAAGTAGGAAGCATCTGGCGTAAAAACGTAAGCATAAAATGTACACACGTATTCGAGAACATATCCACGCTGCAATATGCCATCTACCTGTACACAACCGATCCGAGGTCGACAGAAAACAGCTACATCGGTCAGCGATAGTAATCAAGGACACACTATTGAGTCTATTAATTTGTCGCTGTCTTCCATGTACATAGCCATGGTGTAGCTAATGAGAGATCGCTCGATTACACACCCGTAACATAGTAAATATCTTAAGTACTCGTTTGTCGGTTTATAATAGAGTGCAAGTACTTAACTTTTCATTCATTCTTACAGCTTAGTGCCCAGCAGAAATAGCCATTGCAACTGTTTGACATAAATTGTGTTCTCTTACGTTGTCGCAACGTGAGCACGAAGCATGTTAAAAATAATGCTGGTAGTATGGGGAAGATATCAATCGTACATTTTGGAGATACTCGAGCGCTTTTTCTGACGTTGCAAACATATGCTTGTTGGAACCACAAGTTAGGGCCAACTCTTGTCTTAATACTGTCAGGAAATCCGCATGTATATTGATGGAGACGCTGTCTCTCTTAAATGAAGCTGATCACTGCACACAGTCGCTGCAATATATGGGTGAGATGTGCGCTAGACGAGGTGTCGAAGTGCCTTAAGCATAGTGAACATCGAGTACTCCTATGTGTAGGTCACATGGAATCGGAGCGCTACTCTTGACTTCGACAATCTGAACCTAGGATCCACAAGTAGCAGTTAGGCGGTAAGTTCACTTGGCGTCAATTTAGTAACCACCATCAGATGTGCAACAAATTAAGCTGCTTGTTTGCCAGTACAGAGTGTTTATGCGTTTAAATGCCGCCAGACTTAACCACGCCATTCAAGACTAGCGATTGCGCCGAATCGTCATTATCTGTCCAAAACAGTGATTAGGCAAATTCCTGCGACTCTTCTGACAATTACAGCAAAGGTGTGCCGGTCATTTCTTTCCCATAACCTACGCATAATTTTATGATAGACACAAATTATGATGATGCGGTTTGAAGATGATACTAGAGATTAACGGAAGTGCTATTTTTCACCACACGTTTTTATTATTTTCACCACACTTCAATTCCATTCATCGTTCCGCCTCTTCCCTCTGATCTACCTGCAATCGATAAACCGCATTCCGCTTCACCGTTTTCCTCGTCTGTCAGAAGTAATGACTTTCGCTTTCTAAATGAGTCGGCAACGTCACAACCTAGTTCTACGCTCGGATGGGTGCGCGTATGGTCCGGCCGTTTGATTTAGAATGAGTAAACCAGCGTTTAGATCAAGCTTCTTGACATGATCCATAAGTGCGTCTAGATTCGCAAAGACAATTCGTGTGTTGAGTATGACCACGATGTGGTGGTATCGTAATATTATGTAGTGGTGTGGCGCTGATTTAACATAACAAAAGTGATGGTGTGCTAGAGCTTGCTTAAAATAGGGTGGAGTTAGCAAAAATTGTGGTGTAAATTTTTTATCCATACAATTACGTCGTAGACGTGGCATTCAGCGTATTGTCGGCCTCTAAGTTGTATAAGGTAAAGTTAATGAGCAAAGTCAGATATCATTGACACGTATTGATCTTAAGTAGGTCATTGTATATGAATTACCAGAATCGAATTGTCGTCAGTAACTGGATGATCCCCATACTTGTAAGTGGCACAAGACTGACTAAAATAGAACATGATCGAAGTTAAAAAATTGCTAGTACATATCGTGCTAAAAAGAACGAAAAATAATACTTTTGATGGTATCATCAGAACCGTTCCGCGTATTAGTTGACACAGGTCGTTTACATCAACCATTACAATCATTAGTCAGTGCTAGACGCGCGCAGTGCGTGGTGCGAGATTAGCTGCCCTAAATGTTTGTAGTCCAACATAAGTGAGACAATATCGAAAGGGGTCTATTATAATATGTCATTTCATACTGAAAGTTTTTATTTTTTCATGACGGTATATATTTAGCCCATCTATGTGAGCTTCAGTTAATGTAAGAATTCTAGCCACTTTCCCACAATAAGTCAGTTTCCACGACTAGGGGAACACCCCATTCGTTGCTACGGGCACACCCGCCTGCCTCAAATAATAAAAAAGGATTTAACACTTTATAGTGCAGAATAATGTACGTGTACAGTACATTGCAAATGTATGTAATAGCACCCGTGCAAATCACTGAAATTGTTTGGACCAGGACTCTGATGTATCAGGAGGGTGGCTCCATCTTCTGCAAAAAAGAACGTTTTTTAACAATCGTCTTGGCCGCGACATTTGCTCTATATTCCCTTATACTCATACAATACGACAAAAAAACCGGATTTAAACTCGCACCAGCTGGACTCCCAAAATGGCGTCCGAAGGCCCGAGAGAACCAAATGTCGCTTTACATCTTTAACCACCTGCCGCTATGGTTTATTACATATGTTTTTCCAGGAACGAAATAAAATCAACCTACCCGGTTTTGAGGCTATCGAGGGTATGCCATCGTCGTAGCTAGATCAAAGATAGCAATATGAGGTCTGCAAAAGTTCCAATATAAGTGCGATTGTGGTGGGTCTACTGTTCTGTAGACCCGCCACGATCGCACATTCAGTAGACCTTTTTCAGAACTCACCAGTTGACACAACAATACCTCACATATGTCGCAACTGCAATTCACTGATTCTCTAATGTCTAAAGCGCAGCTGACATTAATTGCAGTTGACAGGATGGACGGGTAATGACACTTTCAGTTATGCATATTAGAAATGATACAGTCAATAATCATTTGCGCTTTTACCCCGTGCTCCGTTAGTCCCTTTCAAGCAAGGACTAGCAGAACGATAACCCTTTTGAAATCCACGAGCGTCTCGCACTTAAACTCTCGTAGACGTTCATCAGCATGTTAATGTATTACCTCGTGCGTAAAAGGCAATGATATATTTTTACTTGATGTGATCTGCCCGGGGTGATACAATCATCGGTATGTACCGATACGTACCTCGTCACAGACGGTAGCCTCAAGGTCCACGAATACTGAACGCAGTACGTGGCTGTCCGTGCCTGTCTAGGCAAATAAGTTCGCAAAGATTTCATTGCCACCGCCGATGGTCAGGTCTTTTGGAATCGTACTATCAAATGGGCACCGTGTTCGAGACCGGAGAGATCTTAGCAGGCGTTTCTGTTAAAAGTTTGCATACATTGAGGTGGACATCGAATTTATGCGTGGACTACACAGCGTGTGTATTGTGTAGACCGTTACATTTCGTACTTAGATTATAGGAAGGATCTTTATCCAATACACTTACTCAATTTACTTTATTACCGCGTGCGTGGTTCGCGTTTCCTCTGTGTTTGGCGCAGTCTGACTGGGCAATTATCAAATAGGAGCCCAATTTAGGACTTCACTCACGAGTTCGCGAAAGATGAGGAAAAGTTCGACACGTCAACTGTGGACACTCCTAATTTCAAAAAAGACGGTAAGGTTGGAGAATTTGAATAGCAAAGCAAGCCACTACCTAAAAACCAAGGTGGCAACAATGAATTGTTAGACGTTATTTGAGGACTAGCTGGTAAATTGGAACGTCTGGAGAGCTCACAGACAGATTTTCGCAAGGGGTTGATCACGGTAGGAAGGCCGAAAGGAAATTGGGAGACCACTCGGGGACGCCTGATAGAAGCCCACGTATGTATATATCAAATTTGGGAAGAGGGTCGCGTATGCATCTTCATTGGTTTATGAGACGCCTGCTGGAGAGAGGCAAGCAGAAGACAATTTTTATGGGCGACCACGATGTATATATTGGCAAGCATAATCGTAGATACGGTGATCCAAATTACTTTAGACTATTCCTCTGCGAGTATGGAATTGAAAGAGTTCCATGCGTGGGTCAGGTGGAAGTACATCAAGTTGCGGTATTTTCAAATTCTCCCAATACCACCATTGCAGCGTGTCGGAGGAAATTTTGGGTATTCAGACGCTAGGCAGAAAGAGCTGAAGATTCGCCTTTTATATGGCAAAGAGTTATACTAAGTTTGGGATCTATAAAATTGGAGTTGGGACGGCGATTTAAACGACAAGTGTTCTGGCACAAAATGCGTGTGGGTACTTCTGGCCTGAAGATGGGGAGGTTGACTTAATGGGCCACTATCTGGATGGTATGGCCGGAAGTGACTTATCAAGAAAATTGACCGTTAGTGTAGCCAGAATGCTACGCTTCAGTACGACATGGTATGTATGCTACAAGCATCATAGACCAATATTACGTCAGCTCAAGCGATGTACCTTTTCACACGCCCAAAAGACCTAAGCAATTCGTGGATTGAACACTTTCCGTACTTAGATATTATTTTAGGAGCGTCAGATAGAAACTCTAATTTTCAGTGCTAAAAACATAGTACAGTATGCGTCGCAAGCAATTAGAGTAGTCCTGACGGCCAAGGTTAATTATAAAAGGACGGAATACCTCCAGGAAGCAGAAGAACTTGCACATTTTGAGCAAAAGTGGGAGTCAGACATGACGAACAAGCGATTCGGACGGGACATTACTGGGCACATTCAAGGGGGTCATCCTTTTTGCTTTTCGTATTTAGAGACAATAAAACTGCGACATGGATAAGGAATTAATAGTCCAGTTCAACATCGTCATTTAAGTAACAAAGAAAGTGTTTTTCTTGAGGCAAATTGGGCATTATTGCTGCTTATTGCCTAAAACGCAGACACAACCGAATGTCATGACCCGGATTTAACTTTCGATGTATCAGATAATATGGACGAATCCACGGAAATATTGGTTCTAGACATTGCATTAGCAGAAATTTAGTCGGAAGTATAAACTGGATTGATGGCAGTGAAGATGCGAGGGGTACATGTGACCAGCCGAATGAAGAACCGATTTACCAATTTAACTGGTAGTGTGACTCGCATTCTGACCGCTATGGGACAACGCCGCATTGTGACGATCACTGATGTCTACTACACTCATGGTGTGAAGCATTTCCTACTTTCATATGAATTTTTGGAATAAAAGAGATACACTTTCGTCATGCGTGAAATCCAGCGTGTATTGACGAGCGCTGACGGAAAGCATGTCATATTCGATGTAGATCTGATAAAAAATGTGCTCACCTTTACTCAAATTGCAAAAGAAAAAGTATAGCAAGCGAAAAGTCATAATGTCAGCTATTAATGGTCAATAAAGAAGCGCACAAGACGCACTAGTTATGGCTCAACGATAATCTCTTTTTAATATTCGTAAGAGACTTGGGGACTTATAATATTACGCCATCAAACGATTGGCTGCATTTCCTGGTTCATGAATCAACTTATCTGATCGAGCACAAAAAGTCTATTTGACGTGTGCAAAGGAAAGCAGACAAAGATTCGTCATCTCCAGAAAGACTTAGGAGATTTCTCAACAATTGATCTAGTCGGTGAAGTAGTATGCTTTAATTTCTCAGGCCCGATGACTTCTCGAAATCGGTTGCGTAATCAATTCATGGTCACTTTTGTTGATTACAACGGTAATTACAAATAGCTTTTTCTGACCAAGATGATAGATGTGGCCTCTAAACAATTTAAGCATTTTTGACATATTTTGAGAAAGGATTCGATTGCAGCATACATATGCTACGTACCGACTTGTGTGGATAGTATAAACATGTCTTTTTGGGTAAAAGGAACACGGTGTGGTCCGACAGCTCATGAGTGCGCGTAATTAAGTTATTAGGTAAGGCTGAAATGATATGCAGAACTATTATAGACATGGCCATATGTATGATTTACTCGCGTAAATTGCCTTTAAGATTGTGGGGGAATGAGTTACAATACTCGGAATATATGTTTAATGTTTAACCGTTTACCTACCAATGATAACCCTAATAAAGTTTCTACATTACAAATGCTGACGAATACATCCCCAGCGTTGGGTGAGATTGTGTCTTTTTGGCTCTTCGCGCACGTTATTTCGTGACCCTGTGAATACGCATGTTGCGCAGAGAGGTAAGCGAGGCTTATTGTTTGTATTGATGAGTATACAAAGGGTAACCAATTTTATCTTTCGAAAGAATGAGATGTCGTTACATTATAACGCGTCAAGAACTTTGAAACTCTGAATGTGGAGCGGAACGAGCAAGTTGCTCGACGTCTTGCTCAATATGAACCAATTCTTTGGGAGAACGAAAAGCGCGCGGAGAAGAAGAATGCCACTTCATATTAAAAACGCGAAATGGGGGTTACGCGCACCAAACACAATAACCACGGCTAGCTATTCCACGAGCTTAAAGAAGAATGTCGACATAGAAGTCGTAAATATCGCTCATCAATTAGACTTAAAGAATTATAATGAAGCTATACGCAGCACATAGAAGGACGCATGGAAATCGGCTAAGCAAGAAGAATGAAATATTCTTGAAGCAAATAGAGTTTGTAAAGTAGTACATCGCCTAACAAATCTCAAGAGCCTGCATTCAAAGTGGGTCTATAAACCTAAAAGTGATGCAAATGGTGAGTTTGAACGCATCAAGACCAGGTTGGTAGCCTGAGATATTGAACAAGATTTTAGTCGTGATTACAATATAATTTTGCAGCTGTCATGGATATATCGTGAGTCAAATTTTTATTTGCTTTGGATAAAAATTGGAGAGTGTTAGCGAATCGCGGCGACATACCAAACGCGTATGAAAAAGCTTAAAAAGTACCTGAGCTAAAACATTACTTCGTATACCCCAAAAAATGATGATACGACGTGAAGTCTCAAAAATATAGGTGCAACTAGCGCAAACGAGATCGCGTTGGAGTTACTCAAGGCACGGTGGGGACTTAAACAGGCCATTCGGTTGTGGAGTGAATTGCTACATACCAAATTATATAATTGAACTCTTTCAAAAAGTCGTTAACATTACTTGTGTGTATTGAAAGCACATGCAGGTTAATTGTTGGTGTGTATGTTTATTTTCTTCTTGTAACAGCGACTCGGTCAAACCTGGTTGATAGATTTTTTGTCGAGTCAAAGGAACCTTTTGTCAAGGGCATAGGCACTATCAGTATTTTTTTTGGGCATGCGCATAGATTACGACGATGAAAAGGGTAAAATGTAGATCAAGAAGTGACGATACGAGATATGTTACGCGACATATATTTGGAGGAGGCAAGCAGAGCCTGTACGCTTATCGTTGAAGACTCGAGCAACTCCCATGATAAGAGTGTGAAATAATCGAGCAAATAACACGACGTTTCGGTCACCATCAATCATTTCCAGTCTTTTGTTGGACACTTCTTTTATTTTTAGATGCATCAGGTCATATTTATCGTACGCATTGCACAAAGTGTCCAAAAATCCCTTTTGAAGGTCAGGCGACGGCAAAATTGCCAAGGGAATTGCAAGATCTTTGCAGAGAACGAAAACAATGTATTTGAAAATGTAAGGAGATCTCTCGTAGCCTTAGGGTATTAAATCGATGGATACATCGATGCTGATTTTTGCCACGAATCAGACTGACTAGAAAGTCGATTATCGGTGTCTGGATAACCGTCGATGGAATACCAGTGTCGTGATTAGCTAAAAAGCAAGGCGGTAAGTCATTATCCACCATGGATGGCGGCTTCGGTTGTGGTTGTGCAAACGCTTGGGGTACGTGAAATAATTATCTAGATTCAGCTGAAATGCGAAAAATCTGTCATTTAATATATGTGGATACCCAGGTGGCATTGAAACAGCTAGGAAGTAATGGATCATCTGCAAATAATGAGACATGTTGCCGGCAAATTACCTTTGTAAGCTTGCACGTAAAAGCGGTGTATATGTCCCACAGTACCTTGAAAGTCGCAAACATGCCTGCTGACTTTATGACAAGTCTTTTGCAGCACCACGATCGAAAAAGATCAAGGGTTTGGTGGGTCTCGGTACATGTTCAGATGCTGACAAGAAATAAATGATGCTACAATAACCGATGAAATGGTTGCAAAATACGATGATTAACAGCAAGGGAGACACGTTTTTAAAGATGAATTTTGTTTGCATTATAGGGTACTCTAACTAACAAACCTGGTAGTAGGACGTGTAGTGTAGTCCTTTATGGAGGAGTGTCGGATGTATGACGACTGTGGGGAGGTAGTTAAATTTGCGGTTTTGGGTCGTTAAGCCATGAAATTATATATTGCGTGTTTATACGTGAAATACACAGCGTGTTTAGTGTGAAACATGGCATTACGTACTTAGATTAAAGGAAGGATCTCAATCGAATATACATACTTAATTTACTTATTACCGCGTGTGTGGTTCGCGTTTCCTCTGTGTTTGTCTCAGCGTGGCTGGGAAAATAATAAGTGCCCATTTAATTACCGCCCCAGCCAAGATGGTTCGATATTATCTTGCGCATGAGTGGATATGCTGTATAAGATAGAGAAATAGGTAGCATCAGTAAGTGAATGCGAGTTTTACTTAACAGTCTCCCCATCGACAAGTAATGGGTACAATGGAAGACAATCACCAATACAAAGCAGAAGTTAAACTTATTTTTTTTTGTATTGTAAATAAGGAAATTAAACTAATTTAGTGATCAAAAAAGATAATTTGGGCACTCAAAACAACCCCACTTCCCATAAAAACAAGCCAAAATTCATTTTTAAAGCTTTCACTTCTGTAACATAACAAAAGTATCAGGCTACTGGCTAGTTTGCTACCTTCCCAACGGTATGAGACTCAACCATAGCTTCTTTCATCTGAAATAACAATCATTACACAGGCCAAGACACATTAAGACATTATATATAACCGTTTCGTGCCTGTTGGTGTGACATCGGACCAGTATAAAATGTCGCAGATCCGTCAAATTAATGGACAACGTCTGCAAATATGCAAACACAAGGATGAAAGCCCAATTTTATATCAAAAGACATTGGCGAATTAAGCTACGATAGAGTTCGGCCTTATCAAATCCCTTTCGCAGGCATCAAGCGTCAATATCTTTCAAAAGCTGTCATTATCTGAAGAATATGGATCCAAGCAGCCAATTCAAAGCGACAGCGACTGGCATAACATACTTTAATAGGAGAAGCTGTGTATCTTTGAGTCCTGCAATTTCAATACCGCGAAGTGATAATTACAATGGATATCATCTGTGGGAAGCCTCATCGGCTTGCTCAATTGCTTGGTGCTCCTGGCGACGACATCACTTTCTCGCACGGATGACTTCATAGATCCCAGTGACGTCACATGCTCCCCGATCTAAACATGTTTGGTGAATTTGTCTCGGTGGTCGTGGAGGCAATGAAGAAAGATCTTCCTGGTGTAAAAAAGGTAACCGCAGAGTACACGATGTTTGATGTTTATGTGGTAAAGTCTCTATAAATTTTGGGAGGTGGATCGGTGACCACCCAGTTGAGACGTCACTATCTGGCCGAAAACGACACCGGGTGATCTAGCGATCCAATGGGAGATGGAAGGTGATCCCTGAGCGGCTCAACAAGCCATTCCAACCGTTACTAGGGTGGCGGAGACGGGGAAGTATCTGAGAAAAGACAACAAATTAGAAGGATTTCCATGGAGCAATCTGGGACGAGTCGCAGATATAGATAATTTCCACGGTGTGATCTGGGACAAAGGTGTAACATCCTGCGCATAGGTGATACTGTATACCGATCTCACAAAAAGGGTACTGATTTTGGTTGATTATAGCCCGATGTCGAAGTGTGAATACTCATGGGAGTTTAAGGAGTTGTTCTAAGACATGTGGAGGGTCTCTTCAATCAGATGAATTATGAAGGGTGGTACGTGAACACGTACATTGTCAGAAGAACATCTACTGCTAAATTGTACCGTGTCGATCCTTAACTATCTCGAATTGGAAATCAGATCGGGCATGTTCTGTGTTGATTATGGATATATCGCTGATGAAATTTTAGATCATGATAAATATGTTTGTTGAAGGTGTATGAGTGATGTTACAAAAGTTTAGACCGATAGAACTAGTGGAAGCCGGTTAAATTGACGTCTCAAAATGGATTTAGACACATTCGGCATTTGGGTACTATTTCGGGCTCATTAGTACCAAAAATGGGACTTCGGTACCACATTTTGATTTGGTTCTCTTTTGGCGTTTAGGAACAATATCGGGAATATTGGCGCTATCTTTGGACTACAGGTCATAAAATTTCGACACGTGTTTAAAGGGGCGGTCAAGCTTAAAGGAGATATCGGTTTGGAGAGTTACCTACAATTCTACTTGGCTTATAAATAAGTTGGATATTAATTTGGTTGGATAATAAAATAGTTACCGTTTTTACATAGAAAGTACGTCGCAGACGTCTCTTCCGGGCAGGATATTTGGCCCCCTGTCGATCAATACACTTCGCCACACCGTGTTTCGTGTACTCACCTTGGTCTGTTTGGCCAAGGTGGGGTTAAGGTAACTCAACTTAGCTCAAACTGCTAGGGTAGCAGCACACAACGGTAAAGGAAAAGGATTTTGGTTATAAGATCGCGATACGGCTCGAATGGCTGAAAAATCTGGACAAGGAGTTCAAGACAAGACCGAGCAAGATCGAATCGATACACAAGGCAGATCGGTCCGTTTCATTTTGGCGAAGCTCACGACCTATCTTTTACACTGCGCACTTCCGACAAGATCTTCCGATCCCAAGACCAGATCGGATCGATCCCAAGGCAAGATCGACGCAGGACAACTATTTGCTGAGTGGAGGTTTACGCCCAGCAAAGACTCTGATCCCGAAGACAGATTGAGATCAGTGTGATTTAAGATCAAGATCGCGACATCTCCACACAGTGATCGTCGCGACTTAAGATCAAGATCGCAGAACCCCAATCCGTGGTGTGAAGATATCTTCACCGGAAGCGAACTCTCAACCCCAAACCCTCAGCGAGATCGACATCTCCCAAGGCCGTTAAGAAGAGCTCAAGCCAGCCCAACTGACGTGTACACAAGGTGAGCACAAGGCCATACAACAAGGCACGGATCGGAGTACCCCCTCCGTGAGTCGGCAAGTCTGGGAAAGTGGAAGATCGACCCTCACATCTGCGAATTTGTTAGATCGACTTCACTGCGTTTACAACATGGATAAAACCGGTGAATTTTGTCGTTTATATTTCGAATTGAAAGAGAGTCTATAAAATATAAGTAAGAAGACTCTACTACAAAATGACACCAGACAGGACTATTGCATAGCATAAAATTGAAGGACACAAAAAGACAAATTGAGTATATTGCAGAATGCTTGTTGCCATATACTTACACAGGAATATGCACTGACATCCTATGCAGACGGGGATTACAATAGCGCTCAATGCAAATGCTGATGGCTCTGACAAGCCACATCCTTTTCTATCTGGATAGCGAAGAAACTCGCTGCTTTGACAAGAAATCAGGTCGAGCACATGGATATCTCTATCGCAACAACACATAGTCTTACAGGACGGGCATATTATATATTGAATGGGTTGCAAATCTAGACAAAACCATGAGATTGCGTAGCCCTTGAAAATAAGAACTTTCGTTGATCTAATATTGTATTGTTTTAGATCAAAAGTAGAAATATCCTATTATTAGTTGACAATGATCCGTTGCATTTGGCGAATGACCTTACGCTAATTAACGTCAAGTTCCAGCTGCTTACACCACGTACGACCTCCACGATTCAGCCGATGGATGCTCGGTGTCATCGCAGCGTTCAAGCGACGGTATCGCCGAGACCATCTTCAAAATGCGATAGACTGTGACGAGCGAAGAGAGGTTTCAAAAATGTACGAAGTTGACCAACTTGCTACTATGCGCTTGTCGGTGGCTGCCTGAAACGAGATTTTAGGCACTACCATTGCTAACTGCTACAGCCACACAAGGCTTTTTTCCACTGAATCAGTCATTTCAAGTGCAGTGGAGGTGGAAAGGGGTAAAGATGGCGCAACGGCGGTCGAGGAGGAAGAAAGTGAGCTGGAGGAAGAGCTGTAAGCACAGCTCAAGAAGCTGCGTGTTATAGATCATGAACATTTCAGAGCTCCTCGATCCCATAGGAGAGGATGAGACTGCACAGTCTGAGGTTATCGACAACGATATTCTAGAAGAGGTTTTGAATGCAGATGATGAGGAGCAAAACAGAAAGGATGCGGCACCTGCCGCAGAAACATTTATCACAACCAAGATCATTAAGCTTCTTCGTGATGCCTGCTCCATGCGCGACGTATTTCAGAAAATTCACTAAGCTGCTTATGAAGTCCTTCGCAACATCCAGCTTGATCTTAGCAACATTCCCACCATTCTAACCACCCTCGACATGTGGTTCGAGTAAGTTTTCGCTTCTATAATACGAAAAAGATGCTCATAATGAACTTATATTACCCTATATGACCATAACTTTAAAGCTACGACTAGGGGCACACCCCACTTTTGCTAGGGGCACACTCCATTGGTGCTATGGGTACACCCGCCTGCCTAAAATATTAATGAGGACTTTACATTTTATAGTCCAGTACAATGTATGTGTACAGAACAGTGCATTTGTATGTATTAACAACCATCCAAATTACTGAGAATGTTTGGACTAGGGATCTGGATGGTAAGGAGAGGATATCACATGCTGCCAAAGGGAAAAAACTGTCTTGAGCACCTGTCTTGGCCGCGTGATTGCATTTTTACCTCTATACTCATATAATAAAATAGAAAACACCTGATAATAACACGCACTACCTGGACTCTATAAGTGGCGTACGAAGGCCCGAGAGAAGGAAAATTGTCGCTTAACAGCTCCAACATCCACCTGCCGCTCGCATCGTTACCATCTTTTCTTCCAGGAACGAAATAGAATCAACCTTAAGGGTTTTTCGGCTACCCGAGGGTATGCCATCGTCGTCTTTGGATCAAAGAAAACAAGGCGGGTTCTGCAACGGGTCTAATTTTCGTGCGACCGTGGCGGGACTTACAGAACAGGCTAAACATCAGCGATGGTATCTATAATGTTGATGTATTACCTCGTGCGTAAGAGTTGCATAAACCTTCTTACCCTATATCATCTGCCCGGGGTAAGACATTCGACGGTATGTACCGATACGTACCTCGTCATAGACATTATCCACAAGGTCCTAATATACTGCACGTGGTACGTGTAACGGGGCACACATTGTGTCGACACGACACAAGGCGAGGTGCACCCGACGTGACGTGCACGTGCGAGGAAGCGCAAGCAAGTAGCTGAAGCCGAAGACTTTCGTACAAGTAAAATTAGAACTGGTATTTAATATAGTAATGTTTTCCTAACTAAAACATCTTTGACTTGTTCTAACTATAATAAACTACCATCTCTTATGTGGGACTCGTGCTCACCGCCCATTGCGCGAGTCTAGCAGCGATTGGTGTTTAATCTGGTTGATGTAACGTGTACCTCAACCGAGTGGAGCGCCCACGAATATTACCCTTGGGGGTAATATTCTGACAACATCACATCTTCGAGTGATGTTGATTTAAGTATTTTCTAAACTAGATAATACGAAAAAATTACTCTTTCTTATCAAATTTTATTTAACGAACTCACCCCGTTACATCACTCCTCCCTTAACCATCAGTCACTATATGGGCTGATATGATTGGTTGTGACAGAGTAACTATTATCATGTCGCTCTGGGTACGGGGAGCACTTGTTGGTCTTTCCCTTCTCATTACCACTTCGCAGCCCATGACGAGTAAGGCCGCGACTGAAGCGGCTGCACGGATGCGTGCAGCCGGAGAACAAGACACTGAAGACTCGGCATCAGGTGGTTATCCGTCTGCTGCTGATAATGAGCAGCCTGCAACACCCATAGTTGCAGGTGCACGTGTTCATTTACGTGCAGGCTCTATACCCGCAGCTTCGGCTGCGGGTGGTAGTTCCATGGACTGTGATCCCGAATTATAGGTGATCTATTCGGGCGAGTCGGACTCCACGTCCGACTCGAAGCCGACCGCGAAGTCTGACCGTACGGTTATAGGCACGAATACTGCTGCACCTCGCGGCAGTCTGGATCCTAAATTGCGGAATGAGATGTTCGTTTTTTCCGAGAAGTCCAGAAACGCTTTACCGGGCTCGAACCGATCGCGCTCGTATTCATTCGAGGCGAGTGTTCAATACGGGGACGTACATCCTCATGACGATGTCGATGACTCTTTGCGGAGCCACCGTAGCCACAGCCGCAATAATACGAGGTATTGCGGCGATCGTAGTGTCAGTACTTATGTTGGCACCATGCAAGAGGAGCAGAAACGTAACGAATTATGATCGGATTCCGAAAAAAGGCCATGAATGCCATCCGTGAGCGAGTCGAGAGAGTGATATGGATATACAACAGGGAGTTGTCGGATACCATTCATTGACTCGTCAAGGATCCATGGTCTTGACTCCAATGCGATAAACTATCGCACTGAGCATAAATTCTACATCGACGTTTTCTTTAAACACTGATGGTTTTACAGCAACCATAAGAGAGACGAGCTCTCTTTGGTGCAGCCGTGGAATTCGTTGATCGGCGACATTAAGAATGTTGGCCGTCGAGCTTGGCTAAGCAAACTTGTTTTTGCTCGCAACCGGTTTGAACGGAAGTGGCCAACCGGTGAACGGTACAAATTGCTTCGATTGGCTCGAGAGGCAGGTTTACCTTGTCTCTCGTGGGAAGAGAATGGTCTAAGTTGTATTAACAATTCAGTTCGCGCCCTTAGGGAGGCGTACCTCCCTAATCAACCCTACTAGAGGGCGTGCATTTCGTCCGACATGCTTCAAGTGATTAAGAACTTACTATCCCTTTGCGAACGTAGCGAGCGTTCGTACGACGATGGCCTTCCATCACAACGTGTGTCTCGTCGTAGCTCTCGACGAGACCGGGCACATCCAAAATCAGCTGGTATTGGGGCTCCCAGCTGTCCCGAGGGGGCGGAAACCCCCGCCACTAAATGAGGTAACCCGTCCTTAAATCTGAAACGTTATGGTGGTTCGATATACGCTCCACTAGGAAGCATTTACCACCGTGGGAGTCAACTAAGGGATGTGAAGGAGGAGGGAAGACCTCGTCCAGATCGTTCTGCTCACAATCTCGGCCCGTACGAGATGGATCGCGCAATTGTTAAATCGCGCGACGATATAGAGTACGAGAGGGACAAAGGTTACGCTCTGACCGACACGGTTTGGAAGCATCTCAAGGAGCACGAGATCGAGCATGCAAAGAACCGTGCTGAGCACGCGGTCGCGCAGCTTCAGGTCGAGCGCGATGTCCGCGTCCTCGTCGGTGAGCTGGCGATAGCTCGCGGAGAGATCCTTCGTTCCAATACCGAGGGCGCTTCGCTGCGCTTCCAGGTTGAACGCCTGGAGCACGAACACAAGAACCTGATGGAGGTTCTTAAACGCGGGAAGCTATCTTCACGGGAAGAAAAGAGCTCGTACTGACGGTACGGGCAAGACGCCCCACGTAGAACGTAGGATGCGTGCCCCTTCTACGTGGCATCTCTATAGTGTATGCGTTGCCTTGTCGGCGCACCATATATAACGGGCCGATATATTCGGGCAGTAGTTTACTGCTGCCCACGTTAGTCACTGCGTATCTAGGTAGGTTTCCCGTAGATAGTAGCACTAAGTCTTCTTCAACAAATGTATGTACATTTGCTCTATCATTCGTGACAGCGTTCCGTTTCTGACGACACACCGCGTAAGCGATGGAATCATGTACGAAACGGACCACTGCTTCACGATCCAGCAGATATTGTTTTGCTGAATAGATATTGTATTGTTTAGATCGCCTTGTGCGAACCGCAGCAAGATTCCTTTCCTCTTTCTGTTCATAGGCGAGGATGTCGTTATTCTCGCTGGAATAGTCATTGGCGATGCTGAAAATACCAGCAATGTCATCATCATTTGAGTCAAAAATAGCGCTATCGCTATTATGGAGGTGATCTTCTACATCGTCGATGTCGACTTGATCGACATCGGCGTCATACGTGACGACGTAAACGTTGACACGCGATGAGCAAGAGCCAGAAGGGATTTTACTCGAGCGAGTCCCTTCTCCCGTATCCAAGAGGCACTCTCAAAAGGGTTAAGCAGGCGTGGATGGAATAAGCCATTCACGAAAAACGGTGTGTGCTGGGATGTAGCATGCACCAAATTCTTGATGGGGAATTTTGCCATGGGTAGGAATTCGCTCATCTCGATCACGAGTGAACTTATCCTCGAAGAGATACTTCGAGGGCACGATTTGCGCGTTCTGTCCGGCCATCTGTTTCGGGATGGTCAGTTGTCGACACCTTTAATCCTCTTACGAGTGAACGGAACACGGATTGCCAAAAGTCCGCCGTGAACCGAGGGTCACGGTCGGAAACGATTTCACGAGGTAATCCGTGAAGGCGAAAGACCGTGTAGATAAAGACACGAGCACACATTTGTGCCGTTATTGACTCGTGTATAGAAGCAATATGCACCATATTGCTGAACCGGTCAACAAACACAAGAATACCATTATTCTTGTGAGCGTCTTCGGCCGGGACCGGCAGAGGCTGTAGAGGCGCACGGGATGAAGGGTTGGGCTTCACCCGTTGACAAACCGCACAAGCACAAATGTTCTTGCGTGCAAACTAATACTGGTGAGGCCAGTAAAAGTCACGACTTTTCGTAAGGTAAGTATTTTCCCTTCCACGATCCCCGCCTGTCGGGGCATCGTGACACTCATACATGATATAAAAACGCAAATCATTATGAGTGGGAACTACGACACGACGCGTGTCGCCGACAACGGCTGTGTAGTACAGCAATCCGTTGTGAGTCGTGTACCAATTCGAAAAGGATCGATACAAAGCCGGTAAACCTTTCAAAGATTTCCGAGATGGATTTACGTAATGATCCGTCAAGCGTAACAGATCATTATCTTCTGCGTAAGCCTCACTCACGTCGTCCAAAGGTTTTCATGACGGGACACTGACTAATAGAGCTGCAGCAGTTGGCGCTTGAACGCTGTTTCATTGCGCGCCCGGCTCGAAATCGGGTCGGCGCGATAGCGCATAAGCGACTACGTTGAGTCGTCCTTGGTTTATACGCCACGGAGAAGTTGTACTCTGCGAAGAAGTACAGCCACCTCGCCATCCTTTGCGAGAGGTGGGGAGTGTTGACGGCCTTCCGTATCGACGCATGGTCTGTTTACACAATGAACGGTCTATCCATCAAGAGATAGAGCCGGAACTTAGCCAGTGCATATATCACGGCAAGGCGTTCCTTGTCATGCACTGGGTAATTACGATCAGCTGTATGCAGCTGACGCAATTTATAACAGATGACACGCTTCGCGCCATCTGTGCCAAATTGCATTAACGCATAGCCGATCTCAAAATCGCTGGCGTCACAGACCACATGAAATGGTCTGTCCTGATCTGCAATCGCCAAGATTGTTGATTGCATCAAACTTTGCTTGATACTTTTAAAGGAAATATGGCACTCAGCGTTCCATGACCACTTGACAATTTTCTTGAGCAAACAAGAAAGATGAACAGTCGTCTCGGCGTAGTTGCGGGAGTACTTGTGCAAGTACGCCGCTAGACCAAGGAACTTCCTTAGTCCCTTAACATCAACTGGCGCTGGCCAGTCGGTGATCGCCTTGATTTTTCGGGATCAGGGCGTACGCCGTGTTTACCCACGATGCACCCAAGAAGTGGTATTTTGCTAGCTGCAAATATACACTTCTTGAGGTTGGCGTACAACTTATACTTGCGCATAAGTTGAAGAAACCCACGAACGCGAGTTTTGTGAACTTTAACGTCCGTTTTCCCGTCCAGAGCCCGGCTATGGGTGAACACATCGTCGAAGTAACTCGGTGCGAAGTCACGCACCGGTCTCAACAGATTTGTAACACATCTGTTCGATGTTGCAGGGGCATTACTCAGCCCCTGTGGCATCACTAGCCACTCCCGCAGCATACTGCAGGGGGTGCTTACTGCTCTGTACGGGGAATCTCGTTATTGCATGAGGATCCGATAGAATCCATCCATCAGATCCATGGACGAAAAGATGGTACTCTTAGACATACCATCTATGATGACGTCTTTCCTCGGTATCGGCGTCTGAGCCGCAACTGTATTGCGGCATTCAGCTTGTTGAATGCGTGCAATATCTTCCATCCACCTGCGGCGTTTCGCACACAGAATGTTGGAGAGCTGTGGGGGGATGTCGATTCCCTCACATGACCTGCTGCTAAGCGATCGGCAAAGAACTTGTCGAAAGCTAGTACTTGTTCACGAGGCAGTGGCCACTGCTTCATGACACAGTACTTCGAGCCCGGTTTGAGCTCGATCTCGTGTCGAGTGCCTTTGTCCTTAGGCAACTCGCAAGGTACAGATTCAGGGAACACATCTTTAAATTCGATCTAATCCTTATACAAAGGATTTGCCCGAAGTGACTCCCAGTATTGAGATGTGTATGGTTCAATTCGAGTCTTCTCGTCGAGGACACTTTCGTCCATCGATGAGCTGCTGAGAACCCGTTCGTTCTCACCAAATACTATTGCCGACCGAATATCGGCCACATACTCATCCTCCGTGACGAGTATGCAGATCTGCTTGACTTTGCCACTACGCAGATCACGCAAGAACCATTTCGGTTCTAGCGTCAGCAGTTGAATTTATCTCCGAAGTTAACTTCGGAGGCACAATCAGATCAAGTGTATAAGCGCCTACACTTGATCCGTCATTAACCAAGACGTTCAACGTCTCGGTTACATCCTGGAAACTTTCTTCCACAGGTTGCTGAGGGCCTGATCCTTCAGCAAGTGACTCTTGGGTAATTTTTTCCTCTTGAACGCGGGGGACTTATTCCCTCGACGTCTTCTGACTGTGGCTGTGCAATAAAAGACAGAGACCAAACCTCTACGGTCTACTCTCCAGTCGACCTAGGATGTCCATGTTGCCCTTTAAAGGAAAAAGGTTTATTTCTTCTAAGATTCTGCCCGCTAGGCATGCATCCATGTCCCGGTCCACTCGACTTATTCGAGTGGTGTACCTTCGGCGCCGCCTGTACTTCTGTACAGTTGCCGGGAGCTTGCTCCACAGTGTAGTGATTAACTACACTGTGATCTTGTGCGGTCGTGCGAACGACCGAACCGCAAGTGAGGCCATCTCACTCACTCGCATAACATCCACACTCTCGTGAACGCTCCAAGACGTTCATCATATGGCCATCTGATGAACAAGCGGCAGGCATCTTCACGGATCGATGCTGCCAGATCACTCTTGGCTCGTACCTTCTGAGCCAAGGTAATCCCAGGATGACATCAAATTTCTCATCCAGATCCAGCACGATGAAATCATCATCGTACTGTTTGATCTCTAACGTGTAGTGGATTCCCACTGCACGTTTCTTAACGGTAATCGATGCGCCTGTAGCAAGGAGCACCGTCAACCTCGTGAGAGGGATGTCGCGCTCAACGAACTTGAGCCTACGAATTTTCAGTGACTGGCGACGAACAAAGTAGTTTGACGACCCACAGTCAAATAGAGCACGAAGTGACATATCTTTTGTCACTTCTAACTTCAAGGTGATAAGTAATATCTTATCACCAGGTGTAGAGACACACAATGATTGTGTATCAGGAGCAACCTATGTCAAGATATTTGCAAATTCTTTTGAGGTTCCTGGATCAGTAGGGCTCTCCGCCCCTTTTGACCCCGTCCATTTTTATGGTCCGCCTCGCTATTGCGGTTTCGCGACAGCGCTGAACCCACAACCATTGTCCTTTTAGTCAAATGGTCGACCATTTCGCTCAGTACTGCTAGGTACTGGGCGAGGGGCAATGCACTTGTAAGCGCAATGTACTAACTTCTGGCAGAGACTTCACTTCTGCAATCGCTTGTTGTTTGAAGAGAGAGGTCTCTCGCTCTTAACGTAACAGAGGTCCATTGGTCCGTGACCTCCGGACTCTTGTCGTCTCGGTGGAAGATAGGAGCTCGAGCTAGCATGAGCCTGTCTCATGCTAAAGTCTTCCTGTTCCGCTGCTGAAATGGCATCTTCTAGAGTATTTGACTCTAGGCGGAACAGGTGTTTCCTGACGGGCCCTTTAGCGAGCCCTTTCTTAAATACAGTGATCAGCGTGTGTTCATGAACCGTATTGGTAGTTATGCTACTCGCAAGGAGTTGTATATGTAAAGCGTAAGCGTGTACATCACGCTTACCTCACTTGAGTTTCAGGAGCTCTGGTCGAGCCCTAAACTCAGCATTTGGCGGCTCAAACGCACTTTTGAGCCGGATCTTGAAGGATTCGAGCAACTCAAAAGCATATGAATCGCTCATCTCCAGCCCTAAGGCCCAAGTCTTGGCACGTCCTGCCAAGTGGGATTGAGCAAATGTTAATTTCATTTGATCATCGTCGATACGACGTGCCTCTATGGCTCTGTCGAGTTCGACGAACCATAATAACAGGGAGTCTTCTTTGACTCCTCTGTACTTGGGGATATCAACCCTTAAAGATGTCAGGAAGACATTCATTCGTCGTCCCGCCCACAACAGCATTGAATTGCGGCTGTCTCAGCAGCCTAGTCTGTTGAGCACCGAGTTCTCTCAACTGCTCGGCCTGTTGAGAGCCTTGATGGTAAAACAATGCTAATTTCTTCCGTTCAGCGACAAGTTTATGTTGAAGGACACTGGCGTAGCGGCATGTTGTTGATCTCTGTCAAGAGATTCCAACATAGTGGTAACACCGATGTCGCCCACGGTAGAGCTCATTCGCCCTACCGCGGCCCATTCGAGTTCACTCAAATGGGCGAAGCCTTCACGTGTGACGTGATTTTCATCTTCCTCACCCACCATGTTCATGTTAGATAAGATGAGTGGTCGCTGAAAGGACTACAAAGTGCTACAAAGTGCTACCAGGTGAAAGGGGGCACACATTGTGTCGACACGACACAAGGCGAGGTGCACCCGACGTGACGTGCACGTGCGAGGAAGCGCAAGCAAGTAGCTGAAGCCGAAGACTTTCGTACAAGTAAAATTAGAACTGGTATTTAATATAGTTATGTTTTCCTAACTAAAACATATTTGACTTGTTCTAACTATAATAAACTACCATCTCTTATGTGGGACTCGTGCTCACCGCCCATTGCGCGAGTCTAGCAGCTATTGGTGTTTAATCTGGTTGATGTAACGTGTACATCAACCGAGTGGAGCGCCCACGAATATTACCCTTGGGGATAATATTCTGACAACGTCACCTCTTCGAGTGATGTTAATTTTAGTATTATCTAAAATAGATAATACGAAAAAATTACTCTTTCTTATCAATTTTTTTTAACGCGCTCACCTTGTTAGAGTACGTGTTTGTCCGTGCCTGTCTTGACAAAAACGTCGCAAACGAGTCGTTGCCACTGCCGATGGTTTAGGTAAATCTGTGGGAAAGAGGGCATTCTGGTCATGACAGTTTCATGGTGTAACGATAGGTCAGAGTCAGGGCGATTAGCGCCAGCCATTATTTATGAGCATAAGTGCAGATAGCGTGCGAGGCAAACGACTGGAGCATATTGATAGCTAGCGATAAGACAGGAAATTGCAAGTGATAGACAGAATCTTATCATCTAATTCTTCCTTACGTGCTTCCAGTTTTACAGGTTACGAGCCTAATGGCTGGGACCACGAACGCAGCTCAAAATTCACCAGGAGGTGTAGCGAGTGCACCCTCAACGGCGCACGTTCACGCAATTGTTGAAGAAATGCCCGCTAAGGAAAGAAGCAGAGCTACCGACGATAAAATCCTCGCAGCGCTTGCCGACGTCACTAGCCGCTTGGCGAGTCTCGAGTCGTATGAGAGGGTGAGCGACGAGGATGAGCGGATACTCGGAGCTGTGGAGAGCGGCATGTTAGCATCGAAGGTGGACGCGAAAATGTGCGGCCGGTCGATGACGATTGACGCGCTTGGAGATGCGGAAGAGAAGCCACCAGCGGCGCACGCTACCAGCGCGCAGCGGAACTCGGTGCGTCGCGCTTTGCGTCACTTAAGCAGCCGCAGCATCGCGCGACGATGTACGCAGATTCACCGCAGCCTCAATAGATCGCTCCGCCGCAATC
The DNA here is from genome assembly GCA_947650285.1 of Hyaloperonospora brassicae. NCBI lineage: Eukaryota > Oomycota > Peronosporomycetes > Peronosporales > Peronosporaceae > Hyaloperonospora > Hyaloperonospora brassicae. Next base: position 260,481 of record CANTFL010000221.1, read on the forward strand.
GTACGCGCGCCCAGGCCTCAATGGTCACGGAATGATAAGTGCGTCGCAGCGTAAGCTCAACATCAGAAAGATCGACGGAAGTGAACTATACAAAGGGCTCGGCAGCGATTTCTTTGACTGGGGACGCACCTTCTTGCACGCAGTGAGCTTGGCGGAAGCGTCTTGTGAGTTCGCTTGTAAGGAGGGTGTTAAAGCTGACTTGCTCGGGCATTTCCTGTCCTTCACGGGGGAGCGCTACTACCACAAACAGGTCGATACCTAGTGGACGCAGCGGCCGACGCTCGAACACGTGATGGAGCAGCTACTCGCGACCTTCAAGACAACAATCACGGCGAATCAGGCGATGAAGCTGTTCTTGTCAAAGAAAGAGGCGAGACGCACCTGGCCTGAGCACTACCTCTACATGGTCGCGGTTAGCGACGCGCGTGGCGGAAAAGATTTGCTCGTCCTCGACAACATCGTGCATCACGCGTCGCCGTAATTGATGACGTGATGAGAGCAAAGTACGACTCTTGTCGGGTCGACTACCTGCGTCAGGCAGGGGAACTTTCGCACTTTGCGCAGTCCATCGAGCTCGGTAGCGGCGCAGTCGGCCGCGAGGTGATTGATGCACACGTCGCGACGAAAGACACGCGGACGTGCTACCACTGTGGAAAAGTAGATCATGTGAAGCGTTTCTGCCCATCGAAGGAAACCGGTGGCGGCGAGAAGCCAAGCGGCGATATTAGGAGCGGCGACATGCTGCTCGCATTGACCGAGAATAAGATAGGTGGTGCTGAGAGTGCCAATATGCCTCTTGCGTCGACCAAGAGGCATGCGCGCTAAAAAAAGTATCGCCGCGGTAGAAAGAAGACCGAGCTCTTCTTAGCGGTCGGTGACGCCAACGCGGGTGATTGTGACGACTAATTCATTGACAGCGGCGCGAGCCACCACCTCGTGAGCGACTCAAAGCTACTTGTTGACTCGACATTGTACAGCGATGAGATCGCCATGGCAGACGCCGAGTCGCTGCGACTGACGAGATGCGGCACTGTCCGAATGCAAGTGGTGACAGGAGGCGCCGAGAAGACTTTGCTTCTCACGGAAGTCTACCTGGATCCATGTCTGGCGAAGAACATCGTGTCGTACGGCAAGTTGGAGTAGAAAGGTTTTACGCTCATCTATGACGGAGAACGGCGCACTCTAACTCGACGCAGCAATGGCATGATCGCTTTCGACATAGCGATGGAGAGTAACGTGCTCTATGTGCAAAGAACTTCCGCGATACGTCAGAGTGGCGAGCATGACGCCATCATGGCGGTTCCCGAGGCCGACGACGTGACCGACATTGCGGGCGATGTGCAAGAAGAGACTTTGTTGCACTTTTACCAGCGAGTCGGCCATGTCGCGTTCGACACGATCGAACGCATGGCAAAAGATTTAGCATTGGGTATACGGCTCACCAGCAACAGGCGTGCAGCGTGCGTATCCTGCATGGAGGAAAAGCAGACACGAAACACGCGCAGCAGCAGCAGGACAGCGGCATGAACTCGCCGATCGATCGGATTGGCGGCGTCATCTGCTCGGACTTAAAAGGTCCGATGACGCCGCAGGATTGGCTACGCAACCGCTGTTTGGTTAATTTTGTGGACCACAAGTCCAACTACAGCCGCAAAATTCTCACGAGGACGAGGGACTCGGCGGCAAAGCAATTCTGCGCTTTCCTCGTGCACTTCGAAGCGAACTTCGGCTTCCGCATTCACGTGCTGCTCACTGACGGCGGCGGCGAGTACGCGAACATCGACTTGTTTTGCAAGCGCTACGGGCGTCGCCAGGCAGATCTCGGAAGCCCGCAACCAGGCGTCGAACGGCAAGGCCGAACGAATTCATCGGACGATCCTCAACCTCGCACGCAGCATGATGTTTGCGTGCGCGCTGCCACTGAACTTTTGGGGCGACGCCGTACTCTACGCTGTCTACATTCTCAACCGCAGTCCGTCGCGAGCAAACGACAAGCGAGCGTCGCCACTCGAAGTACTCACCGGTGTGGCACCGGATCTACGAAAGATCGTGGTGTTTGAATCGCACTGTCACGTGTATAGCGACCCTGGCAAAAGCGCGTTGCAACAGAGCTCGCAGATCGGCACGATCGTCGGCATTGCAGAGGAGACAAAAGGCTACAAGGTCTACCTGCGCAAGGACAACAAGGTGATCGTGGTACAGCACATCAAAGTAATCGACATGCTCACGGAAAAGCGTAGCATGCAGGTGCAGCGCGCGATGACCGATAAAGGCGATGAAGAGATGGATGACACAGTGACGAAATCCGTTTAAACTCAAGCATTGGCCGAGGTGGAAGCAGCAGTGACGCGCTACTGTGTCGATGGCGCGGCTGGAGCGAAGAGCAAGAAGTCGTGGACGCGACAGGCTCACGGTTAGCGCGGATCATCAAAGCGCGCGCAAGATACAGCGCAACAGGAGGGACCATAAGCTAGCGGTGAGGTCGTAACCGTAGCGTACGAGTGCGATCCGACAAGCTATAGCGAGGCAATGAAAAGCGCGAAGCGGTGCGAATGGAAGCGCGCGATGGAGAAAGAAGTGGCCGCGTTACAAGACAATGACGTCTGGCGCTTCAAGAGGCGTGCGTCGGGCATGAATGCGCTGCACACCAAGTGGGTGTACAAGACGAAGCCGGACGCCCAAGGGAATTTGGAGCGGTACAAGGCTCGGCTAGTGGCTTGCGGCAACGAGCAAGACTTCGGTGTCAACTACAGCTTGACGTTTGCGGTAGTGATGGACTTGTCGACCGTCAAGGTTATCCTCGCGCTTGCGGCCACGTGGGGGGTGCCTACCAAGCACGGCGACACCCCCAACGCGTACGTTAAGGGGGAAAAGGAAGCTTGTCGAGGGTGCTGTGAAGGGTGGCGTAACTGGACTTGTGCAGGGAACAGTGCAAGGCATTACAGGTCCTGGCGTTGTCTTGTTCAAGGGTTTGACATCGACGTCTCACACACAGTTTCGTACTGGGCGTCCGATCCACAGTTGTGGATCGCTCGCTCCCCATTTGGCGGCCGCCGCCGAAATCCGAAGCGTGTGGAAAAGGGCCGACTGGTTGCTGAGTTTGACGAAACTCATTACAAACCAGCCCTTATGAATCTCGAGGTGCTTGGTGCGAACGGACTGAACTCGGACGAGTCGTGTGACCCTTTGTGCGTAGTGCGAATCGATGGTGTGGATGTAGTGAAAACGGCAGTGGTCTACAACACGGTGAACCCGGTGTGGCGAGAGAGCATGCAGCTCGCCCTAGCGGGCGGAGAGGACGGGGTGCAATTCGTGGTGAAGAACTCGTACGGTGGCACTGTAGCCAAGACAATCGGCAAATGCATTTTGATTATGGCGCAGCTGCAAGATGATTTCAAGCCGCCTGAGTACTCATCGGATCTTGCGCAATGGGTTCATACGCAGGTAAAACCCGGAAACACGAAGAAGAACGTAAGCCACGTCATTGACGAGAAGGATTATTCCTTGGTGATGCTGAACAGGAAAAAGTCGAAGAAGAAGAGCCATGCAGCGTTTCTGGGAGACGAGGCGCACCAGGACCTCGTAACGGTTGTGTCATTGAGAGACATGGTCGTCACTAGCTCGACTGGTAGCGGCATGCTTGGATTCGGCAACTTGGGCAGTAGCACGCCCAATATTTCGCCGTACATTTCTGTGCACGTAGGCAAGAATGCTAATCGTACGAACACCGCAAAAATGTCGTTCGTCAAGAATCAAAAGAAGGAGCAAGTGGACCACGCGTCGTGGGGAGAGAGCTTTACGTTTCCGCTGACAGCTAAGGAGCTCAGTCGTGGCGGTGCGGGCTCGAAGCTGACTTTTTCGCTGAAGGCCAAGAGTATGATTGTCGACGCAAGACTCGGGTCGGCATCTATGGACATTGACGCGAGGACTCATGCGACAGAAGAGATGGTACTAAAAGACGAGTCCAGCAAGCCGATAGGATACCTCACGGTGAAGGTAGAGGTCACTAGCTCAGCTACATCGTCTCGCTCGCTGTCGTTTCAATCGATCGAGTCCGTTGGCGATATGGCGTTCTTGCCGTCAGACGCAGTCAAGGCTGGCACCATCCGCGTATCGTGCAAGTTCGAGTAACAACAGCTCTATTGTGTGTCGGGTACCTCGACGTTATATCATACACATCGGCGGGATGAATCTAAAAACTGAACAAGTAACGGCAGCGCATCGGATCGCACTTCTAGATATCGTCTCCCACCACTCTTGACTGTGTTCAACTCGATTGGGACCGGCCATCACGCGCCCTCCGCGCTTCTTCATGTGCTGGCGGGGTCTTTCCACGTTACTTGGTGTGCTATTTGGCCACACGAACGTCCTTGGGAAGGACACCTCTGTTCCTGTCTGGCAACCTGCAGTTTCTACCTTGACCACCGCGGACCCTTACGCCATGACGCTTCAAGTCCTCCAGGTATATCCAGTTTGTGGATTTGTTACAAAAGTTGTACGAGCAACTACCGTGACTTACTTCGAAATGGTCGTACATGATATTCGTAGTACAATTTGTTCGGCCGGCCGTACGAAGTCTCAAAAGATGGACAGCGCGAGCGACTGCAGCGGGTCCCTGAGTCACTTGATCGGATTTCCCAATCGATTGACGTCGTGACGTTAGCCGAGGCCGACATTCAGACGCAGCGGGACGACATGCTCGCGCAATTCCAAAAGTTTGGTTTTCATCATGTCACGTCGATTTTGCACGACCCGGACCCGTTTACCAGTTTATTGAACGGTGGAGTGATGATAGTTTCCAAGTGGCCCATTGTCCGAGAGGCACAACATGTGTACCGTAATGCTTGTCACTACTCGGACTGTCTTGCGGCAAAAGGCGTCAAGTATGCTCGCATACTGAAGACCGTAGATGGTGTATTCAAGATATTCAACGTGTTCGCAACGCATATGCAGGTAGAGAGTATGTTGGATTTGGTGCTGCGAATCGAAAAGACACTGCATGTTATACTGTGGGGCATGATGGACTGTAGGCTTGGTCGACGCTCGAAGGACGGTCTGACCGGATCGAGCAAGCTAAGCAGGTATGTTCATGCCCGACGTGGATCCATGGGCACGCCGCATAATCTCGATGTGTTCTCACAGATGCGCCAATTTATCGATGCTATTGGCATTCCGCATCACGAGGTAGGACAGCAAGCGTTGTAGTACACACAATGCACCGCGTGACTAATGTCGAATTCGTGGTTTCTGATTGCCATGGACTTGAACGTAGCCTTTGCTTCTTGCCGAGGACTTTAACGTGGACAACCATACGTTTGGAAGTGAAGTGGCATATCTGGTGGAACTGCTTCAAGCACACGAGCCTCGTCGGATCGGCGAACAGAACTTTACTAGCGAGTGCGTCGTGCGTTATTTGTTGCAATGCTTTCTGTGTAGGCTCACTTCCCATGTCACGTTGTGTCGAATACAGCCCACACACGAACGTACTGGTTGGGCGCGACGGGGCTGCGATCAGTAGCAAGTGCTTTGCGCAATATGTTCACAATTGGGGGCCGGCAAAGGTTTGTCGTCAAAATTGCTATGTTTCGACTGCTTACACTTAGCACTTGTCAATCGAATTGGTGGACTACAAACAGGACGGCGTTTACCATCCGTCATTGCTTACCCGATCAACTTGCATGGTGCATGCTGTCATGGACGAGGCTAGTTGGCTTGTGCATGCTGAGCTAGACGATATGTGCTATTGCCCGTGCTGTCCACTAGAGTGGCTAGACTACACCCTGTATGGCAGAGGTACCACAGCTGTATCGTCATTTGCGCTTGTCTGATCTGTTGGAAACTGGATGCAAGTCAACGGTGGACAATGAAGTAAAGGGTGGCGGTTGACAATACCTTTTACAGGGAAGGTTTTATCTGGAAGGTATAGTTGACAATACCTTTTACAGGGAAGGTTTATCTGGAAGGTATTTCGTAGAAGATTCCTCCTGACATGAAGACATGCATTGAGTAGACTCAGTCCAAAAGTTTCCCTCCAGTAAACAAGTTGTTTGTGAGTGCGTAGCCATTGTTTCCCTTTATCCATACTCTATTAGGGTTATGAGCCCAAGGACGACCTGCTATTAAGAGAAGCGCTAAACAAGACTACACTACAACAACTATACCATGTATTCCTCATCGGACTCTGAGGACGGCAAGAGAAAAAGACACAAGGAGATTAAGTTGGGATCGCAAGGCACTCCAGTTAATTGGAATGGAGAAGACTGGACCTTCTACAAGCACGCGATGCTCAACGCATTCGAGCAAAACCTACTCGATGAGATCGCAGCAGGAGGCGTTGTGGAGGACGCATCCTGGAATCAAGCCAAGAAGGACAAGTTCAAGAAGAGTCAAGCCGAGGTGAAGATTCTTATTCAAGGCTCGTTGTCGATGAAGCTGGCCAAGCAGGTGATGTCGAAGAAGACAGGAACCGAGATGTGGCACGAGCTCTGCTCAATTTTTGAAGGGAAGCAAAACTCAGCCATGATAGCGCAGAAAGTGTACCGCCTCCAAAGCGAGCTACACAGGACCCATTTGCGTCCAAATGGTGACGTGAGAAGTCATTTGTACACTTTGTTCGACATCAAAGACCAGCTCGAGGACTTGAATTCTCCTGTAAATGATTTACAGATGGTGGACATGATGCTGCGCAGTCTCCCGACGCAGATGTGCTATAATGAACTCAGAAGAAAGGTATTATTTAGCTCAAATATGAGTAAATATACGCCTGAGATAGTTCGCGAGATGATATTCACCGCCGAGTCGCGCAGTAAAGACTGGGAAAGCTATGCATTCGGGAGCGCTCAAGGCAAGAAGAAGCCAAATGGTCCAACTACTGGAACGAGAGGTGGCATGAGGCAAACCTTGAGAGACGATAAGACGAGAAAAATCAAGAATCATGATTTTGAGTGTCATCATTGTGGAGGTAAAGGCCATTACAAGAGAAATTGTCCACAATTGATGAATGAAGAGAAGTCGCGTGGAAGAAAAAGTGCTCACGCAAAGTACGCCAACTCTGGTAGCAAGACGAAAATGGAAGAGAAGGGCGAGCCTTTATTGCAACGCAAGGTGCAAGCAGATAAGCGTGACGTGGTGATAGGAGAAGCTACAAAGTTGACGTCAAAGGATTCAACTTCTAGCAACTGGTATTTCGACACGGGTACAAATGCCCACATAGTGTCCTCCAAGGAATACTTTACTGTACTACAGAGTATGGAAGACAGTGACTGGAATCCAATGATATCCGGATTCACACTCAATGGAGCGAAAGCAAAAGCTGAAGGATTTGGTACGATTATTCTTGCAACAGTTGTTGATGAAGAATTGGTAACAGTGTTCGTGGAAGACGTTCTCTACGTCCCTCAAGCTGGATGCAATTTGTTTTCGCCTGGTTTGGCTATGGACCAAGGATTCAGCATGTCATGGGACCCGAATGCTAAGATATTTACTATGACGAAAGACGATATCGAGGTGATACGGACACATCGGAAGCACCGCCTATGGACGTTTACTGCTCAAAATGCAAATAATACTGCACAGCACAAGAAAAACATTACCACGAAGCGACAAGTTATTGCTAACTTTGCAGTGACTGATGGTGTGGAAGATATCGATGTCTGGCATGAACGACTGGCACACACGTGTCCAGAATATATCCGGTTGATGGTTGATCGTGGCCTGGCAAAAGGTATCATGCTAAAGAGACGTGGGAAATTCGATTGTGTAGACTGTCATGTTGGTAAACAGCGGCGAAAGTCATTTCGAAAGGCGTTAGATAGAAATATCGCGAACGTTAATGACATTGTTTTTGCCGATTTGCTGATACCAGGAATAGGCAATGGATCCCCATATACCGCCGTCCTAGTCGTTATGGATGGATACTCACGTTACGTCAGTGTCTTCATGCTCAAGTCTAAGTCTGAGAATGAAGTCAACAAATTCATGCAGGAATATATTGCTTGGGCTGAACGACAAGTTGGCAAGAGGGTTGAGGCTGTGATTACTCATCAGTTGAGTGAAGATTCTCAACGAAGCCAAGGAGCTCTCGTGAGGCAAGTCCTTACAGACAAAGGGCAGGAATTTTGCAATGGTACAATGGCACAGTGGTATCAAGAAAGGGGCATAGTGCATACAAGAGTCGGCCCCAAAGCGTCCCAACTAAATTTAGTTGAGCGCACACACCAGACATTGATTGGAATGGTGAAGACCATGATGCACCAGTCTGGATTACCTAAATCATTTTGGGTGCATGCATTAGTAACAGCTGCCTACATCAAAAACAGAGTGTATTGCAAAGGGGCAGGACGCACTCCGTATGAGTTGATGTTTGGTTCGAGACCGGACGTTCATCACATCCGGGCGTTTGGGTCACTCACTTATTGTCACACGCCAAGAGAGAAACGGAAAAAGCTGAGCATGAATTGCCGAGTGGGATTCCTCATTGGATATCACGAGAACATTGTTGGTTGTCATGTGTACTTCCCAACAGAGCACATGAAAGGATATGTGTCAGATGTCAAGATAAATGAGGCTATAAAGTATAAGGATCGTTTCGACAGTGGATATACATCAAAAGTCAGACGGTGGCTCCAGACACTAAGTGAATACGCTGAGGAGGGCGCATTTAATGATTCTAGTTCTGAAGAATCCGAGGTGTCACATCTGACTGACATTGTAGCAAGCATGGATTGTAATAGCAGTACCATTCAGATGGAGACTGCTGAATCCGATCCCGACACTCTAAATGAGGCAGACCAAACCTTGTGGAATGACATGCTACGCAATAGTATTTTACCAGAAGTGGTCCAGACACAAGGACAAACCAGCGAACAATATTTCAGTGCGAGCAGTAGCGACAAAGAAGAAGGTCAGGAGAGCGAATCTGGTGAAACGCAGGGGGGAGAGCTAGAACCCAGTGACAGCGTTTCTCAAGAACTATCTGAACATGCTACGCCGGGGGAAGAGTTAGCACCCAGTGACAGCGTTTCTCAAGAACTTTCAGAAGATGCATCGGATCCTCCAGCTGATTCTACAGCACATTATCGCGCCGAATATTGTGACTCTGTTCCAGATAGCAACAAAGCAGTTGCAAATGACTCGGATATTTATGACGACGATAAAGACGATGCGGAATCCGGACTTGAGTCGCACAATGACGAGGAAACAGCTGACGATGATAACGCTGATGATGATACAGACGCAGATGATGATACAGCTTCAGGTGAAGAGAGACTGCTCACTGATACTGGACATATAACAGACCCTGAAGTGACTCGAAATGAATCTGTCTATGCTGCAAGTGACTACAATTATGATTGTTTATTCGATCCTTTATTCGATCCAAGCGACATGTTGGAGGCTGTGAACGGCACCACGACGTTGACCATTGCCAATGATCAGCTGATCGGCCACAGAAGACCCAGAGATGTCGAAGTCAGGCGAAGTAGAGAGCACAAAAGAATAAAAGAGGATCACAAAAGAGCAAAGATCACTCCGCGTCTACCCATATTGAGAAAGAATGATCAGCAATGTATACTGAACCAGCGCGAAGATTTCACGGTTAACGCTGCATTCAGAACACCAAAGAACGTTGAAAGCGAAGCGTACGGTAATCGCGCAAGTGATATTCGGACACCAAAGAACTTTCGTCAGGCGATGTGCTCGAAATATGCAACCCAGTGGAAAGCAGCTATGGACGAAGAATTGGAAGCAATGAAGTCCAAGGGAGTGATCACATTAATTTCGAAACGAGAGATGCCTGAAGACACTAAAGCGATCAAGACAATGTGGGTCTATAGTGTTAAAACGGACCACTTAGGCAACGTTATCCGTCTTCGAGCAAGAATTGTGGCTCGAGGTGACAAACAACGCCCAGGAATTGACTATGGAGAAACCTTCAGTCCTGTAGCACGTATGGCGACTTTCAGGATGTTCGTGGCCACTTGTCTATTGATGGACTTGACCATTTACCAGGGTGATATCAACACGGCCTACCTGAATGCACCCTTGGGGATCAAGCAGTACTTGGACTCTCTAGATGGATATCCTTCTGAAACTGACGACATGGTATATGTTGTTCACAAGGCACTGTATGGTCTTAAACAGTCTGGTCGAGAGTGGAACACCGAAGTAAATGCGTGGTTTTTACGGTATGGGTTTAAGCGTTGCACTACAGAACCGTGTCTGTATTACTACGATTCAGGTTCTGAGTTCGTATTGGCACTACTCTACGTGGATGACATTCTGTGTGCAACCAAGAATGAATTGTTCAAGACGAAAATGTTTCGGAGTCTGGACGAGGTCTATGGAATGAAGGATCAAGGTCTACTTAGCACTTATTTGGGTGTTCAAGTAGAGAGAAGCGATGATGCGATTAAAATTCACCAGACGAAATACTGCGAAGACGTTATCAATCGTTTTAACTTTGGAGATGCGCACGCTAGCAGAATTCCGATGGAAACAAACATACGACTTGCTGTAAACGATACGGATACCGCGAGGGCCAAACGCATACCTGACAATGGCAAAGAATTTCCATATCGTGAGCTAATTGGCTCATTGATGTATCTGGCAACATGTACGAGGCCAGATCTTGCGTATGTGGTCGGGCAGCTTAGTAGATACGTGCAAAGCCCAACACAACAACACATTGGCGCGGCCAAGAGAGTGTTAAGGTATCTGGTGGGTTCCAAGACTCATGGAATTGTGTTCCACGCAAACAATGATGGAAAATTAAGAAGTGATTTAACCGTTGAGGGATTTTGCGATGCGGACTGGGGAAACGACCCAGACACGAGGAAAAGCATTACTGGATATGTACATTGCTTGGCAGGAGGTGCGATATCGTGGGCGTCACGACGGCAGAGTATCGTGGCTCAATCTACGGCTGAGGCCGAATATGTAGCAGCTTGCGAGGCCTGTATGGAAGGGAGGGGTCTCATTCAGGTTCTAATCGAGATATTCCCAAGGTTGGTGTCGAAGTTTCGTCTCGGGATTGACAATCAAGCTGCCTTTGTGATGGCTACAAACCCGACCTACAGTCGCAGAACACGACACATTGAACTACGCTGGCACTACGTTCGAGATCAGTATGTGAAGAAAGCAGTAGAACTGTGGAAGGTAAAGACAGACGTGAATCCCTCAGACTTGATGACCAAGCCCCTGGCGAGTGCGCGTTTTGAGGCACTTATCACCATGATAGGGATGACCAAGAACGTTTTGCCGCAGTAACTACTGACGGAGGAGGGCGTGTTGGAAACTGGATGCAAGTCAACGGTGGACAATGAAGTAAAGGGTGGCGGTTGACAATACCTTTTACAGGGAAGGTTTTATCTGGAAGGTATAGTTGACAATACCTTTTACAGGGAAGGTTTATCTGGAAGGTATTTCGTAGAAGATTCCTCCTGACATGAAGACATGCATTGAGTAGACTCAGTCCAAAAGTTTCCCTCCAGTAAACAAGTTGTTTGTGAGTGCGTAGCCATTGTTTCCCTTTATCCATACTCTATTAGTTGTGTCGAATACAGCCCACACACGAACGTACTGGTTGGGCGCGACGGGGCTGCGATCAGTAGCAAGTGCTTTGCGCAATATGTTCACAATTGGGGTCCGGCAAAGGTTTGTCGTCAAAATTGCTATGTTTCGACTGCTTACACTTAGCACTTGTCAATCGAATTGGTGGACTACAAACAGGACGGCGTTTACCATCCGTCATTGCTTACCCGATCAACTTGCATGGTGCATGCTGTCATGGGGGAGGCTAGTTGGCTTGTGCATGCTGAGCTAGACGATATGTGCTATTGCCCGTGCTGTCCACTAGAGTGGCTAGACTACACCCTGTATGGCAGAGGTACCACAGCTGTATCGTCATTTGCGCTTGTCTGATCACTGATGTATAATTTGAGCGCTAAACACTACAGACCCTTATCAGCAGCCCAGCACCATGCCAACGATTGAAGCTTACGCGAATCAAGTCTCACGTTTCACAGTCGATTGGACTGCCTCCGAAAGCAGCATGAAAATGGCCTTGGTCGATCTCTTCGACCATTACCCGGTTCTTGGAAAGCATGAGTTCCCAGTGACCCGTGGGAAAGGAAAAGATGATGATCCGATGACGTATCACTTGGACGGGTGCTCGACGGACGATGATTGCCACTTCCGTAGTTTCCGCTGCTACTGCAACGGCCGGAACTGCTATTACGAGGGCAATTACACCAACGGATGGAATTTGGACTCGACACACCCGGTCAACCGCAATTGCTTGTATCAAAAGACCTCCTTTCGGTGCTTATGCGGACCAACATAATCTGACGGACGGCATGGAAGGTCTAGCACACGCATGCGAGCTTGAAGACTTGGGTCCATGGTACACTTGCAAACGAAGCAAATAGTTCCTTCAATTCCATTCTTTTGCCTTCAGACAGAGCTTCATGCGTGTGTGCACAGAGGGGTGTCGAATGAGTCGTTGCCGGTGTTCCAATGAACGATAGTTTAGGTGGACCATCGTGAAAGCGGTTGTCGTAGACAGAAAGCTTCTTGTCCTACACTAAAAGAAGCCTGAAGCCTCCGCACGATGATAGCATGGTGTTCAGTTGTGGACCAACGAAGGTCACTATAGCAGACCCCGTTGTCTAAAATGCAAGTGGTCAAGTGTCAGACCGCCTACTTCCCAACTGAAGAATCTCATGTTCCACTCGCCTCAGTTGTCCTGAGATTTCAGGAATCGACAACGCAAAGACGCCGCGATAACATCATCAAGGAGAAGAAGAAGGAGAAGTAGCAAAACAAGGAGGAGGTGACGAAGAAGCGGAACCGGACGCAAGAAGATGGAAAGAAGGCCTTTTGTACTTTCGAGACGCTGCTGTCATAAGCGTTCAGCAAGATCAAGAGCTCGTGTTCAAGAGGTGGTTTCAACTACGTTCGTCTCGATGACGACCGTCCAGTCATACAGAGACGCGCGGATGCAACTTTAGCCGTCGTCGGCGTCGCTTTCATTATAAAATGAGCAGATGCTGTCATCAATCACGACAGCTTCTTTTGCTTGGGACAAAGAAACAAACGTGGTCGTACGTGACGGCCTCATTGATTCAGTTATATCATAGTTGGAGAAAAGCAGCGGGAAGTCTAAGGCCCGGCAGAAATACATACGAGATCTGCACCCTTGACTCGTCCAGAAGCTACTAACTGAGCCTCGAAAAAAGGAGAGCGAGGGGTTGTGCTCGGCGTCAAAGATTGTATGTAGCATAGCTAAGGAACACCAGAGTACAAACTGACCTGACAGCTTACCGTGCAGCAAGACCAAATAACCTCTCCAGCCTCCTTGACTCACATCAAGAAGTAGTGACCGGTTTAACAACGTGTGTCTCGATCCAGTAAATACAGTCAAAGATTGCGTGCGCTTTGCACTCGTGTGCTATCTGTCGAACTGGAGATCTTGGAAGCTTTTCGTTCATGATATCAGGCTATGAAGCTCTCCTTGAGCCTCACTAGGAAGACTTTTTACCTTTTTCGCATTCGAGTTAGCAGTACAACACGCTCTTTACCTTCTTTTGGATCGTGGCGCAAGAATCTCGAGGCAAGGCTCAATATGCGCTTGTTGGTGCTCGGAGAACCTCCGGTCGAAACACTGACGACCCACGCAGAGCTATGCTTGCAATTGACGTTTTATGACCGGGTGTTATCGTTGCTTCTGTTCTCTTACCACATGCGATCGAATTTGGTCTGTCAGCAGACTTACTTTGTGACATATGGCAAAACAGCGCTCCGATCGCAAAGTGTTGTTCTTGGCGAATGCAACGTCTACTCAACAAAAAAATAAGGCCCCGAGGCCCGTGTTTACCCAAAGTACGTACGCAGTAGCAAAAATGCTGCGGACAATTAGTACAGCACCTCGGAATAGACCAACTTGCACCTCCTTTGCATAAACAGTGAACAGCAGTCGGCTCTACTGCTGCCACACTTGTGATTTATACGCAAAGCGCAAGTGACTAAATTAAACGTCGCGCCGCATGAGCAATAAGGCCCGCGCGAGCTCCGCAAAGGAGCGCAGCGTGTTTGGTACGTCCGTCACCTGCCATGCGCTACTCCGTCTCCATGCGCTCTTTGCTATAACAGTAGCTCCTGCTTCTTTTTCGCTACTTTTTGCACGGCCCGATATTTTATCGATGAATTAACACTCCCCCCTCTTTGTTGGCATGTTATTTTTACTTTATTTTTTATTTTTGCCCCGTCTTTTGTGCAGTCGGAAATATTCCATACGATGTGACCGAGGAAATGCTCAAGGAAATTTTCTCGGAGGCTGGGTCGGTCGTAAACTTTCGGTACGTGGGGGCTACGACACGGCTCGCTTTAAAATGGGAGGAGGGCGCTGTGCGGTATTTAGATTTGTTTTTTTCCTCTGGTTGTGCTTTTACATAAAACCGCGTACACTGTGGCAGTCTTGTGACGGACCGAGAGACAGGAAAGCCGAAAGGCTATGGCTTTTGCGAGTATGCCGACGGCGCCACAGCTCTTAGTGCCATGCGGAACCTCAATGGGTACGAGATCAATGGACGCAATCTCCGGGTGGACTTTGCAGATGGCGGGGATAAGTCTGGCGGATCTGAGCGAAAACGTCAGGATACTGGAGGCTACACTCGGTTTGGAGGAGCGAGCAGCAGCCATTTTCGAAACGACGGCGGGCATCCAACGATGGTGACTGGAGAAATGGCGATCCATGCAATCGAGTCGGCTATATCTCGGCTGGGACCAGTCAAGTTGTATGACATGCTGGTGCAGCTGAAGGAGCATGCAAGGCAGAAGCCAGAGGTGACAAAGAGCATCATGATGGCAAACCCAGCGCTCACACATGCAATCGTGCAGAGTTTCAAGAACCTGCAGATTTCCATTCCTTCTTCGACTGAGACCCAACCAGTGTTGCATGCCCCTCCTTCCATGATGCAACAACCGCCGCCAATGACAGGAAGGATGATGCCGCCTCCACTACGGCCACCCATGAGCGGGTCTGCGGCATCTGGCTCGGGTATTCTGGGTATGGCCCCACCTAGTGTTCCGTCGGCAACACCAGGAGCATTTGCTAAAGCCGGTGGCACGCGATGGAGTGCACGACCAGGACCCTTGGCTTCCCAGGCGACGAGTGCCGCTATGGCGAATAGACCAGCCCCTGCTTCTAGCCTGATGCACACCCAGCCCCACTCTGGTCTAATGCCCACACCGACTGTGCCGGCACAATCGAGTGGGCCCCCCAGCAGTAACCTGGCACATGCCAGTCGCGACCCCCGTCGAGCAGGAAGAGGGGATCCGCGTGCAGCCAAGAGACCACATCCCGCCGACCAAGGATCAGTGCCGTCAACTCAAGGAGCCAACGACGCTCTGAAGCGCGTCAAGCCGAGTGGTGGGGGCGGTGATAGCGTCTCGTCTGGTCAGTTCGACGCCATCGCTGAACTCGCGCGCAACACGACCCCGCAAAACTTGGACATGCTGCCACCAAACGAGCGGCAGATGCTGCTGGCGTTCATGCAGCAGAATAATATTCCATTTTGAACGGGACATCGTGACAATGGCGGTGATTGACTGCTTCCTGGTCGTCTGCGTCCTGGCGCAAGTCATTTCTTGAGAACACAATGTGATTGCTACCGTTGCAGTCGACAGAGACGTTAGCTACAACATGTGCGCCAGAATGCCAACCAACTGACCGCAGCAAGGACCATTCTTGACGCACAACAAAGTATATGAAGGCTTTTTCGTCAAGAAAAGCACAGAGGCGACGGCTGCTATAAATCTCTACTTCTTCAGCGTCGTACGTACCCCACAACTGTCACTCATTCATCGTCGACGCTTCGTACGCTGATTCGTGCGTTGAGTTTTGCCAGCACGGTTGCCTCCTTTTGGCGCCACCGGACCCTTGGCCTTGCCCTTCCGCGCACCTGAGAAGCCCGGGATATCGTTCGTGCTCTCCTTTGTGTTACTCTTGGCATAGCGACGTTTGCCACCAAAGCCAAACTTTGCGTCTTTGGCTTCTCGAGTCTTGTTGGTCCGCTGCTTTTTGCTCTTCTGGTCACGGTCTCCATCCGTGTGCTTTCGCTTGCCACTCGCAATAATCGAGTCGAGCTTTCCATCGTCACCATCCTTGAGGTCGCTGCGTGTGTTGTTTCCCTTCCTCTTTTTCCACAGTTTCACGGCCTCCAGTGTCTCCTTTTTCTGCTGGTTCCGTTCCTTGATCTTCTTAGCCTGCACCTCTTTCGCAACCTGTCGATGCGCCTGTGATTTCTTGCGCTCTTCAACTGCCGTAATCTTCTTCTGCTCATAAATGAGCTTGTCCTTGACTTTGGCCATGTGCGCGTCGCTCTTGAGCATCTCGGCGAAATAGTCGTCCGCTCGCTTGTAAGCCACGCCATCCTGCTTCAGTCGGTCCTTGGCCACCCGCACCATAGCAATCGTGTTGTTGTAAAATGCGACTTCCAGCTACAGTTCGTCGTGCATGTTCTCGAGCTCCAAAGGCGCTGTACACGTATCCAGCGTCTCGATCCACGGCAGCTGCTTGACGTCCCACTCCTGCACCAGCGACAGCAGCGCTTCGGTATTGTACACGCGCTTGCTCTCCTGCACCGTTGCGGTACTCTTGTTCCTCGCTGCGTCTACCTGCAATTGAGCTTCGGCCACAAGCTGACGCTCAATGGCAGATTCAGCTTCGACGTTCTCGTCGTCGCTCTCGCTCTCGTGAGCACTATTCACGACCGCAACGGACCTAAGTTTTTTCAGAATAACGACGCGTCCGCTCTCTAGCTTTATGCGCGCCGGAGTTCTCCAACTTAGCAGTCGACTCTTCGCTGCTGGTTGTACCAGTACTTTCGCACTGTGATGATAGTTGTGGACTAAGAAATATATCGGCGTGTTAACCACTGCCACCGACATCCATCGTTTCCTCTCACTATCTTGCATCTTCCTATGGACCTGGCATCATCATCGGCTACTAGAGCAATACATGTGGTTGACATGATCACGCGTGATCAGTATCACGATAGGTGTTGGCGACAGCAACGGTTAACCTCAGCGAACACTCCTCCTGACCGTGATGAGCTACTCACCTTGTAACTCGCGCCTTCATCCTTAAGTTGGCATCTTAGCCCCTCAAATGTTTGACGAGGGAGTGGCTTGGTCAGAATATCTGCAATCTGGTCCTTGCTGGCACACCATTTCACACTCTCGCGTCCTTTGCTAGTTTCATCCTTGATGAAGTGGTATCTAAAAGCAATGCGCTTTGCAGCGGCTGACACCATCTCGTTTTTCATCGTTCGTATCGCGCTTTGGTTGTCAACCATGATACTAGGGACACTTTCGATGTGAAGCAGCTCTTGAATAAGCTGCCTAATCCATCCACATTCAGACATTTGTCGCACCGGCGATAAACTCTGCTTCCGTAGTGGACAGCGCAACAACAGCTTGCTTCTTCGAACTCCACGCTATTTGGCCGCCCATTTACCGCAAGGTAGGCGCCGCTCGTTGATTTTCGGTCGACTCGATCACCGGCCCAATCAGCATCGGACCAAATGTTGACCTCGAGGTTTTCAACTCAAACAGCCTGGCTTGCCTTCCAGTAGCGCAAATTACGACCCGATGTGCCCTTGAGACAGCGAAAGATCCGTTTAATCAGCTCCCAATGGCACTTACGAGGCTTCACGCGGTGTCTTGACGCAAAATTTGTAGCATACGCTATTTCCAAGCGAGTAGAATTTGCAATCCAAAGAAGGGTACCAAGAGAAGAGGTTTCTCAATGCCATGGGGTAGAAAACGAAGCCGAATTGTAGCATCGCCAACTCGGACACGTGTCTTACTCGACCGTGAACAAGATGAGTAAAGACGGCTTCATCGAAGGACAATGCATGGACCCAAAAGTCGTATTTAATATTTGTGCGACAGCCAAGCAAGTACGCACGACATTTAACAACATTGGGCCGACACATCGACGAGAAAGAGTCGCCGTCTAGATTCGATCGTATGCTCGAATGTTCTGGGACCAATTACATTAGCACCAAGGTCAGACTATCGCTACGTCGCGACAATTCATGATGATGAATAGCCGCTATGCGATGGTCGATCCGATACGCAAGAAGAGCGATGCCATCAAAGCGTTTTAAAAGTGCTGTCACGATGTCAAGGTCGGATGCGGTTTGGACGTGACGGTACTACGCAGTAATAACGGTGGTGAGTACCGAGATAACGAGATGACTCGATTCTGCCGGCAAAAGATGATCAAGCATGATTTCACTGTGCCATATAACCCGGAGCAGAATGGCATGGCGGAGCAACTAAATCGCACACTGGTCGAGCGATGTAGGCACACTAGTTATTCACTGTTAGTACCATTATAGTCGGTGTTGGAGTCCATTGGAGTCGTCACAGTTTTGACATGTTCAAGATTGAACGCGCGGAGTGCATCACATATCATGCTCTCCTGAGATAAAAATACAACTTTGCGGGGTCTCGTGCACTGCGATACCAAGAAATTTCTTCACTGGTTCGAGCATCTTGATGCTGAAGCGTTCTTTCAGCCTAAGTGTAACATCGCGCAGGTCCTCCTCGTCATGAAACGCTATCAGCACATCATCCACGTGAAGTCCAAGTAACATCACCCGCTCCTTTAGTCCGCGCTCGAATAGATGCACGGGTCGAGTCTTGACTTAATAACCAAGTACGATGATGTACTCTGGCATCGTCTCATTCCAGCATCTACTCGACTGTTTAAGTCCATACAATGGCTTACGCAGCTTGAGTACCTTGCCCGCCTCGACGTCTAGCTTTCTGACTGCCTTCATGTAGATCTGTTCGCGCAGCTAACCCTTCACGTAGGCATTTGGAACGTCGCCTTAAGTCAGTCGTAGTCCGAGCAAGCTTGATAGTGCAAGAAATAGACGCACACTGCTCATTTTGATGACCGGTCCTAATGTCTCCGAGCCATCAACGCCGTACTTATGGCGATATACTCGAGCAACAAATCTTGCTCTAAAGCGCTTAATGTCGCCATCGGCATCAAAAATGATTTTAAAAACCCATTATCTGTCGACGATGTTTGTACTCTTGTTTGGTTCGTTGACAACCTCCCAAGTGCCATTTTCGACGAGTGTATCGAGCTATGCCTGTATCGCATCGATCCAGTTCTGTCTTTCAGGAAGAGTCATGGCTTCTTTGACGTAACTTGCCTCTTTGATTCGCACAACTACAGTTGCGGCACCGTCGGCATATCGAGCAGGCACGTTGACACGACGACACTCGCGTCGTTCTGCCGGCAATTGATTTCCACCAGTGGCGACTCGGAATGCTCTCTGCGTCAGATATGTTGTGAATGAGTACATCATCTTAAGCACGTACATCCTTGTCGATACCCTTCTCGGCCGATTTAATCGACTGAACATGCTGCGATACCAAAATCTATTTAGTGTGTTTGACGAACACGCGATGTCCCTTGACCTTGTTATCATATCCGAGAATATGTCGTGCTCGCACTTCTTCCGTGTACCATGGAATTACGCTTGACATGAACCGTGACCTTTTGTCCACACTTAAGTATGCTACCAATGTTGGGCTTGTGTCCAGTGAGAGCTTCAATTGGCGACTTGTTCCCGCCATTTGCGCGTGTCGGGAGTCCGTTTTGTAACCATGACTGATGTCGTAGTGCTTCCGACCATAGGAAGCGAGGAGCCTTAGCAGCATCAAACATCATAGCCCGCATGCCGTCAAACAAAGTCCTGTGGCGCCTCTCCATCTTTCTGTTTGAAGACGATTCGTCTGATT
Organism: Hyaloperonospora brassicae; assembly: GCA_947650285.1. Taxonomy (NCBI): domain Eukaryota; phylum Oomycota; class Peronosporomycetes; order Peronosporales; family Peronosporaceae; genus Hyaloperonospora; species Hyaloperonospora brassicae. The sequence continues at coordinate 280,305 of CANTFL010000221.1, forward strand.
CCGCTAGTTGCTGTCGGATTACCGCGTTTTGCACACCACGACATGATCTTGTTTGTGTCAAATTTATTGTCACTCCGGATGACCTTCACTCGCACGCCTTATGTCGCTCGAATCTTGTGAAAAATTCTGTCAACAAAGGAAACCAGTCGGAGTTAGCACGCATTGGAAATACTTCTTCATAGCTAGACGCATACTCGACGACATGCAAAGAGTGAGAACAGCCTTTTCAATCGTACGGCTTGGCATATTTCTTGGTATCAATACCAATTACGGCGCCAATCTAATTCGTTAGTGCGGATTTGGAAGTGTCTGTTTGCGCTTAAGCGCTTCTTGTTTGCTTACACTCGCGACATGCATCAATGTCACTTCGCTCCTTGTCAGTGATGTGTAGACCATCAGCAAGGTCATGATTTTCAATCATCGCTCCATCGTCAACGTTTACATGGCCAACTCGAGCATGCCATTCCGTGATGCTGTCGTTAGCTTTCGCTGCGACACTCGCAACAGCTGACGTGATTGCATGCCCATTAAAGTAGCAAAGTCTAATGTTTCACGTCCCACGGCCAGCATAATATCTGAATCCCATGTCGTCAAACTTGTACAGTCGTGCGCCTTGATTAGAAAATGAGGTGTGAATACCATTCTTTGCAATTTGACCAATTGATAGCAGGTTTTTGCGCAGCCCTGAAACCACGTGCACGTCTTGCAAAATAATTTTGGTTTGCATTCCATTGACATTTATCTCCATCACGATGTGGCCACACGTGGTAGACTGGATGGTACGACCATCTGCGACAGTCACGGACAGATTGCATGCGTACTCTGTTGCTGCGCGAATCCGGTACCGCATATGTGGTGAATAACTCCTGGGCCCACCAAACATTTCCGTTCATCACGGATGCCTCTGAATGCTGCCCATCATGATGCGTACTGACAGCTCTCATCATCAGTATTGTTGATTTCGAGAGATGTCCTGACCACATTGGCTGAGCCTGTTGACCTTTTCTTCTTCTCCAGAAACTTCTTCTTGAGTGGGCATGCTGTAGCAATGTGTCCCTCATCCTCACAGAAGAAACACACACGCTTATAATACTTCTGGGATCCTCCTGCGCTTAATTCGTCACCATCTTCATGCCTTGACTTCCATTATTTCTTCTTGAACTTCGGTTTGTTTCATTCAGCACGGTCGTACAGGTTTGTCTCTTTCAGCAAGGTCGTACAGGTTCATATTCTCCTTTGGCTTACAGCTGAGCCCCTTTCCGTTCCCTGTAATGGATATCAGGTATCGAATAGATTTCTCGAGCTCGATCCCGTACTCCAATCTGTCTTGATCATTCCTCGCCAGCAAGCTTCTCTTCTCTGATGAGCAAGAGTATGAGCAGAAGTATTCAAGGATAATCTTTCTCGGGTTGCCATCAATACGGATCGCCACAGATCTCATGTAATCGATATGAGATGTTCGCAACGCGTTGGTCATCTTGAGTGCTCTAAATAGCTTTCCCAGTTTAGACTGGATTAGCTTACAGCTATACCGGTTCATCATGAACCTGCAGACACTGCCGTAGTTGGCAGTAAGTCCTCGATCCGCGAGGTACTTGAAATGCCCAAAAGCTGCACCGCAAAAGTACATCGCCATAGCACTCAGTCGGTGCTCTTCATTCCAGACTACGAGATCGACTGTCTCAAGCGTATGTATCTGCACATCACATTGGTCCTTGAACGAGTCCCAATTTTTTCTAAGTTCTATGTGATGCTCTTATGCGGTGAACACAATGGCCTCAAATTCTTTCAACTTGGGTGCATTACCTGGCCGATATGCTGCTGACGACGGAGCCGGAGAGGCGATGTGCATTGTTACATTTGAGTCGGTTTGTCTCGATGCGTGGGCTTTTGCTCTCAACTCGCGAATTTCTTGTTGCAAGATTGCAATGAGTTGCATCATATCCATATGAGCATATGGGGTCATCGGTGTCGGTTGCTCTGATGACAAGGATGGAAGTGGAAAACCTCCAGTTCCGCCAGGATGTCTGAAAATGTCCCATGTCTCCAAACTGGGTGATGAGGATTCTCGTTGACGAGAAGATGCCATAATCTTCACATTCTCCGCTTTGACTCATAACCTTTTCTCTGATTAACGATGCACGCCGGACCATTCGAACTCAGCAGTAAACTCTTCGCTTCTTGTCGTACTAGTACTTACGCGCTCTGATTATAGTTGTGAACTGGGATCGGTATCACGATTAGTGTTGGCGGCAGCAACGGTTAACCTGCAACACTAAGCGCTGGCGTCTTGAGGACCTCTGCACCTGCTGCATCTTCCGCACTCACTAACGCACTGAAGGCGCGTCTCTGGTGGGCGCTACTGTTCTTACGGACCATCTCGAGGGGGAGCTACGACGACGAACTTGAGAGCGCAATGCGGATTTGCGAGCAAATGGATTGGACTAGTAGGTGCGACGTAACTAGACAAGTCCCACAGGGTAGTGGCGGTGTGGCGAGATTTGTCAATGACTGATGCCGTTTTTATTCTTTATTTGTGGGTACAGATTGCTATGACAAAGGATTTGGAATAAAACAGTCGATCGCCGGACGATTGCAATGGTTGTACACTTTACGAAATATACCAGGAAACATCGCCATTCTCATGCGGATAAAGTACACCATCTCTTACATCATACATCTACTTAAGAGGTCAGACTATCAGAGACATATCCTGATCATTGCGGTCTGATCTTTGGACATTGGCTGTCTTCAGAAGACTAGCAATATGCGATCTAATCCACAATCGGTTTGCATACTGTAGCCTGTTCTTGCGCACGTGCAGCTTGAGTAGAACATAAAGCGTTGGACAAAGCCGAACTGGCTTGGTAGCGAGCTTACAAAAGACCTCTCGCCGTCTTCGTACCCAAAGTATTCGATGACTGCTTGCTCGCGACCCCGTTTGATTTTCTCATTGTCTGATTGATACTGCGTGCGCCGCCTCGTCGTACAAAGTCCCCCTGTTTGTCGTCCACCAGCCACAATTACCGTTTGACTAAAACGATGAAGTTCCTTGTTCTGTTATTGTTTGCGCTCCCCGTGTCTTTTAGCAGTGGCGCTCTACAGATCCAAGCTGCGGAAAAACCGACGGAGCGCTCAACGACGAAGTTAGACCCAGAAAACATCCTATGGTGGCCACCAAACGAATTTCATACGTGACTAACGACTCTGTGACAGCTTCGTCTAAGGAGAGGATACTTGGGGATGCTGCTGCCTGTGACCTCGTAAAGTCATTTGGTATTGGGCCGAAAAAGGGAAACAAGTTATTGTTACTATGCCGACGAATACGAATTAAATATTGAGGCAATGCGTCAAAATACCTGCGGCATCCGTGCTTTAGGCAAAGTCCTCGGGTGGCAAGCAAGGTTTTGTACACTTTCGTGACAAAAGAGCCCAATTGACCCTTCAAAGTGACGACCTACTTGCATTCTACTCGGGAAAGAAAAGCGAAGAATTTAGTAAAGGCATGGCCGGCAATTAAGGTGCACATTTCGATGCGATCGTCAAGTTGAAGTAGTAGCATGTCGACAAAGTATGGCCCGAAATGCCCATGTATTATATAAGGGATCTTGTAGAGCATTGCATAGTAATGAAAAATGATCGTCCGAGACTAAGTGGGCTCACAAACCGAATTTATCTGTGCATAGTTTCTCGGTAATACTCGCGCACCCTTCTGATTCGCGTATATGCATCAGAATCCAGATAGAAGTCTATAACAGTATCAAAACGCTTAAGGTCGGATGCAGCAGTCTCTGTAGTTATTGATCGCCAATAGTAACTTCTCGGCGACGTCGTCCCAGTCTGTTTAAAGAACGTCTACGGCGTACACGCGCACTATCTGTATCATTGTCGTAACGCTGCGTTCTGGTTGTCCGTTTTATAAGGGTCTGTAACTCAACGTAGCTCTATATTTAGACCCCATCATCTTGGCAAAAGTTAACAAACTTCTCTCATAAATCATAAGTCTCTATCATGACAAATGATGCCAGGCGCTACAAAACGACGGAAGATGTTCTCTTCGAATGCTCTCACCCCCTGTAATTCCCATGCTGCACTTATTACCTTGGATACCAAGAATCCTGTGAAGTGATTTTAAAACAGTAAATAGCGCCGTATTCCCTCGTTGATTCACCGGTAGATAGATAACAAAGTTTATTGGTACCACCTAAAAGACCGGAGAGATACGACAATTACCGGCGGTTGTCCACTCAAGTAAGGCGTGCTCTTGCTGGTACTGCAATCTTCACATGTATGTATGTGTTTTGTCACGTAGGCGTAGAGCTCGGTACAGTAATAGTCGGACTTTACTCGATAAACGACCTTACGATCCCCTGGGTCCTCCTTTAACAGAGTCATGGCAATTTAGCAGAATCTCATCGATCAGAGTAGTTGGAAGTACTAATTAAATTTTTGGGCCTTCGCCAAGCACTTCCCTCGACTTGTGACGCCATCATATATAGTAGAGTATATTATACTCACTCACTACTAAACGGTCCACGATTTTTCCTGCATAGGCCACTTTTCTATGGGCCAGAATGTAGGAATCGCCTTTAAGGAACTTTCATAATGTCGCTCACTTTTCTATGGGCCAGCTTGTAGAAATCGCCTTTGAGGAACTTTTCAATGTCGCTCACTTCTCTTTTCAACTTGAGCTTTTGGGATTCTTTTTGTTCGCTCGGTTTTTACAATTAGCAGACCGATTTGTTTGATGCTCGGCGATTTTTAGCGCCTAGGCGCTTTTGACGGGTACTTTGGCACTCGTCGAGTCTCGTATTGTCGAGTGGCGCTGTCGAATCTATCCCACATGAATGCTGCCTCAAACAACTCTGGCGATTTGTCGCTATTCTTCTGGTGGTTTCTCGAGCGGCTTGATGTGTCGAGTTGTTCTCGAGTTGGTTGATCAGCAAATTGGACTCGTCGAGTTCAACTCCGCGTAGTTGAGGTTATTGTTAAAGTAACTCTCTATTCTTTCGACGAAGGAGGATCAATAAGTAATCTCCTTTGTGTGAGTTTATCTTTATACAGCTCGTTAAAACGTCCTGGTTCTTTCACCACTTGCCCCAGTTTGGTTTCCAACGCTTCCGTGGCCATCGTATCAGTGGCCGCGTTGCAGCACCGTTCAACGTGCAAATACCGTACAGAGTTGAGCTAAGCGACTAAATCTTTGCGACGCTAGCATCAACTGCAACGAGTCTTTCTTGCATGAGATCACCCCTATGGATTGCTGGGTGCGAGCCTGGAGTCACCCACGATAATTAAGTCGGGCAATTGGTGTTCCAATGCTGCTTAAGTCACGTAGTTTAGTCCCGTGTACTCCGAAATATTGACTGTCGATACCGAAAGGTAAGCACTCGCAGGGATCACAATGGTCCATTCCGTTAATCCTTGCAATATCCTTGGGCAACTTCCAATACCCTATGCTTCTCTGTCTACGCGGATTCGTCTAACGACAGTACATAGCCAACCCATTTGAAAGACACGCGCACTGAGAAGCTACGGATCCAGTCGAACACTCGACGGGATTTTGGAAGGTGGGGCAATGTGCCGAAACGACTCGTCGAGACCGATAGTCGGCGTGAGGACGCTTGCAACAAGTAGGCAAAATCAACATCGCGCTCGCTCACTCGATTGATATTCCGATGATATGAAGAGAGTGAGACAGCGAAGCTGACAGCATTCCACTTAACTCCTTCGACTATAAGAGCCATAATATTGTCGAAATTTGGGTGCATACGTGGATGAATTTTTCAGCAAAGGGAGTATGCGCAATCTTTAAGAAGTGAAGCAGCGCTAGCACTTCGCGGTCCGCAGGTTGGCAATTGATCTCGATCTTTTTCAAGAATCGACCACAAAACCGGACTAGGTGTAACATGCCATCTTGCATTTGCAGCAACGTACTGCTCAACGCCCAGTCATTAGAAAAAAGCATCACATTAACATCGTTGATCGAGTCAAAATGACGCCGAACTGGAAATTTATCGATTTGTTGCTGCATCATAGCGAAGGATGCGCGTGCAGCGACCGGGTTTGCTTCTGACAAAATATTAGTCTTTCTCAATTTGATACAGTACTGCCCCGAACACCGCGATGTTCTGGATGAATCGACTTTAATAATTAATCGTTCCGAGAAACGCTTCTATACCCATTTTTTGACGTTATTTTGGCCACTCGGCGACATTCAACAGTTTATTCGGGTCGGCTGCAAGACTTGTGCTGTCACATTGTGCGAAAAAGAATCCTAATTGAGTCTGTACTAAGAGGGTGATGCGAATGCGACACTCCGTGAAGCGTACCATAACCGGTCGAGCATCGCCTACCATCCTCGAAGATTTTATTTTCAAAGCAGATGTCGTCCACAAACGATCGACGACAAAACCCTGAGACTCTCTTGATTCGTCGGGTTTGCCCGTGACGAACGATTGCTCGCCGGGTAATTGACCATGCGTAGCAACGGATCAGGCTCGTCGAGTGATCGGATGTCGTCTTTAAGCTTCGTCATCGGTAATTCGCCAGTGCCACACTAGTTGAGCGCTATGATTTTGGTTGCCCGTTAACACGCACTTTCTTCTTCGGCAACTTTTACCTTGGTGACAAAGTCTTGCCACCCATCTTTCGGCTGATTATACCCCCACAACGCGTTGTCGGCGAGTTGTTGGTACATCATAGGAGCATTCTTAAGTCCAAACGGTATGCGCAACCACTCAAAATGCCCCGGAATACATAAAAATCTGACACGTGACGCGCTCGTCCCGTCATCATTGCTGCAAAAAATCCATTGGCCGCATCGAGTAGGCAAAACACTGGTAGCTTTTGAGTCCGGTCAATAGACTGTCAAATTCGAGCATTGCGTATTTCATTTTGGTCGTGACGGCGTTGACGTGTTTATAATCGATGCGTAATCGGATGTCAACGCCATTCTTCTTTGAAAAATGACTACAGGAGACGCCCAAGGACTCCAAGAATACAAAATACTCCTGCCTTCAACAATCCCGTCAACAGCTCGTACAGTGTCGATAAATGTCGAAGTGGAACCCGTCTGGCTTGTAGATTAATGAAATCGTGACCTTGGACGTCGATATCACACACTACTCCATATGCTGGAGGTGGTAGAGCGTTACCGCTGGAGATCATGATTCATTCGTCTTTCTGCAATGAACTAAACAGCTTTTCCCGATGGTCGTCCGTGTGGTCAGTGATTCACTCTGTTTCCGGTGTAATCCAGATTATTTGGTGCTAACTCGGTGAGATCCGGTAAAAACGTTTTTCTTGAGTATATGCTACAAGGCTGATGTCGCTCGCGATATGCTCGAAATATGGTGAATCGATTGGAGGAGGTGTCGATGGGTCATCCGTACCCGTCGCACCGGCTGCCTTTAACTCACAAAATGATCGGCGATCCAGGACGTTCAACTCTGACCCGTTCCTGCCTGTGATCGTATCACATCCGGCCTGCGATTCGTCGAAATGATCGGCGGTAACCGTTCTGGTATCCACATGACCGTCTCCTGCGCACGACTCGTCGAGTCGGGCTGAATAGCATGAGTCGGTACCATTACTATAACCGCCGTTTATGTCGCGGAGCACAATCAGTCCACTGAAGTAGCGTTCACCGAATTTTGTCCAGTGCCCATTGCGTCGTCCATTAACGTGTTGTTATTCGTATAATGTGCTCGAACCACCTTGGTCTAAATTGGTTTGTTCTCCTTGCACTGTATGGGTATGTCGACTCCTCCGTCCGACTCATTTGATCTGTCATTGCTAACTTAATCATTCCATCGTAATATTCCTGTAGGTTGTGTGTAAGCTCGACGCTCGGCCGCAGAAGGTCGTTAGCTCAACCTTTAGCATACTGGCGTTGTTCTTTCTTGAACAAACACCCGTTCATCACATTTCTTATATGCTGACACCGCCCAGTCGTGATACTTCGTCGCATCAAGTCTGACGTAGCTGTCGTCCCGGGGTAACACTTCGTGTGGTAGCCATAACAAATATGCTTAGTTCGCTGGACACGAAGCACTTCTCGTCGAGACGTTCGTCAGTCGTACTTTCGTTGCCGTCCCTTTCCTATTGTACATCACAGTCGGCATGAGTGTGGGTAGTCGTAAAATCTTTAGCTCATGAGTCAATTTGATGGATTTTTCCCATTGCAGCAAGATCTTCGTACACCCGGACATCCAGTGAGCTAGTCGGACCTTAATCTTTTTTATCTCCGTATGCAGTGTCGTCGACGTTTCTTGTCGACCTTAATTCAGGTATGGCAATTTTGTCTGAAAGGTTAGCCATTGCGTTGAACAAGTCTAGTCGGATACCGGCTGGTACCATGGTTCCGTCCCGAGGATAAGATCGACCCCCGCATGATGGGGCATATTCCACACTTCAAATTTATATACCACTTCCCATTCTAGAGTGATCCATACTGCGGTTCTTGATGTGGTGACGATCTTCGACCTTTCGATTCCTTTGAAATTAACTTGTGTGTCGTTTATCGCGAGCACTAGTAACCGTAGCTTCTTAGCGAACGATTCACTAATGGCCTACATATTAGTGCCTGTTTCCAGCAATATTTCTGTTACTTCTTTTTTGACAGCACACATGACTAGCGCTATCATCCGAGCTCGTCGATCGATCTACCTCGACTTCCACCATCCCAATCCCTTTTTGGATAGCAGCTTTAATTATTTCGTTATTTATATCTTAACACAAGGCTTTCTGTGTGTGTCCATCCTTGCGATAGAACGGCCTTCACCATCATCCTGATTATCTCGTTCCATCTATTGTTCTTCAACACCCCAGTCTTCGGGCCGTTGTGTATTCTCAATAAAGGCAAACACGTGGTTCAATCCCACTGCTGTTCCATTGACTGTGGCAGCCCATTGTTTGTCGGCCCAGTCAAGGTCGACGAGTCTGCTAATTTAAATGGCCAAATGAGTATATGTCGTGGAATGTTCTAGCACTAGAAAATTTATTCGACAATGTCTTGATGAAGTTGGCGAGATTCTTTATCCGTACAGCGACTCGCACCGACTGACATCATGAATCTGCTTACAAAACTTGCACCATCGTCTCCAAAATGAGCGTCGTGTCCCATGGCACCACATTCATCTCACAGTCCGTACAGGCGACGCTTTTGTGACAAAAACGTACCGACCCCAGTGGCCGAGTGGTAGACCACTGGAGCTGGGACCGGGAGGTACCTAAATCGATATCCCGGAGGGGGGTCCGATAACAGGGCGCCGGAGATAGGCTAATAAAGTACGACGAGCAACCACCCAATGGGTGGCCGCCCTGTCAACCCGCACCGAAGGATGTGTGATAGTTGGGTGGGCTGGAGGCCCTACTAGCCGAAAAGCCCCATAGTGTAATGAGAAGTGTGGGCCCCTAATGAGTTCAAACCGAGCCGCGGTACTCGCAGATCACCCCCGGGAGGTCTGAGGGGTCACACGGCATTTATCTCTTGTGACGAAAACGCGCGTACTTGGAGGTCCACTCTTTTTTCACGTCGAACGCACGTCTTATCCGACCGTGGTTCTATAGGTTCGTAGGATCGAGGGTAATCTTGATGGCCGACTTGGTTTCGAATTTAGCTAAACCTCTGCTACTACTATCATCCAGTCCGAGTCAGAGTCGAAACTGCAGTCACTCAGGTGTTATTGTGCACTTCCGTCACTCGATGATTCGTACAAGTTGCTTGTGCGGATCCATCTGCGCTCATCGAGCGCTTCTCGCAAACCTTCTGTGTATGCCGATGTGGTGGGGTGGTGATTGCTTTTTTGCGGAGTCGATACCAATTCCATACTTGCGCTCGGACGACAGACTAATGGAGGGGGTACTCAGATTCCGTGTTCCTGATAGCCTTCCTCACCTTGTGTATCCGGTGGTGGGGCGGGTTGTGCTCTTCCAGGTAGACTCGTGTCAATAGAAACTTGGCCGCGTTTGCGATGGGGTCGAGGTTAAATCTCGACGTAGAAACCCTCACACCGCGATCTTAGTTGACGTAATCTCGTGAAATTATTCACGAAATTACTTGTATACTTGTCGGGTGATCAATATGGGTCATCCTGATCTATAAAAAATCGCCTTGTCCAAATGCAGACCTTGATTCGCGAGCCTTCTGACTACTTGAGCCGTCTCTCGTTCTTGAGTACTCAATTGCAAAGGGTTTCATGCGTCCAGTCGCAGTTAAAGGGGGAAGGGTTGATAGATCTTGACGCATGGCCAAACAATTCAGGGATAATACTTGATTACAAAATGTGACTTTTACTTGGCGTCGGGTGGCCAGTGATTTACTTGGACGAAAACTGACACGTGTAATTTGAACCAATTATACTATATTATATGTTAACCAATCAAGCCAAACAACCGTATCCCAATCTCCATGTCTTAGACATCGCATGCCACGCGTTGTTCCCGCTAAAATGTAGAATGTTTTTAGCGTGCCACACACCTGATCTACTTGTACGATCACAGTCAACTTTATAGTCGCCGATCGTGTGGTGGAACCGACCCTGACCTGATCGCGATCACACACTTGATCACTAATCACGATCTCGATCGTCTCCTTCATCGCGGTTTCGTTTTAATTGAATGATCGCCAACGTAATAGTAATCTTGCCAATGATCCTGTCTATATCACTTGTACCCCTTCGCTCGTCGTACTTTAACCCAATAATGCAGATCCCATCCTGTCTGGTCATATATTCGGTACATTCTAAACCGTCAGATGATGTGATCCGACCAGTTGTCCAAATCGGCGTTGCCAACTCGTCTGCTATCTCGAATATAATACGAGCGAGATCTCTTCTTGAATAGCGAATCTCATTTGTCACTTCACCGCAGTTTTCCCCTGCGCCGTTAGTCTCCATACAAATTAATCTGACTGCACACTTATCCTTCCATTTGATCTGTCTCACATTTTACCCTCGCCATGTTCAAGTCAATTTTTTCTTCGTGATTTTCCAATAGTTGCCATTTTTTCGTTCAATCTCAATTTCACCTTTTATTTTAGCTTCGTATGTCGTAATCACATCTTCTCCGGTCTCTTTTATTCTTTATCCACCCTCTATTTTGTCTTTCTCGACCCCAATATCCTTCGAGTAAAGTTTTACAAATCCTGATCACCGCAATATCTTGCGACTTTGATCCACGCGATTGGGTCTGTAAAAATTCGATCGCTATACTCATAACACATAACGCCTTTCCACCTTCTCATACAGCCTCCCTGTATGCGATCGTTCACTCTCCAACGCAGTTATATTGCATCTCTCCTCCATTCGACGACCTGAACTTTATTCACCCGATTTCTTCTCTTCGTGCGACTGCATTACTTTATATCGACTCCTCATCACGCGATCGCGGTCCTTTTCTTGTACCAACGCTTAAAGAATAAGTCGGCTTCGTCCACACGCGACAGATCAATATATCCTAACCAATGGACTTTGACCTGTATGTGGAATTAGACATAACGTGATCATTGTCCTGATCGCATGTCCGTTATTCTTTCCACTTCGAACTCGTCTTGTGCCAGACGCCTACTTAACGATCTTCAGGTAATATAGCGTTATCTCAATTCACTCTAGTAGCTTCGTCTACTCTCAGTTGTTCCATCGATCAATCCAAAGACAGCCGCAAGAGTTTTAGCTTCGACGCAAATATCACTCTAAAGACTTATTAGGACGTACCTGATCGTTTTAATCTCACAGCGTGATCACCGAACTTGTCGATCACTTAAACGGTCCGTGCCATATAATCGCCAATTTTCGATCTCACCCCTCCTTTACGCGATCTATTAATAGTCAGGCTTGCATATCAACGCATAAGTCCAGCAGGTAGCGATCTTAATTCTGCTGACAGGCGCTATCTTAATTTGATTTCTTCAGTCGATTGATCACCACCGCTCTTGCCTGTTGATATTGGATTCGTATACCATATCGCCATCGTCGTAGATATTGATCTCGCGGTGCGAAACTCCCTAATGGTAACGTGGCTTATAACGTGAATCGGAAATTCCAACTGTGGATTAAATATAATTAAGTTTTCCCGAGGACGCGATCTTGTGGATTGTTAGACGCGTATGTCAATCGTTCGGCATATTATTCCTAATCTCTTAATTTCATATTCGTCACATACATCTTGATCGCATTGGTCAATGGCTAAACCCTGCGTTTTGCTGTGCCGTTTTTCTTGTGGTCTATAAGCAATGTCAGCTCGTTTTTATGCCCCACGATTAGACATAATGCATTTAAAAAATCAGACATAAATTCTGGCTCTTGATCATGACGGATTTCTTCACTTGCGCCAATTTATCTAAATACACATTTTTTCTTCTATGCGATCGGATGCGCGTTCCGCGGCGCACACGCCTTTGCAACCACATATCCAAAGAACAGGTCGACCCAGATCAACGGCTTCTAGTTCCCTTAGAGTATCGCGGAAAGGAAGGAATATGATTCATCGTCAGAATCGGAATAGGGTACGTTGTACGTTACCCGGCGAGCCACTTCGATCGCAGGGGCGTCCTTTACCTACAATACAATCACACACTCTCCCACATCCCATTGAACACTTTGATACAGATCTATTCAGTGAAACCTCGCCCTGATCTGCTAGTAAATTCGACCTACACCTTGGTGACCGCCCTCCAAGCTGGTAAGAGGATGATGTATAAAAACCTGCTGAAAAAGCTCTGGAATCACAAACAAAATTAGCTCTACGCGATCTTCTGACTTTAAACTAATCCGGGACAAAAGAGCAACAACCCGTCCTGATCATCCATATAGTCCGGCGCGATCATGACACATGATTTCGCATCCGCTAATGTAATCGTGGAAACGTCTCCAGTTAAATAGATATTCAAGCTAGAGATACAACTCTCTTTTACACGCGCTTGTATCATCCGCTCAATTCTTTAATGAAATACGATATCTTCTTGGACAATCGGTGGCGAATGGCGTCGTCGTGCGGCAGCAGGGGTAGCTGCAACTAATCGCAACCTCTTATTCGATTAGCGGTGTTACAGTAACTCGTCCAGCCGATTCAGAGTCAATAATTCTTGGCGATCTTGGTCATTTATCACAATTCAACTCTTTTCTTTCTACAGAGCTTCACTTGACATTGATCTGCGCTCGCGTTCCAATCGCCTCTAGCTTGTAAAAGTTTATTCTTAGGCCAGAATAGGAGTTTCTACATCGCTTTACGTCTCAGCAGTTGTAGACCTGGCACCTTGCAATCGATCGTTCCACGTATTCGTCTGATTACTAATTGCGCATCTCCGCATATGATTACTCGTCGCAGTTATGATTAGTCATCAAATGAAAACATAGAAGAAGTCCTCTATACTCTGCATCGTTGATAGTTAGATCAGGGAAGAATTCAGACGAGGCAGCCAATACCGTCCAACCTGTTAGTCATCATACAATCGCCCTACATGTTCTACTATTTGTCTTCACTCTAGCAGACCCATCAAAACTAGCCACCCAGATATTTCCTTCCTCCTCGACCGTGGGTGGGCATACTAATCGTTATTCGTGGTTGCTTCCTTGGTGCAAACGCGATCTGGGTCTTATCCACTTCTTGCCGATGGTTCATACTCGCCGCCAAAGAAAAAGGTATCGTGTCTTTACCATTCCTACATCGACAAATACCCAGCGTTCAGTTTGATAACAATGCATCCCATCGGTCTAATCACCCGTTGAGACCGAAAGATTGAAATAACCAAGCTTAGGTTGAATACTGCGTCAGCACTGAGATTCCACTAAAAAATAGTATGGTATAGCATCTGTCTAGAATTCTTACCAATGATAGTACTTCCTTATTTGGCATACCATAGTTAACTTTGTTGGGTTTTATCGTACGGCTTATAAAGGCGACAGGCGAGTTCATCCCTCATGTATGTGCAGCAATGCAGTCGATACGGCCCACTTTTTGGCTCGAATTACAATCACTGGCGGTCGATCCGGATAGATGTGTTTAAATAGAAAGTAGTCGATTTCCTACGTTTAATTAAATGTAAATGCGATCGTTGCTATCTCCTAGCGTCTCCTTCCTTCCGATTCCTGATCGCTTCAAGCAATTGGGTGCAATTTTCGATCGTCCTCGTCAATTAGGTTCAATTCCTGATCGCCTCCAGGGATCAGGTACCGATAGCGATCGCCTTCACGGGCTATACGACGAAGTCGATTTCGCCCAGCAAATTCCACTGATTTCGGGTCGCCATACAATCGTCATATCTAATGTAAATAGGCTTCTCGTGATTTGTTCAGTACTAATGCGTACACTGAAATACCCTCGATGAATCTGCTGTAGTAATTGAGACTTTCCAGAAACGAGTTTGTCGATCGTGGCAAATTAGGATATGGTATGCTTTTAAATGATCCTAGATCCTTTAAGCTCGCTTCTAATTCGGCCAAGGACACTTGATGACGCAGTTAGTCTATCTTGCGTCTTCCCCAGAAGCTATTAGGCAAATTTATCGATAAATTTACCGATTACATACATCTAGCAATCGTTCCGCTTTGCTGTAGAGAGATTCTTACGACTTGGTCGGTATTTATATATCGTCAAATATAACCTTCGCCCAAAGACCGAAGCCTTCATTTCAGCATCCAGTTTACCTCCGGTAAACACATCGATAAGATCTGATGATCCCAAAGTGATTGCATTTAGACCTGAATCAATCTTGAGATACCCATATAACATATTTTCGATTTGGCGTTGGTAAATCTGCGGTGCGTTCTCAAATCCAAATGGCGTTCACAGCCATTCAAACAGGCCTGATTGTGTTAAAAACGCTGAAATTTTTCGAGCTTGTTCATTCATCTTCACACTCAACCCCACTTGCCATATTTTAAGGAATAGTGCCACATGGTTCTATCCGTCTCCTGCAGAAAGTCGCTGATCGAAGGCATGAACTACATCATCAACCTCGTCAGCTAATTTACTCAGCTATAGTCGATACACGATCGAAAATCTTGTCAATTCTTCTTTATGATCACCACGATTAGTGATGCCCCTGGAAAGATGAAAGGGCGAATTACCTGCGTCGTCAATAAATACTTGATCGGATCAGCCAGCCTTTCGCGAAACTTAGGTGCGACCGGTCGTACCCCTTGTGCGATTGAGTTAGAACCTTCGACATCAATATCACAGAATGCCCCACAAGCCGCAGAAGGTAGACATTTCCTATGCCGATTATAAGGGCGGTTTGTCCATATCAACTGCCGCAAATTTTCTTGATCACTTGAAATTGGCTCCCCTGAGTTGCCCAATTAAATGTCTTTTAGTGATTACTTGGCCGCAGGCGTAACTACTTCCGGTAGGACCGCCATGTGCTAATTGGCATTATCGGCGAACAACTCTCCGATTTCGCTACTGAACGTCGACACGGGAAAATGTTCTGCATCCATCCTTTCCTCACCGATCACCACGGCATCATTTCGTTTTTCCAGTAGTTCGGAATCTTCCTGTAACTCACAGTCTCTGATAGCAGTACCGTCTATCTGAAGGCTAAATTTACTCGTTAAAAATGGCTGACATATCGCTTAATGTTTTTACCTTCGACTATTTTCACATCGGGGATTGACCCCTCCTGCCGATCTTGCTTCTGATCGCCCTCCATACACCCTTCAATTGTAAATATCGTCGAAGAGGCTTTTGTCGGTAGAAGTACTTCTTCCCCGTGCGACACACGCCGCTCTTATCCGACCATAGCGATCTTGTCAGACTGATTTCTTTTCTATTATTGACCGTTACCATCCATGGTAGGGATCGCGTCTGACTGATCATGGATCGTCTTTTCTCACAATCAGATTCCTCGCAATTGGTTTTTCCTGTCATGGTCGGCGTCACCACTCTGCTAAATTCCTTTAAAATGGTTTTTACACGTCCATCGTCTAACGTCCGTTCATTTGTATGATCCATCACATATTTTTATATCAACTGCGGGTCGTTTTCGTGTCGCAAAATCGTCTTCCTTTTTATCAAATTTTGCGCCATATCTTCGTCAGTCATGTTATTATTAGGTTGTAACTCGTCACCTATGCAGTCTTTGGCCTCTTCGTATGTCTTCACCTCTCGGCGCTTTATTAAACTTTATCGGAGTAGGATATGATCGTTGACAAATAATGGTCCTTCATACGCTTCGAGTGAGAGTTCTTCCCGATCGGTTGTAGCCTCGAACACTAATGTCCGCCATTTGTTATGTTGTTGCGACCCTACAAACATGTACACCCTGCGATCAAGATGTCATGTCCGCTGCCATCTACAATTCTAGCAGGGTACACAGCGTAAAATTACCTCGTGATCACATTAGTTTGTGAGATGTAGATAGTTGATCCTGCCAGGCCCGTTAGTCACAGTTGGTACCCACTCCACGTCTCGTCTTTAATAAAGTTTAGCTCTTGGTGGCGCGACATCTACCCTCACATCGTTAGGCTGCCTACTGGTATCACCAAGTGTTGATTATTAAGGTTAATCGCTTAAATTGACGATCTTAAAGAAACTCTGCAGGAATGAGAAAATATGGAAGCCCGAGAAGCTCTCGCCTCTATGAGGTCAAAATAAACCTCGACAGTGTCTAGCGTCATAGGCGGCAAAAATGACAGCGAAGCCGGCCTGAGCTATGAGAGCGCTCCACGCGTAAAGCCAGAGCAGTAGATAATAAATTGACTCTAGCGGATCGGATACTAACTCGGATCGACAAAATGTTTACATGGCTGCAGCTGCGGATCGCGCTCAGAAGACAGGAAACCAAATCGTCCATAATGAGAGATTTGATGAAGAGAGGCACTAAGATCGTGAAAACAGCCTCAAACAATGTGTACGCACTGTGGGTCGTATAGACATGACGATCGCGGGTGTTGGATGCGAATGACGTGTTAAAAGTACGGACGTTTATGTAATCATGCGGGCAAGTGCTACTACGTGTCCTTCGTATGCAAGAACGTTCACGATGAAGGAAAGGGGCGGATGGAACAGTTTTAAGCATGATTCGTCAGTGGTATGTTACTACCAAGTATGCTAAGATGTTGCCGGAACAAGCCGAGAGAATACTGAATTAAGACGCTCGCCAGGTTAAAATCTGGTACGAGCCGAGCGTTTTAGGCTCTGCATATGTGCTTTTGCGGAGAGAAAGTTGGTCGACGGAAGTGATGGCGAGTAAGATAACTAGATATATTATCTTATAATTAAAACTGTCTGCGTTTTATATCGAGTGTAACACGAAATAATGAGTACGCCCAATCGCCCACCAAGATGGAAATCGTCTATGTGTCGGGCGAGTCAAAAGGATCTTGAAAAAAATTTACACCAGGAAAATGGATCAAGCAAGCTAAAGTGGTTGGGAAAATTTACAACGAAAGTACACATTGTTACCTGACTAGGGGGCTGAGATCTCGATCGTAGACCCTACTATTTCTCGTAAGGTAGGACGTTTGATCGACAATAATCAAAAACAGGAGTGTGAGGGGATAGGTGATACCACGTACATGACCTAAAGACGCACAAATATTAAGATCACCCTAAATGGATCTCTAATGTAATATTTTGATGTGTGGGTAGATTATTAAGTCGGTCAAGAAGCGGTTTTAGGTATGATTTTAAAGGTCCCGCAGATATACGTCTGAGTTTAGCTAATTGAACTCTGTTATTGCCTACAAGTAAGAATATATCGTGCTGGACGTAGATCTCTGTACGCATCGTACATGCAACCGAGCATGGTCCTAGAACAGCACGTGATTATACAGATTGGTGAATCTATAAAGATAAGGATCGTTAATATCAAGTTCAACGCTAAGCTACGAGCGAGGCGTAATACAACATGGGTACCCACCGTGACCACCGAAATGGGTCGGATCAATCACTTGCATCTGACAAATCTCAGCGATACAGAAGTAACCCTCGACCGCGGACCGGATTTTGATTAAATTATGGCTGCCGGTATGGTGCCTCGATACCCAGGCTACGTCTTGGTAAGAGTGAGACGGTACAACGAGTGGCAGACGCTATCCTTTAAAGCAAATACAGAAAAAGAGAAAAAAAACTGCCACTTCAACGCTGGTTCGCTTGTGGATCAACCACCATACCCTTCGCCAAAAAAGATTTGAAGTCGACCGAAAGAGAATTATGGATCAACAGACAACCCGAATCAGACGATTAAGTTGTTCCTCGTGTGGAGCCACTACCACGTGTCGTCAACACGATCGAGAAGAATGACGGAGGCGATCGAGTACCAGATTAGCCAATGGTAGGAGGTGAATCGAATAATGACAGGAATTCTGGTCGATCGCATGAAGGATCGCGTGACGTGATTGATGACCTACAAGTGGATCATCGATCAACAAGAGTACGGCCTGTGGTTACATTATTGCTGAACAAGCGACGAACGACGGAGCAGGCGATCAGTCCAAGAAAAAGCCCGGACCTATACGAGATTGAACGATCGATGAGGAGCCATGTCAGGAAGATGATCGAATCGAGGAAGAGTCGGATCTCTCTACCTACCCTCATTTATGTGATTTATCGTTCGCCGAAGATGTAAATCAGCACATGGCGGTACTGCCTGATATGTTATGCCCACTGCAGAAGTTACGATTGACGATATTCAGATAGGCAGTCCGGGCGTCTCGCTGACTGATGACCAGAAACTATTGAGACAATCGATCTGGAGAAATAAGCACCTTCTAATTGGTGAAAGAAACGCACTCCCTCCAGCCGCACAGACGCGATATGCAATATTTACGTGTGAGGAGCGAGCCCGATCGCACAGAGAGTACGGCCAGTAGCACCCAAGTTTTGTTATATTTTTAGCGGACTTGATTAAAGTACTGTGATCAGCCAAGATTATTCGACATTCCCCATAATCATGGGCTTTGCCGATCGTCGAAATTATTACAAAGGATGGCGTGGACATTTGGTTGTGTGTTGATAATCGACGGGTAATTTAGCTAACTATACTGATAGTTCAATCAATGCCATTGACTAGTGAGCTTTTTAACAAGACATCGGCAAAGCGATGCGGTACTGATAATTGGATATGGAAAGCGGGTATTGGGTGGTGGAGATGACGGATCGAGCAAAACGTATATCCGCATTCGATACGCCATCAGGCCTGTTTGATTGTATACGGATGCCGTTAGGTTAAAAGATGCTCCGCAAATTGACCGACGCCTAATCGACAATGCATTGTATGGCTATTTGAAGATCGGTCCTGATTCAGAAGCCTCCTTTATGGAGCCGTTTAAACAGATCAACGTGTTTATAGAAGGAAAACCGAACATTGTAAAAAAAACTTCTGTGCTATCTCGAATATTGTACATCGATGACACATTAATTCCAGCTATAGTGTAGACTTATCTAATGCGAAAGTGGAAGGATTGGTACGTCTATGCGACAAGAAGAATCTGTCGTTAAGCCTGTCCAAACGTTTTGGGGACGGCGCAAGGTGAATAATCTTGGTCATTAAGTATCATTTGCTGAAATGGTAGGCCACCCAAGGGACCACGGACAGCTGGTTCTAATTCCGTTTCCTCGAACACTGCGGTAGAAGCAGATTTTTTAAGAAAATTTAATGTACGATTTTCTATTCATTGAAGACTTTGCAATACACATATAAGTGCTCTACGAACTACGCGAAGCAGATTTCCACGAAATCCGCCGCATGAAAGAAATAAAGTCATCTATTCCAAGTGGAGAGACAGTTGACGATCGGTTTTGTCGGGAGAATTGTGACACAAATCGTATCGGTAATACAGAGGGCGGTCCGAAAGTGGACGCTCGCAAAGAGTTAAAGTGCTATTGTATCCGTGTAGCAGGAAGCAATTAAGAGTCTTTCTGTGGGTAAAGGGGCGTCCTGACTTTAGTGAACAGAAGTCAATGGGTAAGAGCAATGAGTTCAATCACGGTCTTATAGGGTAGAGTCGCTAAAACTCCGATTCTGTAACAGTTCGATATTAGGGTCCTCCTCCAGTGGTCGTGGTTTATGCTAGTAAATGGGCAGTATCTGCAGCTTTGCTACGAGAAGACGATGTAGTGTACTGGCCCGTAACGTTTACTAGCCGAAAGCTGAACCACGACGAGATTACCCATGGAAGGGTGGAAAAAGAGATTTTAGCCCTGATGCGCATCCTGGATATCGGCTGAAACATGTTGATTTCATCAGAAATTAAGGTGCTCACGCGTCATTTACGTTGGCCTGGCTGGTACAATTTGCAGGCCTGAATGGGAGGCTAGGGAGATGGGCAACGTTGCCATCCAATAGAACGCTAGAGTTCCAGAAGTGTGATATGGGATAAGATGAAATAGGTGCACGCTCGCCGCCAGCATAATCCCGCGCGAAGACGTAGACGAGATGTTAATCTCGAACGCCCTTCAGAAACAGCCGACATATACTATAAGTATTCCAATACCAACGGTGGAGAAGGGTGAAAGACTTTGGGTGGTCAGTTTAGATGGATCGACACAAGCCCTAATGAAAAGGAGGGGCATGTAGCGCGAAAGAATGGAAGCTCCCATTATGAAATATAGTGACTGCTGCAGCCGAATATGCGCCGGGACTTGACAATAAACGAGGATGATTACCGTAAGCTGCTACTAGGCTTCGATCTCTTGGCCGATCAGGAGCGGGGTCGTATCATCATTTTTAAAGATATTACCTCAGTGATCTGGCAGACGCGCGGAGAAATCGATTACAAGGCGACCATATTGCACTTGTTACGTCATAAGACTATGGAGAAACATCGATCGTGGCCAATCCACGAATTCATTCATAAAAAAAGGGACTGAAATCAGAGGGCTGATCGATTAGCAAGCAAGACTTTGCAACAAGAGCAAATCTAGATCACATTATCCGATCAAGATCGTCAGGATTTATGTTCGTTGAACCGTTTAAACGAGTGGTAAACACCCAAAAAAGTCGATCATGTCGTGAAAAAAGCTGCCGTCGCTAGGTCAGCCGTGCTTAGACGGAAAATTTAGTTGAAGCACTGAAAAAAAATCGTTCGTCCGGTCAGAATCGAGATAATTGAGTAAGCAAAAGATGAGGAGAAGTGGATCGCCAACCTGGAAGAATTCCTAATCGGGGAAGTAACGAAATTGAGTTTTGAAGATGCGAAAGTATGTGATTAAATCGCGTCCAAATACAAAGGAGACGAGACCGAACCATTTTTTTCTGCCCTCGATCAACGGAAGTTACGGATAATCGGGTGGAGTTGGTTTGTTGGGTGATACCAGAACTACTGCAGCTAAATGTATTACATCACTACAACACCAATCTAGAGGGAGGTCACCAAAGGATAGACGGAACGTACCAACGACATTCGGTCAAACTTTCACTGGAGAGGAATCTATCGGAGTGTCCAGACGTTATGTAGTAGAATGTTTTGATCGCACAACGCGAAAAGTAAAACCCTATCTTCGCGGCGAATCTCGGGGGATGGCCAAGCCACTTACCAGTTTTAAAGAATCACAATGGCCCGCATACCGTCACTACCGTGATCTTTTTTCGGAGACACCTAGTTGTTGTTGTGAATGGAACTGTTTTTATAGTACGTGATCTCCAAGGCGAGTACCTCCAGAACTGCACAAAGGATCGCTGAGAGTTACGAGGAGTGTGTATTTCGAAGATTTGGGGCCAGCGAAGCAATTTGACTCGATATAAAGCCAGAGTTCATGTAAAATTACTTTCAATTGGATCGCGGAGCCGAAACAATGTGCAATTATGGCGTACCTACCTCAAGTGAATGGAACAGCAGAACGAATGGTTTAAGATAGACGAGAGAAATAAGAATAAACGTCACGGATACGAATAAGAAGAATTGGGACGAATACGCCGAGAGGTTGACTTTCGCCATTAATACGGCGTAGGATCTCGTGCGAGGAGATACTTGATTCTACCTGATCCACAATTAAGATCCATGATCGACGTTGGAAGCGACTTTGCCCTCGGGTAGCACTAAATGACGGCTTCTAGAACTCCGAGGATAGCGATATCATATACAGCGTAATTATCAACAAGCGAGAAAAGTCGTTAACGATCGGCTACAAATCGCTTTCTAATATCGGGCCATTCGACATAATACTGAGGATATATCACACGAGATCGAGCTTGGATCGCAAGTGTGGCTCTATATGAATCGAGTGAATGAAGGATAAATCCGAGAGCTGGCACATATGTGGCATGGAACATTCTGGGTAAGGGAACTCTGCGGAAGACACGCGGTGCGGCTGAAAGTGTCGAGTATTCTGAATCGGTTGTTCTTACTGGTACATATATCTAAACTTAAGCGAGTAAAGAACTTCCCGGATCGGCCGATATACCAGTTGGATTTATGAGGAGGCGGATCGCCTCAATTTGACGAAGCCATGCTACCCGAAGACAGCTGGAAGCGCACATTAGGTCATAACAAATTTAAAGTCGAGAAGATAATGGATGTGCGATCCGGTAGAAAGACCCGTTTTCAAAGAATTCACGACAGTATTTGGTGCAGTGGAAGGGGTCTGAGGATCCGATATGGAAAGAAGAGGAGGAATTCTACTGTGGAGCCTTGCTGCAAGAGTTCGAACGCGGTCGGGTCAGCAAGAATCCCTTTTAGGTGATGCAAATACACGAAGCAGTGGTGGATGAATAGCCAATCCGTCAAATCAGAATTGGTCTAGAAAGAAGGTTGAAATATAAGTCCTGGGAGATACGTGACGTAGGACGATCCAGGATATTGAAGCCCGATCGCGGTGGATGTATATGTAAAAAGTAAATAAGATGAAGTTATGTGATGATCGATGACGAAAAGAACGATGTATAAATTGAACAATTAAATGAAGAGACTGCCTGGATCTCTATAGACTTCTTTAAAAAATTATCGAACAGGCGGACGATCGACGAATTATGGTGATGCTCAGTGTGGTATCGAAACTGTTTGCCCCAGGTTTCAGCTGAACCCGAGAGCGCCAACACAGAGATCAGGTTAAGAAAGTTCTGCTGTGGATCTCCAAGACCAGAATACCAAGGTCTCACATCGACCGGAGAAGGGAGATGCATGATGAAGGGATCCAGCAGCAAGTACAGGTCATTGTGTACGTCGATCATCCCCTGAAGGGTGAAACGCAACAGCTTTTTCCACCGGGATCCGGATCTCAATCGCCGCTGGTAAAGCACCGATATTCCCGGATCGCGATCTCGCTGATTGATCTGACGATATACGGCGTGGGACGCTATCCACAGAGTCTGCCGGTGTCGGGTCTCGAAGTCACGGTTAATGGACGCCAACTATGCAAACCAACCAGTCGCGTGAAAAGGTAGTAGGATATATTAAATCCGGTTTTCGCTCCTAGGCTCTTGCGGGTATAATATCAGCACTTGAATAGAAGAAACCAGCCGTAAAATTCACCCAGATTCAGGCGGAGCGGCGTTGGATTGAGAAGCTGTGGGTTCTGGGAAGATGTACCCTTTCGGTCATGTCATGCTTGAATAGGGTATTCACGTCCAGCTATGCCACGAAGGTCAAGCTGACACGACAGGACGACCACGGGTGTACGTGTTGGAAGAACCAGAGTACCCGATCGCTGTATCTGGGAAATTATAGATCGAAAAATACTTGGGTCGAGGACAAACGGTCGTATTTAGATGGCGAAAGCATGGCATTAACGGCATTCCGCGCGTCGCTGGTCATACTGATCGATCCGTCGGAGTCGCTTGATGCTTCGCCAAAGAGATCTATTGTTGAGACTGGGCGCTTTGCAGGCGATGCGGATCCACTAACGGATGAGGCTGATATGGATTTGGACTAGGAAAATCCACTGAAATAGGGGCAGGCGTCGATCCGGAAGAACGCATTGAAAGGATCGTCACCTTAAGGCGCTGCAACAAAGAGCGCGAACTAGACAAGGAGGCCAGGGTGTCTTCTTCACAAGAATCGAAAGTCTTTGTATCGGGCAGCGGCGGATGGCTGGCCGAAAGCTTCTGGGTCCGCTTACTTCCGGTTCGGGAGGCAGATCGTAATCAACACGCGGTGCCTTGAGTTCACGGAGTCGTGCAGATCCTGACGTGACGTTGGACTCGTCAGAGCGAGCTAATATGAAAGATCGCGGAGAGATGATGCGTGTTTCATCAGATCCGAAATATTTGGCAGATCGCACTGGTCCAGTGGATCGCGGGAACTCACCGGCTGACTTAAATGAAGGGTAATCTGCAGATTACGTTTCGTATCGCTTCATCTTTGCGGTATGAGGACGCTAGATCGCGATATTGGTTTCTGTGGACCTGGATTGCTTGCCGATTGGTGGTGTAGCCGAAGCCGAGGCCCGGACATAGAAGGAAGGATGAGAAGAGAAGCGATCCAATATCCAGTTGAGCCAGGTGCGTCTGGATCGCGTCGCTATAGCGAAAGGACAAACGACACTTCTGTTCCCAGCCGTATTATTGACTGATCAGACGACCCACCTGGGCGTCCTGATCCGCGAGGTCTGATCAAAGCCGCTGCAGCTCCGCCTCTACTCGCTCTTGTAAAAGGAGGCGGTCTTGATATCTCTTTTACATGTCCTTCAACGCCACTTCGGCCATTTCAAGCTTCTTATCATCTTCGTTGAAGAGCTGCTTGTATGTGTATTCATTGGCCGTTGCAGATTGGAGAGCGCCACCCGAATTTTGCTCCACAGCCTTTAGGCGCGAAGTCAGCGTTTCTACTTGCTGTTGGGAGATGAACAATGTAATAATGCGCCGATCCTTTGCTTATTATAATTTCATATCAGCTTTTAAGAAAGCCGTTTTGAATTCTCATATCACGTGATCTTGATAAAAGCGTCGTGCCAGCCTTGTCTGGAACCCGCGCGACCTCTCGATCATGTTCTGACGATCGGTCCGGGTGACGCGGTAAAGCTCTTGGACATATGCCGCAAAAAGCCTAGCGATTTCGACGTACGATCCAAATTTGTTTGCAGTCGGTCGATCTGCAGTTTCTGGTCCCGACATACTTTCTCCAAAGAGTGGTAATCCGCAACAACCGTGTCCTTAAGATTCAGTTGATCGTAAAATCCCGCGATCCCCGTATTTAAAGTATCGGGATCCTACAAGGATGCAGCGCCTATTCGAGACGAAGGCAACACGACATTTTCAACACCAGACAAAAACGGCATTGGATGGGAAGAAGGGGTCGGGGTAACAGCCTACGAGCTGGAAGGTGCGGACGATGTAGGATCCATGGAAGTTTTATGTGCAGCGTATAACAACACTGTATGTCGACCGCCGGTGCAGAAGACGATTTTGAAGAAGAGTAGATGAATAATGATGGAAAGTGTGGATCGCGCCTACCGTAGTAAGTAAGAGATATATTTGATTGGTAGATTGCGCTCGGATATAGGCCCGGTAGCACAAATGATGGGATCAAACGACTAAATGACTGAAAAAAACTGTTTAAAATTATGCGGATCGATCATTCTAACGGTCTAGAAGGAGTTTAGACAAGGATTGACGACTGAACGATCACGACCCGCAATCAAGGGCTTGAATCACAAGGTTGCAAGGACTGGATCGCTTAAAAGGTGAACATCAACTAGAGTAATGGATTACTAACGACAATTGAAAATAGGTGAATATGGAAGAAAGATGGGAGGTGGATCATCAAGATAGTCAAACGTGCGAGGTCTCAAAGTAACGGCGACTCGACGATGGATGCACGATCAGAGACTCGAGAGATAGATCACGATCCAGCCTGGGTGTGTAATGCTTGATTGTGTGGACACATAGTTAGGTAAACACATAATTGATGTGGATCACATACCGCAATCCACTACCCAAGCGATCCACCCGAGCGATCCATTAAATGAGCGATCCGCCACCTAGCAATTCACTACGGAGTGATCCACTACCTGGTAAAGCGCGACGAAGCAATCTACTATGAAGTGATTCACTACCTAGTGATCCGCTACGGATTATCTGCTGTGGTCCACATGATACACGAGATTATTTACATAGACAGGCGATACGCAACTGTGATTTTAGCAAACAGACAGGCATAGCCATAGATTTTGAACTTGGTTGGTTGACATTATACAATATTGAATTTGCCACAAAAGACACGCGTCGACTTCTCCCGGGCAAAAAATAAGACCTCTTGTTAAATATAGAGCGAAAAGTGTCTCTAAAACTTAGCCCTCATATTGTTTGACCAGGAGGAGTATCAGTTCTCACCCCCCTCCTCACTGCGATCGGACGCAGGGAACCGAACAGTTCAGACTCAAGATCGCGAGAAGGCTTAAGTGGCCAGAAGGCTCGCGGATCAAGCATCACCTTTGGATATAGACGACTCTGGGAGATTGCCCAAGTGTACTTACGGTAGATTAAATAAATTCTACTCCGATTCGACCCACGTTTGACCGGGTGAAGTATTTCCACCCGGTCAACCTCTATATCCCAAACGGTGAAGCTCAGCTTGAACTCGATTTTTACCAAGAAGAGCGCAACCCGCCCCATTATCGGGTACACAAGGTGAGTAAGAAAACACAGAGTACAAAATCGCAGTACTCCTTCCATTAATCAATCGTCCGGGCGCCAGTGGAGAGCCTTACCACAAGAATTTTGTTATCCATTGTCCACCACAATATTGCCGTTGGAACGCATGGCGTGGTATTGACGAAGGAGAGTGGTATATGCTAAATGTTTATCAAGCTGTTTATTTGAACTGCCTTTGCCTAAGCGAAAACAGGACGCATCAACAAACTAATAGATGAATGTACAATGTCTGCAAAAGCATCACGTGCACCGTTACAACTTAATATTGCGCCGATGAGCATATCGTCACAAAAATGATTGTCTTGCATCTCTCTTAAGCGCACAAAAGCTACGGTCTTAGAAAATAACACGTAGTCAATGACATCTAACGGATATGACTCATTCTTGTTGTACATTTCCTCGCATAGACAAAGATCACGTCTGCTCCATTAAAATTAGGCTGCCCGTTACTGTCATTAACATAAAATCCCACACCTTTACTAACCTCCCAGGATCCTATACTACATTTTATTTCTGCATCATTTTCGATTTCTTCACTCTTTGACCCGCTTTTTGTACGATTTATCGAGTTTATTTCTCTTTCTATGCACACAGTACCAGGTTCATTGTACAGGAGCATCATAGATTGATGTATACATGATTAACTCCGAAATTTATTGGATTCTTTGTGCTCATACAAATATCCAAATCTTGAGCTTACCTTAGTTCAACTAAATGAAATGATGATTCACCATTGCACCAACTAGGAATCCTGGAGACGTCTGCTTCCCGGCATCATGATTTTACCAAGCATTAGGGTTCAAATCGACACGATCTGCTGAAATGACGTCCGTACAGCACCCTCCTAAAGTACTCACCATTATAGTACGCCATGTCATGTACTTGTCAAGTCACCTGAGAATTGTGTAGAAGCTCTAGATTACTAATTGCCGTTATTATTATCTTAACGTTAAGTGCTCAAAATGACTGCTGCATTGACCTCGCTCTTTTCACTTAAGGTCAGTCACTTTATTATTATTCTCGTAACTTTTAAATAAGGAAGATGCTTGAATTTTGTAATATGTATAATATGTATATGCTTTATCACGTATTGATCAACAAATGTCATCTATTGATGGTCATATACATACGTCGAAGCACTGTCGAAAACATATTCTACAACCTTTTCTACCAGCTACTCGTATTTATGAAACACTTATGGTCCTTAACGACTCGCTTAACAATTGCCACTAGAGGTCAAATATGTGGTCCTTGTGCGCTGTAAAAGTTTAAATGAAACACGTGGCATAAGCACTCTATTTCATTATGTGTCAACAACACATTAGCTTCATTATGTCGGATTGAGTGGATCAGTGAACGGAACGAGTCAATCCTGGAGGGAAGCAAGACAAGTTAAAATACTATTCACAATAAACATTTAACTGCTAGCTGAACGGCTAATGATCAAAAGAATTTGATGTAATGTAGATTGATGTTAGCACTTTTTGCGTGGTAAGCTACACCTATAGTATCAGTGATAATTGTAAGGTACATTCATTCAATTTCTATATCCTGGAAGCCCGGAGAATCGTTTATTTTCTTACAAGCATCTAGATACTCACTGCACGCATTCATAATGAACGACTTGTTTTTCTATCACCTTAAACAAAAATTCATTTTTGGCGTCATGCTGTTTACAGGATATATGTATCTTTTGTTGGGGTGTGCGCAGCTGACGATGAAAAAGCCCGACCTCCGAAAGTTGGCAGGACAAATGTAGTGTTAACTACTCAGCAAACATGTATAATGCTTTATTAGAAGAATTACCGGTTGACCTATATGACACAAACATTAAACAGATTCTGCTAGGTTATCTATCATTATGTTGTGCACAAGGAACTTTTAAATCAGACGAAGCTATTATTGTCATCCCACAAAAAATGGCTTAATGTGTCGATGGAAAGCTGTGGATACTCTTCTTTGGGTAGAAGCATATTTAATTTTTTGAACGTCTCCTTACATAAACAGATAAATTTAACATAGTATCATGAAAGCGTTGTTCTTGATTATAAAATTTATTATCTATTAATACACTAAATCAATGTATGAGTATGAGTGTTACATGTCATTTTATACTAATTGCGCTATTATATCAATAAATGACTACTTTTCAGCCGATAGTAAGAAATGACCGCACTTTTTTACTGCTGAAGTGCAGACATGGTGCCACTACCATCCTCATACACTATCGTGTGTACGATGAGTAACTAAACGAATCGTATAGCTTCATTGGTAACAAATAGTGGACTTTGTAAATTCGGTACATGTGTGTAGTTGACACCATCTTGACAAACATCTATGTTGACTTCTTTGCTCACACAATTTCGCACCTTCGGAAAAAATATTGATTTTTCGGCAATAAATTGACCTACATCTACATATGTTAGCTTAAAATCCTCATAATCAGTATGTACAGTTTAGAAGCACATTATCTCGAATTTAAATTGGTAGTAATAATTTTTAATGCATATGAAGAGATAAAGACCACATCGATCCTGCATTATTCAATGACATGCAATATATATTTCCTTCACATATCTATCGATAAATGATTCGTCACAACGAGGCATTTTTTTAAAATAACTATCGACAGGCGGGTATGAAAGAGGAAATATTTAGCTTTGTCCAGCTCATCCTTTCCAACAATTTATATCGCATCTATGTAATTAACATGCGTAAGCAATGCTTGCATAAAAAAGCGCTTGTTTCGTTTGTCGGTAGAGGTAGGCTACGATGAATATTATACATTATGTCAGCCTGCATACTATATGTCGCATGTCAGCATCGTAATGCATTGCGTATAGATAATGACATCGACAAATTAGACGGTCATCCGAACAATGGGAGTGAAGCAAGCGTCAGACACGAACTGTCCAAAAACGATTGATATATATTATACGGCAACTAAAAACAATTACATGAATTTCGGCCGCCTAAGTTTTGGCGTAAGCCGAAAATAAATGTATAAGATGTACTTAGCACTTTTTTTATCTTAGGCAATTGCCGAAACGTAACTAAAACATTCAAAAAATTGATAATCAAAATGTCAATGTGCATTTTTGTTGGCAAATCTTCCTTGCATGAATCGCAAAAGCAACGCAAATAGCTTCCACCAAATTATTTCTTTTGATGAACAGGTCCGTCATTGGCGACCAAAATCGTCTCTAATCCATTTTACATAGAAAAAACCTTGATTCACTGATGCCGTGTTGGCAAACGCGCAGAAAAAACCGCCACAGAACTCGCAAAGCATCTTTAAACGAATTTACACAGCGTTTTCACCATCGATGTAGATGATTTGTGGGCCCGCTGATCGATGCTCGTCTTTACATGCGGTACGGTGCGGTACGACAAGTACAAAGCGCGGTGGTCATAAATATTCTACCCTATCATATCCAAGCTTCAGAACAGACCGTCATGATGGCTTTTTGGTTCAAGAAGGACAAGATAAACCTGTGGGGGAGCAGCAGGACGAGATCAGTCGTCTTGATAGATGGTGCTTCCCCTTCGGCCGCGTTGTTTTCAAAGTCGCTTTCGGCATGGATTTAAAGCATTACCGAGACGTGGCCGACAGTATAAAAAGCATCATAGCATAAAATGCGATATTGCTGGTCGGCTCTAAGAGAGAGCGGGCAATCATGTGAGCGTGATCCCATATCTTCCATGTGCTTAACAATAGATCAAACATTAGTCCGCTAAACGCCGTTTTGGAAGAAGACGGTGTTCTCCATTACCTGAAGCGCCTGATCACCGTGTTCAAGCACGGTGAGGATCTTTCATCTCTCGCAAAGCTAAGCGATCAGGAGATATCAGAGCTGCAGATTTACATAAGTGGTGATTCCCGTTCATAAATTGGTGAGACGGCGAAGGTGATCAGCCACCAGGATGTAATTGGTGCCAACTCGGGCCTTTTGTTCATGGCGAAAGCCACCAGGCGGAGTTTCATCGTAATGAGAAAGTTGAGGAAGACGCCATTGTGAAAATATCGACTGGTCTTCTGTGGATTCTTCCTCCCTATCTCAAAAATAAATGGTTTTGCTCCCGGTTTTACACCAACCTTTAGATTGCGGTCTTTAACCGACGGTCGCCATCGACCCTCTCCAATACTACTTCTCAATTTTGATATCATATTGATGGGCGAGGTACATAGTGCTCACTTGCAAGGAGACCAAGCAACTGGTTTTCTTACCGGTTCGTGACCAATAATGAAATATTTAATCGTTACCTCTTCGTGGAGCCTGCTATAAATAAGTGACGAGGCCCGAGAACCATCAAGTATTTGTACCTTAACCTTCTGGAGAGAAGGATATCGGCTTGTTGCGCCAGTACGAAAGCAGGGAGTCTAGGCCTTTATTAATCAAAGCGAAGACGTAAGTCTCCGAGGGCCGATAGGACATTAGGCAGGCGACAAGATGCACATTGTAGAGAATACTGTCGCGATAGAATTGATTTCACATATCAAATATTGAACGTCCACGAAGCGTTGAAGAGTCGCAGGTTATTGCGAGTGCTCAGACCGACCGCTCGCCGATCATACCATAAATTATTTTAGTAGAAATGGCGATAGCGACCAGGGCATTCTGACCGACGATGTCATCATTAAAACTTACCAGATTAAATTTGCTGCTGGGTGGTATAGTATTTGGCTAAAGCTCTTATAAAACAGCCTCAACGTACAAACACAACAATCGACGAGCTGTGTCGGCGCACGGGCCGGTACGTGAGCGTAATTCCATTCGCAGTTTGCCCCTTCGGGTTATCGTTGTGGCTCTTGCCTAACTGATTCTTTACAATCGAATACTTTGGAAGTCTTCCCACGCTCAGCAGCTTCTAACCCTTTCACTCGCTGTGACTTCACACCAAAGGAGGAAAGCCGAAGCTCACGCGTTTTTATAGATGACCGGTCGCAGTGTCCACCCTACTAGAAAAATAAAGGTTTCCTCGGCTACGTCTCACCGGCTTGTTGCTCGACAAAACTCTCATCGAAGCCGTCTTTTTGGTCACCGGCTTGTCCTTTGACAAGATTCTTAACGGTCCCTTTACTGAGATTTACCGGCTCGTCGACAACAAGACTCCTTCTTTCACTAGTAACGTGCGCTGCCTAACCCGGGACTTCTGTAACTCTTGGTGCTACCAGTCAATACTTCTTCAAGCTATGCCTCTTGGGGCTCGACGGCAGGCAATATCTATTTCACGCAAGTACTTCTTTAAGTCTACGAATGTATCAAACTTTAAAGCTCTGTACTGTATTAATTTACCACTTTTGCTGTCTCGCAGAGACAGTTCGAATGGCTATCTGTCCTACCCTAGTTTTTTGTACAAATGATGTGATGAGTTTATCGTTCGATCTTCTCGCATTCTGCTACACTTGAGTCGCCGGCACCCGAGTCGCTAAAAATTGAGTTGCCGACATCTAAGTTGCCGATACTTTAGTCGCTGACACTTAAGTCGCCGACACATAAGTCGTGGACACTTGAGTCGGCGAAACCTGAGTCGTCGACACTTAAATCGCCTACACTAGAGTCGCCTACTCTTAAGTCGCCATTTATCGAGTCGACTATCCTTGTCGCTGTCACTCGAGCCGCTGACATTTAATTTGTCGACACTTAATCGCCGGCTCTCGGTTCGCTGATCCCCTCACTGATATAACGAGCTTAAATCGGTCTACACCACAACTGCCCCAGTCGCAATGCGGACCTAACGGGCGATAGTTTCGACCATTCTCTACGCCGCCACGTCTGTAAGTCGTTTCGGACCGTTCTCTCTGTACCGTGGTACGAATCGTCATGATGATCATATCCGTCCTTCTCGTTGTAGCTATTAAATGTGCTTTGCTCGGTGGTTTGTTCTCTGTCGTGTCTTTCATCCTTTCGACGACCATCAATCGACGACCATCAATCGACGACCCACGAGACGCAACTTGGACCTGATCCGCCGTCTTCGGCTACGCTTGCTTCGTCCGCGTAGTCGGTAGTCGACGAAGCGACTCTTGACCGGAACAAATTTATTCGTCGACTTACACAGTGGGTGAATAGTCGAGCTTAGACGATGTACTACACATTTCTTCGATACCGGCTTTTTGTGACCTTTATTTGTCTAGCACCATCACCGCCGACTCCGCCCAGGTCGCGCCTTCTATTGGCTATGGACCCACAGCGGCGCGAAGTCGATATTGATTCGGGTGATCCTGAAGATGATAGAATCTCCTTTCTTAGTTCTCAACACGTCGTTGAGGCAATCCATCATACGAGCTCGCGCAGTGGTGAGTAGAATTCGTAGATGACTGCTGTACTTTATATTTTCGTCGACAACTCCATAGATATCGCGGATCTATGCGTGGTACTTTCCCACTCTCACCGAGAGAATTATTTTCTTCGCCGACAAATGTAAGCTGATGTCTTGGACTCAGTGGACCTGCGCTTCTTTTGTCGACGACTGAGAAAGCGTCCTAGACTTGGAAATTTGCTGCGCTTAGAACGACCGGGTTGAGCGACTCGTTGCATAAGTCGATACACTCTCTTAAGTAATTTTCGAGCCAGACAGCTTGGCATCGGGACAATTGTCTTGTTCGTCCAAGCGTATGATCGCTGAGCTGTCCACTGGTGTAGCGGACCGTGATTACTTGACCATTCAGATTACGCGCATCTTCGCCAAATATGGAGCTCGTCAAACTACTGTACAAGGCGTTGCCACTGATTACTTCCGGCAGATCCAAGATTCAATAAGGTACTTGTAAATGGGGACGATTCGACGCACAGGGTAGTGAAACGCAACATCAGCATATAACAACAGATTGTTCGACAACGAATGGCTCTGCTGCGTCTTGGAAACACTCAATGGTCGCTGGATTCGAACCTTGCGGTCGCTGCAGCGGTTGGCGTGGAAGTTCAAAGAATATATCTTTATAATATGGACATAAACTTGATGTTGTGTCGACTTGTTCCGACTCGTTTACCGGACGACATACGTTTTATGAGTCGACGACATAGTATATATATATATATATGTTTTTCTGCTCGAGCCTTCGTCTGCTGCTACCATCACACCAGCGATGGCTTGGGCGACCCTGACGGAATCCTCGTCTTATCGCTTTTCTGACATCGTTGCGACGCTCGGATTTTCGGTCTGGACGTCGGACATAATCATTATCATCTTCTTCCGTGGCTCCATCGTGTCCGACGTTTACGTCGTCGACTGCTGCGACTGGCGTTGTAGCGTATTCGTCGTCAACCGATGTGACTGTAGGCGAGCCGTTCTCGTCGGCCGTATCTTATCTGACTCATCTCAGGAGAAGATCGGTTCCTTTCAATTCTGCAACGAATCCCAGTATACTTGCGAATGTAAACTCGACTTTCTAGTCGGCGTGGCCATCGACTACTAGGTCGGTATCAGAAGGAATCACTACATCATCGTCTCATTTAACGTCTTTTTAAGCTATCGAATTATTGGCTTATGGGCTTGGTCCCTCGTCGTCGAACAAGCCGACGTCTAATGTTGAACCAGATGTGACGCTTATTCCCTTGCCCAAAATGATAAACGTCGTTGAAGCGGGTATTGAGTCGACCAATCCAAAGTCTCAGCGTCTACGGGTTAGCGGGGACAAGTAATGATGCGGCGAAATCCCACGTTACTCCCAATCTTGCTCGCCCCGCACCGCAATCGGTAGTTCCACCAGACAAGCCGCTTCGAAATATGGGTGCAGTCCGCCGTCGAGTCCTAAAGCGTTCAATTGAGTCACCAAAAAATTTCAAGGCTCCTAAAGCTTCCGCACAACCAAAGCAATCCAAATTAACTAGTTTTATTGTTTACTCAGCCTCTTCACTACCCACAATGAGAACTCGCCGGTCTCCAGCGATTGTGTCCGTTCCACTACCCGCGGTTGCTTCTGTGTCGATGGTCCACGCTGAAGTAATTCCAATTCCAGGCTCGTCTATACATCTCGCGAACGCTTTATTAATTAGAGCCGTATCTGACGTAATGCCATCGACGTCGCCGACCCCGTCGCCGACCGCCGTCGCCGACCGCCGTCGCCGACCGCCGTCATTGTTTCGACTGATTTGTCTTCCGTCGTTCTCTATCGCCGGATGTCTGCTAGATCCTCCAAAAAGGTAAAGAAGTCCTACTACCGTCACCATACTCAGTTCCTGTCACAGCCTTCTCGGTGGACTTCCCTGCTGTATCGACTAGCATGTATTTCATCTCCTCATTAAGAAGAAGATATACGCTTTCGTCACCCCGTCGACTCGGTCCGCTATATCCGCAGCTGTCGATTCCTTAGCTGCACGTTGGTGCACGACCTACCATTTCACTGAAGAAGAGGCAACGAATTCAGCGGTAACGACCCAACCTCAGCAAGACATCAACAATTGAAGTGGTGGCTACCTCTTCTTCGGTGTCACCACATTTGTTAGTGTGGAGTGATATTGAATCCAAATCCCCGTCACACCGTAGTCGACTGCTGATGTGGACTTCCATAAACCATTAGCGATTCCGTAATCGCTTCTTCGCGCTCGTGCGGGTCAAGTTGTCGCTCAAGAATCCAAGTCGACGCCTGTAATGCTAGCTTTTAGGGATTTGCGTATCTTCCATCACAGCATATCTCGCTGCTGATTGCATATAACATTGAATCGGAGCCCTATCCTTCATGTGACCGTTGAATCACTGTCGTTCGTCTTTTCCACCCCTGTTCCACTTTTTGGGCTCCTCGAGTTTGCTGAAGTGTACGATCCGTTGAATCCGCGTCAGCATACTCTAGCTTAAGCCCCGTCGAAGTCGATAACCATGAGTGAATCTAAGCTCGGCGACGCTAAAGGTCGGCTCCACCGTCATCCCCATTCTGTACAGCCCAGTACTCCTTTGAACGTAGTCACTGATGGGTGGGTCAAGGTTCACGGAAATAATCGTGATCCAACTTCGTCTGCCCGTGCCTATGCTCGCTCAAAGTGTTTTTGACCTTGTCGGAGCATACGCATTAAATTTTAGAGTCGAATTTCTCTCGTGGATATTCACCTCAATGAAAACCCTTCTCGCTCGGCTCTAGCCTTGTCTTGGATTTATGCAGCTTAGGTTGAGTATGATGCCTCTCGCAAACGTCGTAGAGATCTTCTGAGGAAGGTCGCGGATAACTTGAGTAATGCTGTAGCGGAGCTACACATCTCTTTAAGTCAGAGGAAGACTTGACGTTCAATGAGCAACTTTGGTTCTACGAATTCGACTCAAAGCGTCAACAGCTCCGAGAACTAAGGGTTGCTTCAAAGAACCCGACTCAAATAGTCAACAAGCTCAAAGAGCTTACGGTCCCTGTATAGGGAGACCAAACGATTCAAAGAATCAAACGCACTAAGTGCACAAGGAGTAGCTGCCTTAACAAGGCGTTGCTACTTCCTTACGATCGCAAGACGCCTCAGAGAGGCACGTGGCTTTTAGATAAAAATGGGAACTGAATTTTAATTCTTCTTTTAACCTAAATAACCACCTTAGAACAACGTATTTAACCTACTCACTTTTGACTTAAATAAACCTACTAAAACATCTCGTAATGGATGGTTAACTAACATCAGTCTTCAACAATTGATACTTGTATTCGAATATCACCTAAAGGGAGGATCCCATCCCTTGTGTGCACCACACCTATTGTCGACTACCAGTCGACGTGAAACCCTGTTACAAATGCCTTGCAAGATGTGGTGTCTGCGTAGTCATCTCGTAAACACTCTCTTAACCCGAACAATTCTTTGAATTGTCGTTGCCTGAGAACCCAATTATGAGTAACTGGTGGGTGCCCGAGAGTGTCGACTCGATCAACGAAGTAAAATCGCTTGACCGAATTGAAGCCTGGCGTGTTTCGTGGCTGACTCGCCCTTCTAAAAACCCTATTAAACGTGTTTTCGTCTTTGAAATCCAGGGATCCCTGTATTCGCTCCGGTCAGTACGTCCAAGTGCAAAGTTGAATCACTCATCGTCGAGGATGTAGACGCGGACGAACGTTGCCTAAGGTCGTCGATCCCTCTAGGTTTGTGCCCAATATTATCGATGGTATACTTATTATCGCTTCTTTCAGTGTCTCTACGCTGTCTCGTGGAATTTCAGCTCGTCAGTCGCTGACATTTATTCATTTCTGTTTAGGCTTCGTGCCTTAATCTTGGTAATTTATTTATATTGGTAACCATGCATCAGTACACCTTGAAGAAGTAATTTAATTTTTATTTCTTCCCGCTAGTCTTCACAGAACGAGAGTACGCGTGGTGCTGGTGTTTTACCTTTCGTCTGCGACTTGCAATATTTGCAGACTATTCTCTCGTTTCGTT
Organism: Hyaloperonospora brassicae; assembly: GCA_947650285.1. Lineage (NCBI taxonomy): Eukaryota > Oomycota > Peronosporomycetes > Peronosporales > Peronosporaceae > Hyaloperonospora > Hyaloperonospora brassicae. The sequence continues at coordinate 317,184 of CANTFL010000221.1, forward strand.
CGCCTCGAGTAGTCGAAAAATACATATCCTTATGTTTAGTTGGTGAATGGTTCCAACGTGGGTTCATCGTATCCGACCTATTTAACTCAAAACATTCGCTCGCTTATGTCAGTAGTTGTTGAACTTGTTGTGTCATCGTCGAGTATGGCTTCAGCCTCGTATCGGCCACCGGACTCGTCCAGAATCCAGATCCTTTCCGGTAGTATTTCTTCGTCATAGTCAAGGCGATCTGAATGACCTAGTCCTTGCATTATTTTCTTCGTTAAACGTGTCCCTTTTTCGGTCATTTTTACAGGCGCGACATATGGACAACCGGGTAGAACCGATATCCGCTTCTGTCTTTCAACTCCAAATCAACGCGAGCTCTTTAACTTATTTCTTGACTTGTAAAGGACCATGCCAACAGTGAGCTAGCTGCTTTTTCATTCCAGGCTTCATCGGTTCGATAAAAAAAATACACTTGGTCTCTTAAAAAAATTGAAAGCGTCATTAGACGTCCTCATTGTGCGTCGTGTTTTGAACTATGCTGTCAATAGCTCGAGTAGCTTGACCTCCTGGTGCTTTCTCATCTTGATTAGTATTGGTTACGGAATTTGTCGAATCTGTTCGTTGCTCGAATCGACTTCGTAGATCTTTATGTTCACTCTTTCTTCTTGCTTTCTCTCTCACTTGATATTTTTTTGCTAGTTGTAGTGATTCCTATTAGTCTCGCGACATCATAAATTGTATTCGTCGAGTCCATCACCCTACTATTTCTCGGCTTGGCGGTTTGTATTGACTCTATCACTGTCTTTGGTGTGATGTCGGGATCCCAATTATGTACCAAATAGAACGGCTTCTCTCGTCTCATGGAGCATCTTTAATAATTAATAGCGATCGCCAATTTTTCTGCAATGTCAACCTAAGCTGCTTGTAGTGAACTTTTAATATACACTATCACCGTCTCTATCACTGTCTTCACACATCGCTCTTGTTGTCTGTTTGCTTGCGGACGATAGCTGAAATTGGCTCTTGACTTAGCTTGCATCATTTGATTAAACGTTTGAAAGACTTCGCTTATTAACCTGGGATCTCTGTCGTGACGAGTGAGATCAGGATTACCGAAATGACGAAAGATATATTATTCAACCTTTCTGATTTCGATGTATCGGTCATAGCCTTATCGATCACAAATCTAATAAAATGGTCGTATACCAAAACAGCGGCGTTTTTACTCGTCGAATCTTCGGGCGTGGTTTGAGGCAGTCCATTGCAACACTTGAAATGGTCGCTTGAAGACCATATTGTCCGGCGAATTCCCGTCGAGTGCAGGCTTGCGTTTTCTTGTACTGCAAATATCACATGCTTGTACGTGTCTTTAAAGCTCTCATTCTCGCTCTACAATCAAACTTCCTTGACGACCATTATCATAGTCACTCCGCTTGTAACACCTTCAGTGGATTCTCCTATTTCATCTTTTGTAGACGGTTGGGTGATGCGTCCATCCGAGCCATCGCTCTCTTCACCAATCTGTTCGTCTGTAATGGACGACTTCGGTTGGTCCTCCATTACAGTTCCCTGTTTGTACATATCATTGCCAGGCCATCTTGTGTCTCCATCAAATGCGGTCATATAATTCCAGTCGACAGCTGATTCCACTATATATGGCAGCCTGTTCTTTCCCAAACCAGTTATATTCGACGAGCCTCTTGGTCTAAATAAGTAGGCGAGTATATGATGGTTTCTTTATGCACAGTTGTTCGATCACCCGACGACTTGACTCTGTCAGCATTATAAACTTAGTTAACAATTCACACCGGTTTTCTTCATGCACTTGTTTGCGAAACTGGCAACGACCGTCGAAAATAATGGGAGCCATGACCTGCTGCACCACAAGCACGACAAGGAATTTATGGTCGGTATTCTTTTGAGTGGTCCTGTTGATGACGCTGGTTTACTTAATTACGTTGATAGGATCGTCCACTAGGATTAGATGGTACTCCCGATCGACTTATACAGTTTGGACTAGATCATACTGGCCCGCTGCGTTCGATAGGTAACGTCACCCAGTTCTTCTATCTATCCACTTCCAAAAATACGGTGTCAGGGTCCACTTTGTACTCCTTGGAAAAGTCGTAATTTTTTCCTTCATCTTGAGAATCTATCTGGTCGGCGTGTTGTCTAAGTCTCAAGTAGACCACTGGAGCTGGGACCGGGAGGTACCCGGATCGATATCCTGGAGGGGGGTTCGATTACAGAGCGCCGGAGATAGGCTAATAAAGAATGACGAGCAACTACCCAATGGGTGGACGCTCTGCCAACCCGCATTGAAGGGTGTGTGAAAGTTGGGTGGGGTGTAGGCCCTACTAGCCAAAAAGCCTCATAGTGTAATGAAGGGTGTGGGCCCCTAGCGAGTTCAAACCGAGCCGCGGTACTCGCAGATCACCCCCGGGAGGTCTGATATGGTCACACGGCTTTAATCTCTAAATCTCGAATTTCAATCGTTTACCGTAAAACCTCTGTAGTCGCCGACGCGAGCGTGATACGGCGGCTATTTTAATTCTCTTATCGCCCTGTCCGTCCTTCACGCCGACATCGTCTATTTCAGTTGACGAGTCGGTGTTCTTCTTGTCTTTCCCGGTGATCAAATCGAGATTCATCACATCCTTTCTAGTGATTAAATCGGTGATCATATTTTAATATCACGTCGGCTCTCTGACCGAAATGTCCTGAAAATTAGACTTCATGTGCGCCGATTGAATAGGAAGTCGAATCGGTGAAGATCGGACAGTCGATTTCTGCACATCCGCCCCGTTGCTTCTTTAGTTTTTTTCGAATAGTAGTCAATGACCATTGATTCGCTCCATTCGATGTATTCCGTCCAGTCGTTGTGGGTATATATAGTCCATCAAATCATCATCTCCGATATTTGTTTTTGATTGCTCCACGTGATTTTTAGACGAGACTCCAACCTTCTCATATTACATCTGCTATGCTCGTAAGCATCCATTCAGGCGGAAAAAAAGTCGCACACATGGTCCGATTCCTGACGCTTCGTCGGGTAATACCAGGATCTTGCCGAAGATCGCACCATAACCAGTAGTACTCCAAAAACGCTTCGCTGAGCAACTTCCATATTCGCTGCATTGTCTTTGACAATTGTCGGTACCAACACTTAATTGCCTTTCACAGACTCAACAAAAATGGCTTAAACCATACGTTCTACGGTTCGCACGTTCCTTTCGTCTAATAAGTGAATGTCTTGATCCACTCGAAAGCTGCATCGGACCGATATCGTCATTTCTCAAAATTAGCAATTTTCTCCAGCAGGGCATGCGTCCGTTTCTTGAGTCCTTGTACTCGTTCACTAACGGATCTGTGGTGAAGTTGATCTCACAAAATCTCTTGTGTAAGGACCGATCTTTCTTTGCCCGGACTTGCCGATTCACGGAGGGGAGTACTCCGATCCGTCGCTTGTTGTATAATTTTGTGCTCATCTTGTCTACCCGCCGGTTAGGCTGGCTCTATCTCTTCGTAATGGCCTTGGAAGATGTCGATATCGATGTGACTTTTAGGTTGAGAGTTCGGTTTCGGTGCGAAAATCTTCACACCACGAACAGGTGTTCTGCGATCTTGGTCTTGCGTCGCGACTCTCACTATGAGGTAATGTCGCACCCTTGATCTTAGAACTCACCGATATCAAACTGTATTCGGGATTGGGGTATCCGCTGTGCGGAAATCTTCACTCAGTAAATATTAGTCATGCGTCAACCTTGCCTTTATATCGGTTCGACCTGGTCTTGGAATAGGTCCGATCTGGTTTTGGGATCGGTCGATCTTGTCGGAATTGCGCATCTTGGGCCAGATAGGTTTCCTCTTTCACCAAAATAAAACGTGAGGATATATCCGGTAGATTGCTTCGAGCTTGTCTTGAATGCCTTTTCGAGATCTTTTAAACACTTGAGCCGTCTCGCGATCTTGTAACCAAAATCCTTTTACTTTACCGTTATTTGCTGCTATCTTAGCAGTTTGAGCTGAGATGAGTTACCTAGATATACCTTGGCCAAAGAATTTATGGTGAGTAAACGATTCAGGCGCGGTGATGTCTCTTGAACGACGAGCGGCCACATATCCTGCCCGGAAGATAAGTCTTTGATGTGCTTCATTTTTTATATAACTGTAGATGCTTTACTATCCAACCAAATTAATCACCAACCTATCTTTAAGCATACCCAAAGAAAAAGTCACTATTTAAATCAATATCACCTCTGCAATAACCACCCCCTTGATCACGTGTCGAATTGTCATAACCTGTACTCCAAAGATAACGCCAATAGTCCCAAGATCGTACCTAAACGCCGGAATAAAATCAAATTATAAATACGGTACCAAATAGCCCAAAATATGACCTAAATGCCGAATGTATATATTTCATTATGAGACGTCAACTCAACAGGCTTTCACTGGCCTATTCGGTCTGAACGTTTGAGACATCACTCATGGACCTTGAACAAACATATTTATCAATATTTACAGGACTTCATTAACGACATATCCGTAATCCATCGAGACCAATTCCGATCTGATGCCCGATTTGAGATTAATGAGGATCAACACGGTACAATTCAGCAATATGTATATTCTCCTGTTTCTTTTGAGTGCTTTAAAACAGCCTTAGGGGCTTATCGGATCAGCGAAACTGTCTACACATCTTGTCATAGCTTCCTGGACTACCATCAGTATTCACAATTACAGATCGGGCTGTAAATAATTAAATATCGTACGCTCATTGTAAGACCTGTAAAGGGTATCATATATTTGTAAGATTTTGCAAATTTGTTACAGAATTACATCGCATTAATTGGTCCTACGTGCAGCTTTACCAGAAACCTCGTGCCGCAGTCTCCACGATCAGTGTCGATACCGGTCAATACGACCTTCCACAGATTCACAAATTAAGAGACCTTCGCGTGCAGATTTGCGATTTAGTCTTTACCTGCTCCAATATACGGACACTTCTTCTTGGCCAACATTTAAGTGAATTGAATTACTTCGTTCCACTTATGTGTCCCATATCGCTCGATATATAATTATTCTATTTGTCGCATTGTCCAGATCGGTTTATGAAATTTCTTCTGGTTTGTCGCCGTCTCTCCGATATCGCCCCGTCTCAGCTACCCTGGTAACAGCTGCAATGGCCATATGAGACTTGTAAGGATCAAATTCCATATGTCATTGGATCGCTAGATCACCCGGTGTCGTGACTTGTTAATTGGTGACGTCTCAACTGGGTGGTCGCCGGCCCACATCCCAAAATTGATCAGCGACACTATCACAGATCCGTCAAAGCTCCAACCTGATTGCAGCTACAATCTAATGATCTCCCGAAATGTTGCTGATTTTAAATTTCATCTTCGTCGTCGTCGTCGTAGGGTACTCATCCACTTTTTACTATAATTATTGAATGCGTTATTTTCATCGGCGAGTATGACCTCGGCGTCCCCATGTGTAATCTCTTTACAAACGGAGGTCGATCCACTCAAAGAAATACATCCAGTTCGTTTTATCCTGCCTCCCCCTTAAAATTCTTTCACGCTTGAAGCTCGCAAGACTATTCCATCGACTAATTACACGATTGTACGGGTGTCTTCTCTTCCATCGAAAATACGTCCCCGTACAGCTGTTGCTTCGTCATTTTTTTCTAGAGGTCGCGTCGATTCCAAACGCGTCGCTTATTTTAAAGTTTCATCCGTAATCTCGTTGTCAACCACCCATGGGCTAAAGAATGCTATCGCCAATATAAGATCCTTTAGCGCTTTACTCGTGAATTTTATCGCGCGCAGGAGGTACACAGTGTACGCCGGAATTGCCCCAATGCTCAAAACTGTGCAGCTCATATATTAGGCGTGGTGCTGATGTCCGACCATTTTGCTTGGGTAGACCGTTCTATGTCAAACAGCTTGCTTCACCTGCTTTTCTTTGATTCTTTAAAAATTTGACGAAGAATCAGGAGTGCCTGGAATGCAACCATCATCTTCGTGGTCCTGAAGATAGCCAATTGTAGCTCTCCTACTCCCATCATCATTTTGTCGTCATCTCCTTTACCTTGCTTAGTTGGCACAAAGTCTCGCACCGCTTATGCTTGTATATTCTTCATTGCTTGTACGTAGCGTACGCGCCCTGCCTAAAACACAAAATTATATTCATCATCTTCGAGTACTCATCCTCTGTCGTACCCGTCTTTAAGACCTATGGCTTCCTCTACATATTCATCTATTTCCAACTCGTCGATTATAAATTCTCGTTTCACTTCAGTCATTAAGAAGATATCGAGAATTGTAGCCTAGTTTAACACAGCGCGCCCATCACCCAGATGTTTCTGACAATCTGCCGCTCGCTAGTTTCATATAGGTGACCGTATCGCTCGTAGTTGGTTGTTTTGTACCTGCTAAACAATCACGCATTATCTAACCCCAGTCGTGGCATCAGTGGTGGTATCCGAGTTAGTCAAATATGTTCACTCACAGTCATATCGTACGATTGCAACAATCGCCGAGATTCGTCGGCGACACGGGCTGGTACGTTAGGAAAATACCTTTCGTCTTCCGTTCCTTGGGTTCAATTGTGGCTTTTGCTTGAATTTTTTCTTACAAACAATCGTCCAGTGATCTGCCTGAGCTTATCAGGCTTCAAACCTTTTTCTCCCTATGACTTCATAGCAACAGGTGGAAGCCGACGCAAACGCGCCTTCATGGGCCACTGGGCGCATTATACGCCCTACTAGAAGATTTTTAGCTTCCTCGGCTGAGGCCCACCTGCCAGTCACTCAAAAAATCTTTGTTAAATAAGGCCTAACCTATAAGACTCTTCCGTCTCGTCGTTGAAGAAACTCACAACGGTACTTTGCTTTAGTTTTCCATCTCGTCGACGACGAGACTCCGTGTTTCCTTACCAGCAAGCGCTGTTTAACCCGTGCCTGCCTTTTAAATGACGCTACCAGTCGATATATCTTCAAGCAATGCTTCCGGAGATTCGACAACAGGCATAATCTATCCTGCACAGGGACCGCGAGTCTACGCGTGTCTTTGACTTAGAATATTATGCACTGTATTGGCTTATCTATTTATCTTGATCACAGAGCCAGTTTAAATGGCTTTTTGGCGTTCCATAGCTATAAAAAAATAAAGCGATGCATTAGTCGTTTGATATTTTCGCACATTGCACATTCAACCTGGTTGTCGACACCTAAGTCGTCAACACTTAGGTCGCCGACGTTAATTTGCTTAAACTTACACTGGTATCAATAAGATAAGATTGTTATACCATAATGTATATACCTATGTCGATGTCGTTATACGGGCTCGATCTGTTCTTGGTAACATACGAAAGAGGTGAACAAAGCAGGACTCGCGCGGCATGTTGGCAATGCATGTAGTACGATCAAAAAAGTGAAAACGATCCAAGCGTACAAGCAAAGATTCCCAGAATAGGTTATTGCTTCTTCGTTGTAGAAGCCATGCAATTATTTTGAATTTATTGTTAGAATTGCAAAGTGTAGTGCTGAAAATGTGCTAAACGTCATGTTCGTATTGCATAGCGTAATGATGGAAATGTGCAAACGATCATGGTCGTATTGCAACATTAGATTTATTAATATTTTGAACCTCACGGATCACAACTTATTTTGTGAAACCCTATTATAAGTATACTCTGTCGATATAAAAGTGCATAAGCAATGAAATAGATCTTCCGCTTACAACTATTAACTAATTTTACTGCTTTAAAGAACGTCAAAAAATGCCAGCGATGTGTCTAGTGACTTGATATAGCGAAGGGTTTGACTAAATTAGTTACTTGGTTCCATGTTCTACATGCAGGCTCAGTGACTTATTCACCTGCTACTTCACATGACAATTCACTAAATATCACAATATTCGTGCCACGACAATATGGTGCGTTACAGTAATTTCAGCAGCATTTCTTACTGAGTTCTTTTTCTAAATGACATACGCTCATCTCATGTTGAAGTTACACTTCATCGCCACTGATTTTCAAGTTTGAACTTACCTGTCTCGTTAACGAAACAAAATGCGGACGTAACGGGGTAGCACGTTACATAAACTTATCATTGTGATAAAACCATAACAAAAAAACATTTCGTTGAATATTCAATAAATGATATCGCTAAGTATAGTGATATTGTTGATATGACCGAAGGATATATTCATTGGTTGGTATTGTGACTATAATAAAGCACCAATCGCTGCTAAACGCTCGGAATGGGTGATGAGTAGACTTCACCATACGCCTATTTAGATTGATATAACTAAGTTAGGACAAATTGAGATCAAAAAAAGTATAGGACTTGACTGCATGAAACAATATATTCACCTCTAGTACGACTAAAGGATTTCACGTAGTCGCTAACCTTCCTCTATATAGTGTAATTCATATCAGGGCACTGACCTGATTGTTGTCAATGAAAATTAACTCGTAATGGCAGACCAGTACGTAGTTGTCGGTGCCCTGTTACAGCGGAGAACATAATAAGCAACATCGGAAAGATTTTCGTCGCAATAATATTATCCTGTGTGTCTCGACACCGTGAGCGTACATGACTGTGAAAATCAGCGCGGTATCATCCACGGTATTCTAGCTACACACATTTGTCGGTGATAGACAGTTGTTTTGGCAAAACAACTTGGATACCTTATTGCTAGCCTACAGATATATTATGTTATTGAGTACAAGCCGATCTTGTAATAGCTTCTCTATGTCTATAAGTGCATCGCTCGGACGAACGCACCTATGCGAGAGATGCTTTATTAAAAATATATGCTTGCTTAGCTTAGCTTACATACGGAGTAATGCTTGGTTGGGCGAACGCTCGCACCTCGGACACGTAAACCTTCGGGTTATCAACAGAAGAAACGTAGGTATCATCGCCTCGAAAATCAGCTTAAGTATTAACCAACTAAATTAAGCAGAATATACGCAAGCCGTTGTAAAAGTGGAAGGAATTATGCTGCATAAAGCTACGACAGCATCCGCATAAGCGCTAGCGTTGGCGACAATGTCTATAAGAGCACCGGATACAGGGCTTCTAGCAGCTAAGACGTATATGAAACCTCTTGCGATACCACTATGAGTGCCGCCAATAATATGCAGCAGCAAGTAATTTGACTTTGTCGGCCAAAAAAATGTTGATTTATATTTTTGCCTTCCCTATCCGTAAAAGTGCAATTATTTAGGGTAAGCGACCAGCGGAAATTATATTTTGAGAAAAAACACGTGTGACGAATCTTGGATTGTGTGCTGTGATTAGATACAGCACTAGAGAAAGAAGCACGAGGCAAGGTATATGCTGGGTCCCAAGACTGTCCTCGTAATATTTATCTGCTCGTCTTGCTTGCAACAAGGGGCGCAGCTCTGATAAGGCATAATTATTGTGCTCAATACTTACATCTGTCACGCCACCTTTCAAGCAAAAATTAAGAAGGTATACTCATTGTCTTCATTTAACGTTGAATGGTTCTATCTACAGTCTTCTTTGTATCAAGCAGACCCATTTTTCTCTAATGCTTTGGCAGTTTTGATTCTGTTGCATGTGCAAGTTCAGCCTCGTCATCATGTTCGTTTACCGTTTATCCCTGTAACACTAGAAGCTCCAACGCGCTGCTAAATCAAAGAAAGAATCGTAGCGACACTGCGGAGGTCACACCTTACGACAAAAGAATTATCTCTTATCAATCAAACGCAACCGCTAAAACGGGTACATAGATCTACCAACATGATCACGCTCTCTGACATGAATTTGTTATCTCAAGTGAAAACGTCACACGTCTCTACATTATCAAGTACGATAAGTTTTTATCGGTATCCCGGGTAGCTGTGCTATGGTACGTGCACGTTTGCTGTACCCAATTTTTCGCGGAGACTACGATTACGTGTCATTCGTTTGCAACGAAACCCGGCCAGAGACGCTGCGCTATTTCGGATCGAGTGTACAAATCTCCATTGATAATGGCTTCAACACAATGCGCATTCGGAGTAAGTTGTTTCTTATCTCGATAAATGTCTCCTTCTACGCATCTTCCGTCACGTATACAATTTTAACTTTATGAATCGTCCGTATTTACTCTGACAACACTTTTAATGAGTATTATATACAAACACATATTCTGCACGAAGAGGTGATCGCATCCATAGGATGTTGTATGATCAGAGGTCTTGTGGATATTTCGTACAGAATGAAATGCATATTCAAAATTATAATTGTTGAATTTTAAGTCTAGTATTTAAAATTCATCTCTGTGTAACGAATGCAGGGAGAACGAGCCTTGCTTGATCTTCGAGGTAAGATATCGTGCCAACTAACTTTGCCTATTGCTTCCATGTATTGCTGAGCGTAACATCACCTTAGATAATTAGTAAATTCGAAAGACAGTGTTCACAAAAGCGTTCGATGGGAGAAGGATGTATCGTGTTAAAACGGTGTGAACTCGTCCATGACACTGTGAGTCGATCAATGCGAATATGTAAGGTATCTTCGTACTCATATTCGCCAACGTTGAAAAAGACTGTTTCATTGTTGGTTATTCTGTGATGAAGTCATCGCTCGGCAGCTGTTGACAGTGCTCGGCTCCTCGCCTGACGTGTCGATAGTGTCAACCAATAAGCTATCTAATGAATGACGAGTGCGCGCAATAAGTGCCAAGAAGGTAGTCCAATCAGGTAAATCCGTTACTCATCATTTTTAAACACGGCTCAAAAGAGTCTATACATAGACATTTATACATAGTCGTATCAGTCTTTATATACCGCCAGAGATTATCGTTTACTTGTATTGTGCTACCTCTACTATTGTGTATGGTAGTGTAAGACGAGTGCAATCGGTAAGGCTTACACAGATTCCACGTGTACATCAATGCGAGTGGAGTTACACGTACTTATTTTCAATACCACTAGTGCACATGCCGAGCTCCGTCATCCATATCAGCGATCGGTGTCGTACCGCCACGACACGAGTCCTTCTCACTATTTGCACATTATCGAGGCATGTGACAAGCATCCATCGGCCGAGAAGTCGTGCTATATCTATACGCCTCTAGTTCCGATGGCGCGCTGTGGAGAGTTAACATTTGTGATACCAGAAGTGTAACGGGGCACACCCTTGCGTGAACTTAACGCAAGGGTATCGGTGCCTCGACAGACGTACACAAGGCAAACGATGAAGCGTAGATAAGGTATAAGTAGAAGTGTCATATTAATAGAATTAAGTCTTTTAACTACTGTCTATCTGTTTGACTTAACTTAATTAGACTAATCTAACTGAACGTATGGTGACGTCTCGTCACCACTCATTGCGCGCGTCTTGCGGCGATTGGTGGGTTGATATCGTCAAGATATTAACCAATGAGCAGACGCTTTGGTCGACCCTTCAATATCACCACTTTGGTGATATTGTTGAAAGAACATTCAACATAATATTCTTAACTGTCACTTTCTTTAAAGTGACAATTCCATGTAACGGTCTGCCCCGTTATAAGAAGTGTTTAGGATCATTTGACTGATCTCGGATGCACACGCGACTTATAGAAGATGACATTGTTGTAACATAAACGATACATTGCATTATCTGTAAGAGCCACGGAGAGATATGTTACTGCTTGTCCAGACGAACAGTAAAGATTCAATCATAAGCGGCAATGTTGTGACAAATACAATGAGTAAAACCTCATACCTACTGCATCATCTATTGTTGTGTCTACTTTAAAGTACAAGCTGGTACCTTGACGTGGGAAAACTTGCAGGAATAAATATTCCTAGCACTGAGCGATGTTGTACCTTACAACGTTACCTTCGCATTTGTTAAGTGATGCCTAAGGATGCCGTAATCAATTCGCGAGATTGTACCGCGGTTTTTGACTTTGAAGTCACCACTAAGCGGCATACAAGCATGTTATAGACGTACGAGGTCGAATTGACATGGCATAATGTAATGCGATAAGATATACTTACGCTGACAACAACGTAAATGCATGACCGTAACAAACTTACGGAGGCTAATCCAATGGAAAATTGCGCAATGAAACAGTCGAAATTGCATTACAGTTATGTTGATAACTAAATAGGTGTTGTCATAGCCCTATCTATCATTTACTGTGCCTTGCCAGATGATATTATAGAGCATTGCTTATCTCGACTAACTGTAGAAGAAACATTTGATTGTGCATCCCTGTGATTGCGATGTGATACAAGGAGTCGTAAGATAAGGATAGCAGTGTGTTGACATCTGCTTATGTTAGCTTTGCTAAAACGGTGATATTCACATACATATTGACTTGCGGACCCGAAATTCCTTTGCAGACCTTGCTTTATATTCACAATGTCAGACAACAATGCTGAGTTCGAGCTATGGAATGTCCACGTTTGATGGGCGTGACGAGGAGTGCTGTACGATCGACAATGTCAGTGCAATGGAATTTATCCTATAGTATTTTTTACGGTCGCTACGTTAAGGTTGCAAGATCAAAATCCCATTCCATTCGTACGCCACGATGTGTCTAAATGGACAGTTTACCTTTGCTCAATTAGATTGGGCTGTATTATCTTATTTCGGTGAGCCATAATATGACCATCATCAAAACGTAATGCGATTATACTACCACAAAAGTTGATCTGAGAGCTCTTATCGTATGCATTCACAAAATATACTTAAGAGTGACATGGACGGATGTGTACAAATGTTACGTTGTATGAGCCGATAGGCTTCTTAATGACATTTCATATCTTAAACTTGACTCTTACAAGTTTACCCTTTATGGCTGTAATAAATATAAATAAATTGTACCTTCGCGACTATAGTATAAATTTGCGCTCCTATTTTCTCTATCTAATCTACAGCTTTCCTGACGTCAACATACTACCAGATATATACCAAACAGTGGACTGATGCTATTAAATCGAAAAAACAATGACGTATGTTGTTGCTGATCTTAGTCGAGCAACTTCGACGAAGTTGCTATTCTAAATGAGGCTGTGGAGGCGCCGGTACTTGAACTAGGTTCCCTTCTTCGTCTCTTGCAGTGAAGATCGCATTCTTCCTTAAATTCGCTTTATGCCATTCTTTACTCTCTCTCTCTTGGATTATGCGATCCTGCTTATATTGTTGCTTCAGATTGCTTAACATCGACTTGACCTTGGACCAGATCGTCTTCTTCTTATCGAGGGCCTCTTCCACCACTTTGCCCGTTGACGCCCCAGCTTCTTCCCACCCTCCTAGCGCCATCCTCTCTTCTGGCGCGTGTTCATTCGAGTCGCCGAGTCCATATAGCACACGTTTGCTGTCTCGGTCATCCGGCGCCGCAGAGGTCAGGTCCGGCGTCGTCTCCGTTTCACCAGCAGGGACAGCGAGAGCGTTGCATACAGCAGACATGGTTAGCAAATGCACAAGCAGCAGGTAAGAATTTACCATTTGGGCTGGCGGTAATAGGTGCGAAGTACACGGAGGAGAACGAGCAGTGCAAAGCTTAGCTATGCGACGCAAATTAGGAAATGAAGCTGGAGAAGTAGGTCTCATTGCAGATTTTTTTGATGACTCGAGGTGCTATGTTAGATACAGAAGAAGCCTGTGTCCAGTCCATGATGTCTAGGGTTCAAGCTCTGTACCTCGTCGGATTTGAGTCTGCACATGCAGCAACGGCCCAATTCGTGCAGTACATTTCCGGATGCGGTCCAGATTTCACGCTGCTTCAACCTGTGCAGCCGGTATGTAAAAATATGTGTGAGCCGCGGGAAACTGTCGAACTCTCTCCGCCATATCCCAGACTACAGATCAGATGCGCAAGACAGATTACCCTGAATGGGTGGCTAATTATCGGGATAAATATACGACAGAATACTCCTGTTCAGTGGCTAATTTTCCAGAATGATAGACGACAGGACACTCTTGATGGGTGGCTACGTATCCTGATTTATATACGCCATGCGAGAAAAAATTAGCAATCGTCGAAGAGTATACGGTCTGAAATGTAATGACATAAACGAAAGTAGCATGTACAAAGGCCGCAATCATTCGGTAATAGCCAGACAACGAAACTATGGCGTAGGCATACAAAGGATGACAGCATTATCGTGATGACCCCTGGTGTCTGCGTTTGTACGAATACAGCTATACCACCACCACGTCAGTGTCCACATGTTTTTCGACGGAACCCTAGACTTCCCAAATAAGGCTAATCGAGCATCCACGGTCAGAGACTAGTACCTCTTATGGCTAGTCAAAATCTGGTCCTCTTCCCTAAGACAGGACGCACTCCCCTTAGAGTGCCTTTATTGAAGGGTATAGGTCTTCTCTCAGCTGCACGTGCCGCGGGAGGCGACGCAGCGTGCGACTCGAACGGGAATCGACCGGCCGACATCCCGCGGCACGGGAAGCGCCAACAGGGAGCGACATCCCCTTGTCTGCGTTAGTTCCTACTCTTCACCATTTGCCTCTCCTCGCGCCAACTCGTTCGCTGCGCGCGACCACACTTCCACGATGTCGGCTTTTTAAATGAACGTGGTCATCCTGTTGAGCTTCAGTACCGGTCGCTTATGCAAGGTGAGCACCAAGCAAATATATTCTTCGTCTAGCGGTTCGACCGGGCGTGTCTGTATTAAATTGTGCGCTGGATCGCCCCGAAGAGCAGACCAAGTCGACCACCACGAGCGGCCAGGGTTTGCGTCAAGATGGCACTATAGCAATTATCAAGTGGAACAGGCCTTCTAGCCATGCGTCCTCTGTTCTATGAAGTAGATTGACGCGCGGGCGGAGCCTGGCCATCCGGCCATGAGCGCTCACACAGTTCTAACCTCGAACTAGGTCAACGTTCATTCTAACATGCACTTCCGGAAGTGTCCCCGTGGCGTCTGGAGTATCGAGCCAGCCAATTGAGTAACGCATTAGGTAAAAATTCGTGTCACGGTAGATGACCGAGGTGGTGATCATGAAACATACAAATTGAGCAGTATTAGGTTGCCACAATAGACAGGCTACCCCCTCTCTACCGATCGACATGATTGGCAGAAGCTCAAGGTCTGCGTCTGCAATCATGCAGTTGCAGCAGGATAAACTCACGTTGAGATCCTGATCGTCATGCAGCTCACGTTTGCAATAAGAACCGACACGAATGGATCAAAACGCGCATCGACGTCCTACGCAACCTCTGACTATATGAGATTGATACACTGTTTGTCAGCAAGAAGCTTAGCTATCGTACGCCGATCGACAAATACACGGTCGTAAAGTCTGAGTGGACTCAACGTTCAGGCCGGCGTGTGCATCTGGCCAGCAGAAACATGCCCAGATGCGACGCCGAATTTTGAACCTCTAACCACATGATTTGCTCCCTTCTCGTTTAGCTACACATCATCAAACCATCGCCGACGACGCTTACATTCGCAAGTGTCGTATCATATAACGTATGGCCCAACCTCAGCTTGAGCTTTTGTGCCCTTGTGCCCGAGCGACCTCAACCTCCACCAAGCCGGTGAATAGGCCCTCTGTCGTGGGAAGTTTCCGTAAGTTTCCATGCGTGGATCCCATTACAATAAAAAGAAGGCCTTCTTGCAGCTGGGTATGCTTCGCAAGGCAGCGCAGCTTGTGAATGAAAATAAGAGCAACAACCTTGGCGCCCCGGGGTGTGGGGCATGGCGCCAACTTTAGTCACCATTTACCTGGATTCTGCTTTTCTACATCGGCCTTCGAATAGCCGGTCCGGTCGCCGCGCATGCTCCCGGCCTCGCGAAAGCGAACCAGTCTAGTGCGTGATATGGTCGGACCCGGTCAGCTGCGTCAGTGTCCCGTCGGTTAAGATCACAGTGGTTTTCGTTTTTGTTTGCGACAACAGCGCCCTGTCTCCACACCGTACTAGATACCTGATTTACATGCCCCCTGTGGAGTGTCCTCTGCGACGTCCGACGTCTAGAGCCATCAACGGGGAATCGTAAAAAACACCAGTGTTCGCCAAAAAAAACACCATTAGGATGAGGCTATCCATTAACCTTGTATAATTTATACAAAAAAGGGTAGAAAAAATACCACTTTCGTATAAACTTCGCTAGAAACGTTTCTAAGATAGGCCGGACCCTCCGCTATTTGACCGGAATGCGGTCGAACACCTTCGGTCTGTCGCGGGCAAAAGAGAGACTTTGGATCACATTTTTTGGGGTTGTCCAACCGCCCAGGGTTGCTGGCTTACACTCATAACCTACTGGACCGGATGCACGGGAACTCCGACCGGTATGCAGCTTCATGCGACTTTTTGCATGTCACGGACGTCCCTGCTGTAGAATCCAATCACTTCACGGCGGCTGCTGAGCGCGTTTGGACATTCAATGGAGGCCTATGAGTGTCAAAGGAAGCGGATGTGGTGGGTATTATGTTCAATATGTCTCACGATTATATGGGTTCAGCGCGATCGGGTCGCTCACGAAGGTCTTTCCGTCACTTTAGCGGGATGTATGTTCGAATACATAGTTCAAAGTTTTCGGTAATTACACGCACTAGCGATGCGGGAGTATAGGAAGCTACACACCCAGTTGGCCGGAACTCGCGTAACGCAATGCATCGGGCTGCTCACCATGGCCCCATCGAAAGCACCGCACACAGCGGTGAGACTCGTCTAGACACCGGATCATCCGAAACCGGCGTTGCTATCCTGGATTAGGTCTTTCCAGACGTCTTGTACACCACAATTTCGTATAATAGTCAGTCTGTTCCCCTCTCTCTCTTAGACGGACTGAAGTCTTCACTTGCGAGACGACGGCTCCTACAACGGCGCAGGTACAAGCCAAGGGCGTGACGGCAACATCTGCAGCGACGATTTCTGAATCGGTGGAGCTTGCTGATGCTAAAACATAAGCGACCTCGGACGAGACAGTCTTTGCAGCGGCGGGTTGGCTGCGTCGTCGCGTCTGAGAGCGAAAGGTAATATGGTGGCGGTATGTCCAACAGCATTTACATTTTTACACACCCATTGGATATTAATATGGACTATTGACGCTCTCCTTAGCATTAAGTCGGCAAGGACATGTCTCCTCGGCATCATCTACGGGAGTCAACAAAAAGTAATCCAACTATGGCTTTGTGCAAAAGATATTTCGCGCAAGCAGAAAGTAGACCAATCCACGCCATTTTATTATATGGTGTGATCGGTCGTGCCATATCAAATATAAAGTACACACGCGACGCTAGTTAGCCGTGTTGCACAAAACCTGTCAGCAGCATTACCAACCTGCTATAACTCCCTCAAGAGGAGAACAAGTATAACCATGTTATAACACTGCAATAAACGCCGATGGGAAATAGGACGGCTTGTGCCAGCGTAAATTCAAGTAGACCGGAGCCATATACTTGAGTCTCCTTTAGAACAAAGATCATTTAGCTCCATAATCCATGGTATGTATTTCACACGGCATCGCAAGGACCTAATGCATTGTGTCAATACAAGAAGTAAGCAACGTCGGGTTGATCGCGGACACCGTAAGTCGCATCGACACGTATAGAAACCTTAGCATTAAGTCGATCATGGTGACCATGATCGCTCCAGGCTCCCTGCAACCATCGCCACAACATTATTAACCAGCTGTCAGTTCTCGTACCTTAATTTTCTTTACGCACACCCGCGTACCTGGACTCTACTAGTAGTAAAAACTTTGCACCAGCAAAAGAGTTGTTAAACTCCCAGAACGTGACACCAGCGTGAATCTGCTCAACATCAATAAAAACGATACATAGAAAAATACCAGCAAAAGCAATTCACACATCAAAATGTGGTTTAGTTTGTTAGTCACTCAGTCATTAGTCACATCTGGAAGGCACAAATTTTCTATCTTTCTCGCATTTCTTTGGCTATGACTCCACCGACTGCAACAGCCCGTCCCCCGTTTACTACTTTTGTATACTCGGGTGATTGGTGGCGATCTTTAAAAAAGGCTGGAAGGACGACCGAGAATGAGAAGTACAGGAGCAATATCGATGAATGCGCCGTGACACAGTCGACGTGACGGTATGCACGAGCAGCGATTGCTGATCGTGTGCAAGGGATAGGCCCTGAGCAGGCTATCAACAAATTGGGACTGCAGTCCGCTATAAATGCGGAGTGTCTGACTTATCTTAGAAACGTTTCTAGCGAAGTTCAATCAAAAGTGGTATTTTCTTTACCCTTTTGTGTATATACTTTACAAGGTTAATGGACAGCCTCATCGCAACGGTGTTTTTTAGACAAAAACTGGTGTTTTATACGATTTCCCGCCATCAACCTGAGGCAGCAAGGATGAAGAATGATGTACCGTCTTCCCTCAGATTAGTATCCCCTGATAAGTTATAACCTATAACATTTTATCGATATTCGCGTCCATGGACCTCGTTGTACGTCCGCTAAGTCATACATTATGAGTAATGATCAAATAGGGCAGTATAAATTTGAAAATGAGTACTTGTTTTCGTAAATGGAGGATAAAAACTATTTGAACCACATGTCGAGGGTGGTTTGGGTGGTGGGAGTGTTGCGAAAATCAAGCTAGAGGTTGCGAGGGACTTTATAAGCAGCTTGACTTTCCTAAGATACGTCGAGCAGGGAGCAGGCATCACGAAGGAGGGTAAACTTCTCGGTTTCGGTTCATGTTTCTGCGTCAGATGCCGCATCTTCACTGTTTTCATCCTCATCACCTGGGACGCCCTAAATAGCGCCAACTGGAAGACTACCTGGCGCCAACTCTATCTCCAACTACACAAATGCATAAAAATTAGTTGTGTTTGGGTCGTTATTTGTGTTGTCTTGACAGATGACATAACGACAGCTGTACATATAAGTGAATCTACGCTGAGAGAAGCTCAAAGAACGGAATCAAAATGATGGGAAACCCACGACCCTGCCCGGGCCCCCGCCGATTCAATAGAAGGCAAAGTAGCCCCCAACGAGCCGAGCCTTGCATTCGATGTGTCACCTTCTACGCAACTGCATTCCTACGAATGTACGTGGACCTACGGAACGAAATCATCGGGATATGGCAGGACGGTGATCCGCCTACGGCATACTGACTTCGGCTCTGACATGTAGCTAAGGTAACGGCCATTGCACGACAATTGCCCGTCGTACGTTTTAAAATGGCCTGCATACCTAGCAGCCGCTCCAATTTAGGCAGCTGATGGGGCCCACCCTTCGAACGCGGTTCCCTCATAATCCCATGAGGGACTCTGTCAACGGACTGGCAGACCAGTCTGAGGAGCTGCGTATGCTCAGGGCGCTGGGCAGCCAGAATTAAAGTCCCCACCCTGATGGGAGCTGTACCGCGACGCCTAGCTTGTAACGGGGTAGCCCGTTACATGAAATTGTTATTCAAACAATTTGACAATTAAGAATATTACGTCGAATATTCCTTTAAAAAAATCACAGACATGGTGATATTGTTGAGATGACCGAAGGGTCTACTCATTGGTTGGTATCGTGATGATAGCAACCCACCAATCGCTGCTAGACGCGCGCAATGGGTGTTGGGTACACGTCATCATACATTTAGTTATACTGGTATCATTAAGTCAGGACAGCAGAGATTCAAGGAGTTATAGGACTGAATTATATTAATACAGTTTTACTTTTACCAGAGACTAGTCTGACTACTTAGTCTCCTTTCCTTCCTCTGTGTTCCTTCAACACCTAGCAGGGCACTGTCGACCACTGTCGTCAGTGGAAGTATACTCCGTACTGGTCAACAAGTACGTAGTCAAAAGTGCCCCGTTACACCTGGTAGCACTTTGTAGTCCGTCCAAGGACCACAACCCCATCGCCCAACATGAACATGTTGGATGATGTAGACGGCGGCAGCTTTCACGGAACCTGTGAAAGCTACTTCTGTTTATGAGACATCGAATGGACTGCGATCGAACGAAGGAGTTCGACCGTTGTCGAACAAGCCATCCGGGCCATGCTTCCACAAGCGATGGAGACCAGCAGCGTACCGTCATTAGCAAGTTCTTGCAACGAGAACTTGATGAGTCGCGAGCGCAGGTGACCTTATTGCAATAACAAGATCACCAGCGGACCGAAGCACTAAGACAGCAACAGTCTCAGTCCGCAGACCCGACGCGTGAGCGTCGACGGGAGTCTCTAAACTAGAGGTCTCCAAGTATCTGGGAGTCGGGGAAGACTCCCTGTTGAGGTGGTCCGTCGATCTGGACGATTCATCAGATGCTCGTCGCATCGACGATGAGCGAATGCAAGCATCATTCGCTCAGTCCAACCTAGCATGAGAATCTAGAGCTTGGGCCCTGAATCTCACGTTGCACGACCCAAATTTGTTAGGGTCGTTAAAGATCCTCAAGACCCTGCTGAGTGAGACGTTCGAGCCGCCCAGAGCGGAGTTCACGACTCTTTCGGAGCTCCTGAAACTCAAGCAGGGTAAGCGTAAGGTTCACGCTTACGCCCAACAAGCACGCTACCTTGCAAGCTGCATGGTAGTGAACCCTGTGAGTGAGTTTGTGTTGATCACAATATTCATTCATGGGATGTCAGATGGTCCCGTTAGGCACCACCTATTCCGCGGAGAGCTAAAGACGCTCTCAGAGTCAATCTTCACAGCGGATCAAGAAGATTATCCAGTGAGACAGGCTCGCGCTACGTCAACCCCGCATCTTCCACAGAGACGATTAGCAGTCGGAGGTCCAGAACCAATGGGCCTCTGTAATGTCGAGGGCGAGAAACCTCGCCCTATGAACGACAAGCGAATGGTGAGATGCCATCGCTGTCACAAGTTGGGACATTATGCATTCGAATGCAGTGTCCTGCGCTCAGTACATCGCGGGTTTGAGCGCGGTATTCACCCACCAGCATGAAGAACTGGAGGGCGAGGGTACGATGCTGTCTCAAAGCCGCAACAGCGAGACCAATTATCGAAAAATGGTCGGGGTAGTAGGGGCGGAGCGCCGTACTGATCTAGCAACATCAAGAGAATTTGCAAATCTACTGAAGAAGGTTTCTTCTGACACACAATTTCTGTGTGTCTCTGCACCTGTTGATGAGTTGTCTCTCATCACCTTGAAGTTAGAAAGGACAAAAGACATCTCAGTTCGCGCCCTAGTTGACTGTAGGGCGTCGAAAAATTTTGTTCATCGCCAGTCGCTAGAGGCAGGAAGTTATAACTTCGTGGAGCGGGAGATCCCCATAACGAAGATGACGGTGTGCCTAGCGACAGGCGAATCGATCACTATGAAGAAACGTTAGTCGGAATCCACTACACGTTAAAAGGCGAACAGTACGATAATTTTGTCATCGTACTCGACCTAAATGACAAGTTTGATGTCATCCTAGGACTACCTTGGCCTCAGGAGATACGAGCCAAGGGTGAGCTGGCAGCATCGATCAGTTACGATCCCTGCTACTTGTTCCTCAGATAACCACCTGACGAATGTCTTGGAACGCCCACACTCACGTGGGTGTACTACGAGCGAGTGTGATGACCTCACTTGTGGTACGGTCGTTAGCACGACTGTACAAGAACACAATGTAGATGATCACTAGATTGTGGAGAAAGATCTTCTGGACCCTGTGGAAGTGACTTCCCAGGTAGTAATCGAGACATTAAATGTCTTGGTCAATGACGGATTAAGCGTAGGAGCTGATACGCTCGATCTGATTGTGCCTTCGAAAATAATTCGGAGATTTTGCACTTGCGAACGTTGAAACCAACACGGTTATTGCGTGACATGCGTAGTGGAAAAGTCAAGCAGATCTGTGTACTCGTCGCAGAGGACGATTACGTTTCCGATATTCGATCAGCAACGGTGTTTACTGAAACCGAGAGGGTCCTTCGCAGTTTATCGATGGACGAAAGTGTCATCGATGAGTAGACTCGGATTGAACGATACACGTCTCAATACTGGGAGTCACTTCAGGCAAGTTCTTTGTATAAGGATCTGATCGAATTCAAGGATATATTCTCTAAATCCGTACCTTGCGAGTTGCCTAAGGACAAAGGCACTCGACACGAGATCGAGCTCAGACCGGGCCCGAAGTGCTGTGTCATGAAGCAGTGGACACTGCCTCGTGAACAAGTACTAGCGATCGACAAGTTCTTTGCCGATCGCTTAGCAGCGGGCCATGTGAGGGAATCAACATCCCCTCATAGCTTTCCGACCTTCTGTGTGCAAAAGGCCACAGGAGGATAGCGGATAGTGCACGCGTTCAACAAGTTGAATGCTGCAACGGTACCGGCTCAGACGCCGATACCGAGGAAGGACGTTATCATATATGGTATGTCAAAGAGTACCATCTTCTCGTCCATGGATCTGATGGACGGATTCTATCAGATCCTCAAGCGTGAACGGGACATCCCGTACACGGCAGTGAGCACCCCCAGCGGTATGCTGTGGGAGTGGCTAGTGATGCCACAGGGGATAAGTAATGCCCCTGCAGCATTCAACAAATGTGTTACAAATATGTTGAGACCAGTGCGGAATTTCGCACCGAGTTACTTCGCCATGTGTTCGTCCATAGCCGGGCTATGGATGGAAGGACGGGCGTTAAAGTCCACAGAATTCACGTTCGTCAAGTCCTTCAGCTTATGCGCAAGCATTGGCTGCACACCAACATCAAGAAGTGTATATTCGCGTCTATCGAAATACCGCTTCTTGGGTGCATCGTGGGTAAACACGGCGTACGCTCTGACCCCGAAAAGATCAAGGCGATCACATACTGGCCAATGCCAGTTGGTGTCAAAAGACTAAGAAAGTTCCTTGGCTTAGCGTCGTACTTACACCAGTACTCGCGCAATTACGCCAAGATGACTGTGCATCTTTCTTGCTTGCAAAAGAACGATGTGAAGTGGTCATGGAACGCTGACTGTCACCGTTTCTTTGAAAGCATCAAGAAAAGCTTGATG
Organism: Hyaloperonospora brassicae; assembly: GCA_947650285.1. Classification (NCBI taxonomy): domain Eukaryota; phylum Oomycota; class Peronosporomycetes; order Peronosporales; family Peronosporaceae; genus Hyaloperonospora; species Hyaloperonospora brassicae. Next base: position 340,086 of record CANTFL010000221.1, read on the forward strand.
CAATTGATTATCTTGGAGATTACAGATCAGAACATACCTTTTCATGTGGTCTGTGACGCCAGCGATTTTGCTATCGGCTGTGCGTTGGTGCGATTTGACGCAGACGGCGCAGAGCGCGTCGTCTGCTATTAATTGCGTCAGCTGAACGCAATTATCCAGTGCACGACAAAGAACTACTTGCCATGAAGTATGCACTGGCTAAGTTCCGGGTCTATCTCTCGGGATATAGACCGTTCATCGTCTATACGGACCATGCGTCACTACGCACGGCCGTAAACATTCCACAACTCTCTCAAAGGATGGCGAGGTGGCTGTCCTTCTTCGCGGAGTATAACTTCTTCATTGAGTACAAGTCAGGACGACTTAATGTCGTCGCTGATGTATTATCACGTCGGCCCGAATTCAAGCCAACGTCCCGAGTCAACAGTGAGGCCTTGCCCACTGTTGCGACACTGGTCATCAGTGTGCCGTCGTCGCCGTTACTCGACGACGTGCGGAAAGCATACGCAGGAGACACGAATCTCCTCCGTTTATTGGGTCATCTTGCTAACCCATCCCGTAAATCTTTGTCGGATTTGCCGGCCCTGTACCCTTCCTCTTTGGATCGGTACGCTCCTCGCAATGGTCTGCTGTACTATACAGCAGTTGCCGACGACACGCCTCGTGTCTTCGCTCCCGATCATGATGAATTGCGACTACGCATCATGTTCGAGTGTCACGATGCGACGTCTGGCGGGCATCGTGGCTGAGAAAAGACTTACCTCACGGTCAGCCGTGACTTTTACTAGCCTCGCCAGTATCAGTTTGTCCGCAAGTACATTCGTTCTTGCGAGGTTTGTCGATGGGTGAACTCTGTTCCTTCATCCCGTGCACCGTTATAACCTTTGCCGGGCCCGCCCGAGTGTTGGGAGTCCGTGTCCATAGCCTTTGTATTCGGGAAACCCGAAGACACGAACAAAAATAATGGTATTCATGTCTTTGTGGATCTTTTTAGCAAGACGGTACATCTTGCTGCGGTCCCAGAATCGGTCAACGCCCACGGCTGTGCGCGTGTCTTCATTGACACTGTGTTTCGACTCCACAGTTTACCCCGTGAACTCGTATCCGACCGTGACCCTCGGTTCACGGCGGCGTTTTGGCAATCCTTGTTTCGAACATTGGGAACTCGGTTGAAGATGTCATCCTCTTATCATCTTAAAACAGATGGTCAGACAGAACGTGCGAACCGTGTCCTCGAAGAAATTCTTCGTGGATACGTCCTCTCCTTTTCACATTGGAGCGAGTTCTTACCGATTGTTGAGTTTGCCATCAACAATTCCGTGCATGAGTCCACAACGCATACACCGTTCTACGTGAATGGCTTACGCTACCCACGTATTCCTACCGTCATACAGAGTGACTCTGAATTAAGGGGAGAGGGACTCGCTCGAGCAAAAGCCGTTTTGGCTCTTGTTCATTACGTATCACCGCTCACGCCGATACGTTTGATGCCGATGTCGATAATGTCTACATCGAGGAATTCGAGCTTAGCAGTAGCGATGACGCTGCTGCTACATCAAACAATGATGAAGATGCTGGGATATTCAGCATCGTCAACGACAATGCCAGCGAGGAAGAGGAAACCCTTGTTGAAGAAGAGAACGATCTCTTAGCAGTGCGCACGAAGCGCACTGAAATACAAAACAACGAGTCAGCAAAGAACTTCCTGCTGACTCGAGAGGCGGTAGTCCGTTTCGTATCAGTACTCCATCACAAACGCGGTGGACCGCCAGAAACGGAACGCAGACAAGAATGGAAGAGCAAATGTTCTTCAATCTAAGGTTAACGACCTAGTACTACTGTCTACGGTAAACTTACCTGGACATGTAGTCACTAGTGTCGACAGTAGTAAACTACTGCAGCGATTCATTGGTCCCTTAAGTGTGTTTCATCGCAAGGGCAATGCATTCACGATCGAATTGCCTCGTAGGATGCGGACCCATCCTACGGTTTATGTTGGTCTTCTCATCCCGTACCATCAGTACGAGGCCTCTTGCGAGAACTGAAATAGTCGGCGCGCTCAAGAATCCCCAACAGATTCATGTGATCATGGACCCGACACTGAAGTTTGTCCTTTGTCGAAAGGAGTTGGTCCATCATCGACGCGGCCTCGCGACGAGCCGCCTCTATCTCGTCGCGCAAACGGCGTCTCTCGCGTTTACTCTATAGCTGAGCGAACGCGAATTCCGATCGGTCCTTCTCTTGATCGGCACGAAGACGTTGCACGTCCGACTGCAAGGCGTGCCGACGATCGTTTTCGTGATCGACGTCGTCCCTCAGCTTAGTCCGGTAACGCTTGAGGTTACTAAAATTCTCGTGCAGGCCCGGCGGCTGAGCCGGACCTTGTCTTTCCACCGCCACCAGAACCACTGGTGAATTCCCCCGGTGGTCAACGCTTTCTTGAGAGCGTATCTTGAATAAACGTGGCGATTCAGGATCAAGGAAGAGCTACGTCGTCCAGTGGCGGGAATATCCACCCTCTTGGAAAAACTGGGAGCCCCGCTATCAGCTGTTGATGGACGTTGAAGGTCTCGTCCGCCAGTTGGACGAGACTCATCCGATGAGTACTGTGGCCCATCGGTAAACACGCGCCCTAGGCGCTTGTAGACGGATAGCAAGTTTGCAATCTCGTCACGCATCTCATCCGAGATGCGTGCCCTTCCCCAGGGCAAACTTAGGGAATACACGTCCTTATTGGCACGCTGCGAGTTGTCAACACAACTCGTACAAGGGTCTCCCGACGTGAGGCAAGGAATGTCTGCCTCACTAGACAAACAATGCAACCTTTGCCTTGCACTGGTTGGCGTTCGCTCTTCTAACTTGAGGCGTATCGCCTCAAGCTTCTTAAGCCACCCTTCTCGTCCAAAGATTCTTGACGTTTTGGACGAACGCGTTCCACGCAGCCAAAAGCGATGCTTTGTCACGCTTTTGGTTGCCATTGTACCATCGATGCCTAAGGAAGGCATCGAGATGAAAGTTTTCTTCAGCGCGAAGGTTTCTCGCGCTGGGGCTTAAGCCATGAAGCTCAGTTGCATCAAATAATTCAATTTGATGGTGTTGGCTTGTCTCGTGAGACAGGCTATCGATGAGCTGCTCGGGCAAGCGCCACGGTTTGAGCTCATAACGCTTCAATGTGGTACCTGTTTCGGTATCATGGCTTACAGAATAACGATGGCGCTCGCCATCGTCATCACGCTCTTGCGGGGAAGCACGAGTTGACTATGGTGAGGCATAGTAATCCTCACCATAGAGTTCATCATCAGCGCCGAACAGGCTGTGATGGATTTCACGAGTCCGCTTGTTCGACAGTGCTCTTGACGAACGATGAGGCACCGCCGGTGCTCGGGATGCCTCTGAAACGTTTCGCGAGTCAGGCACGTCTGACTCGCCAGAATAGATGACCTCGAGGTCGGGGTCATCACGCGCACATGGTGCGATACCGCGTGCGTCTGCAGTACCTTCCGCTGCAGATGGATAACAAGCAACAGACGAAGAAGTGTCTGCCGCAGAGGCTGGCACAGCTGCAGGCTGTGTGGTCTTCGGATCACCTCGCATAGACATGTCAACTATGCGAGGCAAGGTCAGGAGTGAATGGGTCTAATCAAACAAGTGCTCCCTGTCCCACTGGTGTTTAACAGGTGGCCACCAAGTTTTCGATACTCACACGGCGACTATCGGAAAAGGGAGGAGTGATGTAACGGGGTAGCCCGTTACATGAAATTGTTATTCAAACAATTTGACAATTAAGAATATTACGTCGAATATTCCTTTAAAAAAATCACAGACATGGTGATATTGTTGAGATGACCGAAGGGTCTACTCATTGGTTGATATCGTGATGATAGCAACCCACCAATCGCTGCTAGATGCGCGCAATGGGTGTTGGGTACACGTCATCATACATTTAGTTATACTGGTATCATTAAGTCAGGACAGCAGAGATTCAAGGAGTTATAGGACTGAATTATATTAATACAGTTTTACTTTTACCAGAGACTAGTCTGACTACTTAGTCTCCTTTCCTTCCTCTGTGTTCCTTCAACACCTAGCAGGGCACTGTCGACCACTGTTGTCAGTGGAATTATACTCCGTACTGGTCAACAAGTACGTAGTCAACAGTGCCCTGTTACATAGCTTCGCGTCATTTGGCTGTCTTCTTCGGGGTAAGCTGGATCGCTGTCGACCAAGCTTTAGGTACCGTCGCTATCGAAACGTACGGCCACTTCAGAACCCGCCGCTCTTTGGTCAGTAGACGAGATCTACCGCGACCGACCACACCTGCTAGTAGAACAAGATTTAAAATGTATTGGGGTATGCATACTACTGCGTCACCGGTTTCGTTGATGTACAGGGGTAGATGGACAACGTGCAAATCTGGAAGGCGACCGCGGGACAAAATTTTAAGGTCAGGAATAGACTATTTTGCTCAACATGACAGTCTTGTGATTCATTGACGCACATGTCTCGACAAACGATAACAATATACAGCTACAGAATAATGTTTTGCATATCTGTATCGTATTTGACAAATTGACTGGGAGAAAAAGTATATATGCGGCCGCTGTAGCGGGGTCAGCCCGTTACATAAAACATTATAAAAAGTTTCAATTTTTATGGGTATTATCTATTTTAGATTATACTCAAATCAACATCATTTGAAGAGGTGGCATTGCCAGAATAATACCCCCAAGGGTAATATCCGTGAATGCTCCATTTGGTTGATGTACACGTTACATCAACCAGTTCAACCACCAATCGCTGCTAGACGCGCGCAATGGATGGTGAGCGCGAGTGTTACATAAGAGATGGTAGTTTGATATAGTTAGAACAAGTCAAACATGTTTAAGATAGGAAATCATAACTATATTAAATACCAGTTCTACTTTTTATTAGACGAAAGTCTTCGGGTTCCGCTACTTGCTTGCGCTTCCTCGCACGTGTACGCCACGTCAGGTGACCCTAGCCTTGTGTCGTGTCGACACAAGGTGTGCCCCGTTACACGTACCGCTTAAGCTGCTGGTGAGCCTAAGTTATGATGAGTGCTGGTCTGCAAAGGTACAGTTATGTTCCTGCCCTTTATGTTCATGCGAACAAGCGACCTGAAGTCAATGATATGCATTGGACTGGCGCAAATGTGTACAACCAGAAGATGCTAAGGTAACGAAGCTACTGTTTAATACGTAGCTGTCTACTTACACCTTTCTGTTTTTCGGCCATGTAAATTGTTATTACCGAGTCTCTTTTTCATTAAATAAATTCTCTAAGTCTGGAGCGTATATTGACACTGATAGCTCAAGCCTTGGTAGCAGAAGGCACCGTTAAACGCACTCATGGAAGTACAACTACAATATCGGAATGGGTCCGGATAACGCGTGTCCAGGCTATTTAAATATAGATTTAAAATGAGAAAAAGTTATATAGAGATCAGGTAAGTGCACATGCCTTGTCTTAGCACCTTAAACCGCTTATTATATACCAAGTATACCGGTAATGGTGAAACAGTCTGTCTTTATACCTTTACGGTTTACAAGATAGCTGAAAAGTCTGGAGCCGCTCAAGCACCCCTTCCAGGGATGTGAGCTGCCTGCTGGATGATATCGAGTAACCGGCTGCTGAGGAACCGAGGCTTGAAACGGTTCCGTCGCTATCCATAAAAATTTGCAGTCGTCCCTGTCCCGAATAAATCGGTGTTCTCTGACCGCTACAGCTTTAAGCTATCGAAGCTGTGTGTGACACAGTTCCGATGCGGCTTGGGCGACAGTTGTTGCCTCGTGCTCGTGCAACCATCGGTTTCGCTGCAACCATTGGGTGGCGAAGCAGATCGAGCACGCTATCCACCAGATGCGTACCCAAGCCCTGTGTATCTCTTCTTCCATGTATATCAAGATGATGCCGACCTCCTTCCGATGGCCCGGCGGTAGGTCTGGTGCTGTTCGAGATAATACTGCTGATTTGTACGCAAATAATTGCGCGAGCGTGACATCCTGAAGGGTCCATTGCGTTACGATGTACGCCCAACATTTAGCTGCGCTTTCGCAATCCCAGAAAATATGAATAATTTCTTCATGCTGTCCGCGGCAAGTCGCATAACGTGTGCAGGTCGAGTCTTGTTCGCGGCATGGAACGTATAATATTAACTGATGGGTGGCTATCCGGTAGCAGACCTATACCTGGTAGTCCTTCAAGGCGTGAATCTATAATAAGAATACCGAAAGACTTTCCTATCCGGGTGCTGACTTTATCCTCCGCTCTGTTCTTATCATGTCCCTTCTCAATCTTAGGTAAGAAGCATCTATAACCACATTTCTCGAATAAAGCTTTAAAAGTAGCGTTGGGATTTGTAATAGTGTTCCCTTCAAGCGATTGTACAGCCTAACGGCCACTTTTTTGAGATGTTAAGAGGCGAACGTGTCCGGTTTCGCTCTTGTCCGTAAGTCCACACCAGCTGAATCATCGGTATCTGCATTATTCGCTTGAGCTGAGTCGGAAAAGTATTTCACTTCACTCTTCAATTTAGATTCACAATAGCTATCGTTGCTGTAAGCAACGTACAATAATTCTTGAGTCTGAGGTTATTTCTTATCGTGCTCTCCAGCTTCACTACTATTCTTTGCTCTAGTAGCGGCCACACATGTTATCGACTTTCTACTTATATTCGACACGTCGGGTTGCATGTTGCCATCAACATCGGACTGCTTGGGATACGTAATCGAGCATTTTTGTCATTCTGACGATTCTCCATCTAGAAATCGGAAAATAGTAGCTTTATAAGTCGCGATAGGATCAAATGCAGGTAAACAGTATATTTTGCAGCACGTACCTGGCTCGTACCTGCCCTACGGCAGTGCAGCACTTTGGCTCGAACCTTGCTTACTTCAGTGCAGCTCCTTGGCTCAAATTTGCCGTACGTCAGTTCAGCGCCTTGGATCAAACTTGTCTTACGTCAGTGCCGTTTGTTGGCTCGGAATTGTTTGATGTATATTTTCAAACGCTAAGGCGTAACGTATGGCGATGGTGTGGGGAGAGGACTGTCGTCTTTATTTATAAAATGCGTTTGTATTGATTGCTAGATGCGGTGCTATGTACCACTATCTTTTTGTCATCCGTCAAGGCGAACACAAATACTGACATATAAACAGTTGAATATACGTATCTGTGTAGTTATAATAAAAGTTGGCGCCAGGTGGTCTATAAGTTGGCGCTATTTTGCGTTCTCCTCATCACCTACCTCCAACTTCTCTTCTAAAATCTCATTGTAGGTTAGCTAAGTCTGAGCAGTACATTTTGTTCAACGGCATCGAGAAGGTCCAAAATTTTCATTGGATCTCGGACACGCAGCTTCTTGAGCTGTACTACCAGCTCTTGGTCCAGCTCACTTTCTTTCTTCTTGCCCTCCGTTTTGGCAACTATACTCCTTTACAACTCCACTGAACTTGAAATGACCGATTCAGTAAATAAAAGTTCCGTGAAGCTGGAGAAGATGGCAACGGTAGTGCTTCAGATCTTATTTTAGGGATCGCATGGCTAGAAGTAAGTCGACTTTGTTGATGTTAAGCCCTCCCTACGCTCGTCACAGTTGATCGCATTCTGCAGGTGGTAACGGCGACACCGCCGCTTGAACGCTGCGATGACACCAGCATCCATCGGCTAAAATATTAAAGTCTTACGTAGTGAAAGCAGATAGACCTTGACGTTAGTTGACGTAAGGTCATTCGTTAAATGCGACGGAGCATTGTCAAGCAATAGAAGATATTTCTACTTTGATCTAAACCATCACGATACTAGATACTATTTTTTACTATTTTTAAAGGGCTACGCACCTTCCTCTTTATCTAAATGTGCAATCCATTCCTGGAATAACACGCCCGTCATCCAAGCCTTTGTGTTGTTGCAATACAGAAATCTATGTGCTTGACCTAATTCCTTATCAAGGCACGGAGCTTCTTGGCTTTTACGATAAAGAAACACTGCAGCTTGTCAGAGCCATCAGCCTTTACAGTGAGCGCAATTGTAATCCGCGACTGCATAGTATGTCAGCGCATACCCCTGTATTATTATATGGCAACAAGCATTCTACAATAATCACGTTTTTGTTTTTGTGTCCCTTAATTTCTTTCGGTGCTATAGGTCTGTAAGGTGTCATGCTGTAGTCTAGTACTGCAAATTATTTTTGGCAGACCCGGTTTCAATTTGATACAAAACAAACAAAAATTACCGGCTTCATCCATGTTGTAAACATCACACAGCGCGAACTCTGCGATGACCTTCTTTACATCAGACAATATTTATTCATAGCCTCCAGGACCATCTAGCCGCTGTCAACGTAAATGTTGCTAGCGCGGAGCATGTGACGTTGCTGGGATATACGAAGCCATCCGTGCGGTAAATTGATGGCGTCGTCAGGAGTACCAATAATTTGAGCAAGCCGATGATCCTTCGCAAAGATGTTGTACCCGGTGATAATCACTCCGCGGTGTTGACATCGCATGACCAAAATAGACAAAGCTTCTTTCAGAATGGGGTGTTAAACTAGTCGCTTTCGCTTTGCATTTAGGCTGCTCTATACCATATTCTTCACATTAGATGGCTTTGATTGATGCCTGTGAGAGGGTTTAGACAAATCCGGACATCAGCGTAGGCCATTTCGCCAGTGCCTTTTAAAATTAATGTGGGTTCTCATCCTTGTATTAGCATATTTGCGACATTGTACATTATGGAAACTAATCTGCAACATTTACACTGCTCCAATTTCACCCATTTAGACAAGACGCAGTCAAAAAAATTTATATGTGTGGTTTTCCCTGTGCAATAATTGTTAGGTCAAACAAAAGAAGCTCAGAGTGTTTCTAGTACCGTTGGGAAGGTGGCCAACTTACCAGGGGCCTGAGACTTTTGTTTTGGTTTCAGCAGTTTAACTCTTAGGGTATATTTTTGGCTTGTACTTAAGGGAAGTAAAGGGTTGCTTTATGTGCCTAGATCCGCTTTTTGAGCTCCCAATTGATTGATTATCGTCATGTACGCTTCACAAAATTCAGAAAGTTATAACCCGTGGATATTTTATCGTGATTTTCGACCACCGTACCCATAACTTATCGGAGGAAAGAATGTAATGATGTCCAGGTAATGCAAACCGGTATCTTATAGTCATAAGCGACTAATTGACGTTCTAGTTCAATCTTTGTATCAAAGATTATGAGGTAGCAAAGCCGACCGATCAACATTTCGGGTTCTTTTACTACCAACGCCACGTTCTTACTAGTGCTAAACGGATCGACGGTGTTGCTGAAGCCTGAATCTCACATGTATTGCAAGTTATATAACTACAATTTGCTGAAAACAGATAGACGCCAGGGCGACTCGTCGATTGCACTGCACAGTCACATTTATTTTGACAAACCTGACACAATCCATATTGTATTTTAATGTACATTTACTCTGTTTGATTTACAAATGTCGATATGCGGTCTATATTATTGTTAGAAGTGCAATTTCTCGACCATTCAACGCTAGGCAAAACAGGTGATTTATGACGGGTCCCCCTGAGAGCCCTTGCGCAAACACGAGAATCAACGTGTGTTTATTTACCGAGTTTTCCGTTATACTACTCGCAAGGATTCTAATATGCTGAGCGTAAGCGTGCGCGTCACGATCACCTTGTTTAAGTTTCAGGAGATGTGATCGAGCCTTGAACTCAGCCTTTAAAGGCTCAGCGATCGTTTGACCCGGGTATTAAAGGATCCGAGCGGCTCAAAAGCATATGGGTTGCTCATCTATAGTTTTAAGGACCAAGGGTTGACACGTCCTGCCAAATGGGATTGAGCAAATGTTTGTTTTATTTATTCGTCGTCGATACAACGTTCCCCATATGGCTCTGTCCAATTCGACATTCCATAACGTAATAGGAGTCTTCCCTGACTCCTCTGTACTTGGAGATGTCAACTTTTATGACTTCGGGGCGACGCGTGTGTGTCGTCCCGCCCACAGCAGAATTAAATTGCTGCTATCTTAACAGTCTCTGTCTGGTGAGCACCGAGTTCTCTACTGCTCAGCCTGTTTTAAGCCTTGCTGGTGAAGCAAGGCTACTTTCTCCCGTTCGGTAGCAAGTTCCTATTGAATGAATCTGGCGATGTAGGCATGATTTTGGTTTCTGTCAAGAGACTTGAACATAGCGATAACGCCAATGTCGCCCACGGTAGAGTTCATTCGACCAACCGCGGACAATTTTAGGTCACTCAAATGGGCGGAGCTTTCACGTGTGGCGTAAAAGCTCTCTTTCTCATAACTCATGTTCATGATGGATAAGGTAGGTGGTCGTTGGAATGACTACAAAGTGCTACCAGGTGTAACGGGACACGTTCGAGCCTATATAACTGAGCAAGGACTTGTATTGGAAAAAAATAAAAGGGTGCATACGCACGACGTCACGTGCACGTGGCGTTAGAAAGCGCGACTAAATTAATACAGGACCCGAAAGCTCTGCCTTGAAGAAAAAGTAGATATGTTATTTATTATAGTTCCTGCTTACTAAATCATCTTTCGTCTTAATCTAACTATATTGAACTACTGTGTCCTATGTGTGTCTTCTACCCACCACCCATTGCGCGCGTCCAGCAGCGATTGGTAACCAAATAAGATGATGTACACGGTACTTCAACCAAGAAATGGACCCCTCCACGGATATTAACCTTAAAGGTAATATTTTGAAAACATCGCTTTTCTCGAGTGATATTAATTGAATAATATCAAAATTAACGATAATCAAAAAATGGAACTTTCGATCCACTTTTACGTAACAGGCTCACCCCGTTATATGTAGCACTGACCGAGGAGCGTGCGTTTGCCCCGACACGTCGAGCCTCAGGCATTGGGGTCGGTGCACCGAAAATGACGCTCAACATAGACCACAAAGTCATTGCTGCCTTCGGAGTAGTTTGGAAGACAGCACCGACATGATAGGCCAAACAAAAGCTCATAATTATGGATTCCAAACACCCAGAGGTATGGGTAAACTGTCGAGCGCCTCAGCCAAATAGGATGAGGATTTGGCCCGTTGGAATGTTTCACATGTACGCACATACGTGCTGACCCATTTTTAAAGTTTACGCCACCAATAAGTTTGTCCACAGAGCCAAAGGTCTTCTCTTGACCGATATGGCCGCTCAGCGCAGTATCATGCATCTCGTAGAGGATATGATACTTTATTTTCTCATCGTGTGTGGAACCACAATACGAGGAGGATCAACAGAAGTCATGCAGTAGCACAATAAATCTCGATCGATGGAAATCAATGCAGCCTTGCACGTAAGCGTGCTGGGAAAAATCTATGTCCGATTCGGCAACCTCCACGTTCCCGAGAGCGCGTAGCAGAGCTACACAGTGATTATCACGGTCATAGAACGTGTGAATTAAGTCTGATATGGGTGACGACAGAGTATTACGTGAACAAGCTCATAGTAGGCCTGTGCGTTAACGCATCGTATAAAAGCTATTCGTTCCCGGCTTGTGATTTACCTTAAATTTGTATTCGACAAAGAAAGAAAGCCAAAGAGACACTCTCCGAGAGAGATTAGGCGACTGTGTCGCAGTGTGTAGTGACGCATGATCGGTATAGATCGCAACAGTACTAGAGTTAAGCGGATGGAAGCTCAATTGAAGAGAGCATACTTCATCTCGAGCACTCTTTCTCATCAAATGGATAGTTCTTCTCTTCATCCTTTCGCTGGAAGATTCAATACGCTACAACACGCTCATGGCTATAGGGGTCATGTTGCAATAATAAACAGCCAATGGCAACATCAGAAGCTTCTATACGACATCAAATGACCGCGCAGGATCTGGTAGAGCCAAAGCCGGGGCCTAAAAGAAGCTCTCCTTTACCGCTTCAGAGGCGTCGCTTTGTGTGCTGGCCCAGCGCCATTCACATACCAATTAGGGATATTGGATAATGGCCTAGCCACGTCTGCTTAATTTGCACTGTACTTGTACAAGTAGCTGGTGAGGCCAATCACTTGCGTAATTCCTTTTTTTTTTTGGAAACGGCTAGTCAATTATGGATTTGACCTTACCGTGGTCTGCACGTAAGTCTTGCTTGCCAATAAAACAACGGAAAAAAGATTACTTCAGCGCCAGAGCATTTAGATGCGTTTGAGCTCAGCTTTTTTGCGCCTATGCACTCAACACTGATCGTAAATGATCATTATGATTTTATAATTTGGACCGACCGTTCGATTTACGACTATGAACAAATGTTTCGTTAAGTACGTATGTGCATAGTCACGAGAGGTCTAAGCAATTGCGTCACGAGACGATTGAATGTAGCCGGGGAATTGGATTTCCCTTGAATAATTAGAATCTACTCCAGATCATACTACTTGGAGTACTGACCGTAGTTAGCGGAATATCGCTGGATCGCGTGAGCAATTAGTAAGAAACTACCATCGACCACGGAGTATCCACTGAACTTGCATTGATAGTTGGTTTTGATAATCGACTAATTCGTGTGCACTGTACCAAGTGCATTTTACCATAGCTTTCTAAATTACGTTCTTAATAGAAATGGGTCTCTTGGCCGGAATGATGTTGGCATCGAGCTCTATATAAGCACTAAAATGCGCTAATTGCTGTCCGTTATCTTGACATGGAATATGGGCGTACGATAAGCAATCTTACCCTCGTGCACTATTATACCTTCGCTCTTAGAACGAAAAGAGAACTAATTAATGACGATACACCGTTTCGTTCTCGTGGTGAGGGGCAACGCCATGTAACGCAGTATTTAATTGCAAGAAGAAGGTAAATTCGTGATGAGCACATCTATCGGTGTATAAATTGGACAGGAGATCATGACACATTCCAGCCTAAAATTTCGTACCTTAAGGACAAGATGGATACATAGGATCATCCAGGATCGCAGATCCACCACGGGCACCGAGTGCCAACTCGAACCCCTAAAGAATTAGCCTATATACAAGTGATGATAAGTCTAACTCAGGTTCGGGGTGAATGGCCTCAAATTATATAAACAGCCTGACTATACTTCCTGCCTAAACTTGCCATCGGACATTTAGTCAAGCTCAAATTTTGCATAAAGAAAGGACAAGCTACAATGCTGATACTGCCAAAAACTTGGCTAGACACTTCAATGACGAATTAAGATGACTATCATCACTATTTATTGACAATGTCGCTTTTACTTTGGTATTTTCCACCTGGCGTTACTGCCGTCTTTTTGATGAGATATTACAACTCAAGGAGGTAGAGGCACAGATGTTCCGAGTTGTTAGATATTTGGGCGGGCTCTGCACGAGAGCTAATGTATTGACATAAATTTAGTGTATGATTACTTCAGTCGAACGCTTCTACCTGTGGATCGTTACGTGCCACTCCACGCGCATTAAGTGGACCTATCCCGCTATGTTGTGTCCATCTGCTACAAGTGTCTTTATTTATTGACAATAATGTGCTATCGTAACCGAACGCATTCCAGTTGGTGCGAAGTAATCCACGCACATCATGAGAGCCCCGTTTGAATTGTCTTGGCGTACGCCCATTATGCCTGTAGCATTTTGGTTTTTCATCATCACAAAGAATTTCGCCCAGCGGAATATATGCGCATAACAATCGATTGATGATCGTATTTTAGAAATTTTAAAACATACATAAACAGAGTCAAATAACCTTGACAATTGATGTCAAGCACATTGGTCAAAACCGCTAGTGTTTCGTGCTAGTGGCCTTGTTGTTACATCTAACTTGTAAATTGTCAAGATTACTAAGAGCCTCATATCGAGGGTCAAAGTTTATCTTGCGTGATGGTTATAACATGTCGTTTGTTTTATCAATTATTTATCTTGACTTCTGATCAGCCTTAGTATCGCTTAAGTACTTAGCAAAAGAAAGACTTGTGCTACGATTAATTTGCCAATAAATGAGCGTCACGCATTAGTAGGCGCTTAAGATACGTCGAACGATTGACGTAGGCTCCGAAGTTGCTATTCTCAATAGTAAAGCGCTAAACGAAGAAGCAAATTGTCTTGGCTGTGCAAGTGACAAACATAAATAGAGGAGATGGTGCAGAGGAATTAATTGGCGAAAAATCGAAGAAGGGAAGAGGCTCTGAACATGGAGTCTAGATGTTGTGAGTGGCACGAAAGTTTTGTCTAAATTTGAGTCATGATGAAGCGCAGGGAAACGAGACAAGACCAAGACACTAACTTTTGCATTTGGGAGACCGAAGGAAGAACTGTAATCGCTCAATTAAAAGGCGCCAAAGGATTGATTAGATCATTCGCGAAAGGAATATCAGTGTCAGGCGAGGCGTGGGTTGAGATTCAAGAAGATAATAGCAAGGGGGCCGAATACTTAGCCGTTTAAAGGGTGTATTCGAAACTAAGAATGCATTGCACTCCCTTCCGGTTTGAAGTCTAATATGCCAGGTTTTGTAATCAAAGTGGGTATGTTCTTTTGTTACTTATGATTTTAGAAGTTATTTAGTCGGCTAGAATAGGGTACAGAAAAACCTTTTCTTTCATTAGGGATAGCTACTGACGAGGCCTCCGGTGAAGGGGATAAAACGTTTTCATCGCGCGCGTAGTTCAAAATCATGTACTGTTCTTTCTCTTTGTCGCCAAATATACCTTAAATGTTAGCAGAAATCCTTTATCTGCAGAGGTTTTCCATACTTCGGGCCTTAGAACTGCGACCCGAACTGGAGTGACGGTGAGGAGAAGATTAAAAGCATTTTGCTGTCGCTGTTTACATAAGTTACGCGGCTTTTGAGATTATATCTTACCCTTCAATGAAAACAAGAGACAGAATGTAGTGGTTCCATCTTAGTGTGTGGCAAAAGATGTAGCTAGGATCCAGACTATAACTGGTACCGTCGTATTTTATAACAAAGAGCTAGCTTCATATCCGTATGCATTTGATCGATATAACTTTCTGGATTATAGACCAGTCCTTATCAACTAGCGAGTTAACTTCGACCACATGTGCACTTATAGTAAATGCATCGACCACGTACTTATAAGGTGTTTTATATACATGGTATTGATATACTACAATCCTAAAATTATATTGTGGTCTTGCCTATATTCACTATGACGATTGTGCGGTGGTGTAATCTGATGCTCAACTAGCTCGCTTCGATTATGAGAGTGTAGGGCTTCGAGGATTTGTTCGTGCAAGTATTATATCGAGGCAACGAAATATGCGATCATGTCTACCGTGATCATTAATGTTAAACTTCGAAGCAGTCAATATTATGCTGGTACAGGAGGTCGGTCCAACAAAATGGTATAATGTATGACTTGTTTACGAATTATTCTTGCATCCCTTAGTAAAGCTGTCCGTATCCTGTGACTCACCGCATGATCCATCGAGGCAGCTTGGAAGAAGATAGTTTATACACTGGGTGTTGTCGAGTTAGCTTTTGCTGTACCGTCCCCTTAGGTTCTGATCACATTTTGAGCTCCAAGCAAAAATATGCATTTATGGAGTTTAAAACGGTGCTACAAAGAAAATCCTTCTTTTGCGCATCAAAAGTTGGTGTAGGGACTACCATTTTATTCACCATCTGTGCTAGATCCATCACGCCTTTTCGTTTTCATGTCAAAAGTTAAGCCACTGACGCAAAGCGCAAGTAATAATTACACATTTTGCTCACGCTCTTGTCAAATAATACATGCGAATATAGTTTTGTGTGGACGGTGTATAGGACAACATGCTCAATATAAAAGGCTTTTACAAGTGAATATGTGATGTCAATATTTAGGAAGACACAAGTAAATTTTTGACCTTTCGATTGACATCGACTTTACCCTCTTGTATCCAGCTGAACCGATGGGGGCATTGGCTTTGAAATTGTAGCACATATGGTCAAAACGGAACGTGTTGTTACTTTGGCAAGACTTCTTAATACAGCATGATCGACGTACATTTACCATAGGTGAATTGAACGATGCAGAGTAACAAGTCAATTGATTGAAGACGTCTTTCGGTGAGAGAGGGGCCATATTTAACCTCAAATAGCTAGCATCTTTTGATCATTGAGTGGTTTCCTAAGCAGTTTGTCGAGATACCTATTTTCGATTGCTCACCTAATCGTTTACTAGACGTTTGGTTTGATAAAGCAATTGGGGGATTTCATTACTTCGAATTCGGTCAAACTTGGTGACTCGTTCATCAGGCATGTCGTTATCGTTGCGACCTTTCGTAAATATATCCTAACTCGCCTAGTACAAAAGTTATGGTACGTTAAGCCCGGAAGTCTGCCAACTGTTCCATGATGGTCAGCGATTCAGCGTGAGGTAAATTGTCAAAACGTGCAAAGACGTGGGTTTGGAGATGATGTTATGCTTAGCCTTTTGTGTGAACTTGAATTTGACGTCACGCTTTCTTATGTATGCGAAGGTCACGGTTAGAAGCAGAAAATAGGCAGATACATTGTAAAGAGGGTGGATGACGGGAAGCGTTGAAAAAATCCAGCTGAAAGACTACCTGCCTTCAACTCCAACTCCAACTACACAAATACATGTTATCAATTGTTTTTAGGTCGTAATTTATGCTCGTCTTCACAGATGACAACTCGACAGCGGTACATAGCACCAAATTCTTCGTTAGGAGAAGCTAAAAAAACAGGATTAACTAATGGGAAACCACGACCCTGCCAGGGTCCCAGCCGATTGAATAGATGGCGAATTGGCCCCTATAACAGCCGAGCCTTACATTCAATGTGTCACCTCCCACCGCAACTGCATCCCGAGAATGTAAGTGGACCTACGACACAAAATCATCGGGACACGGTAGAACCGTGATCCGCTTACGGCATACTAAATTTGGCTCTGACATGTAGCTAAATCAATTTTTCTGCAACTTCAGGGCGATATGAAAGAGTTGACGAGCTTTACCACGACTGAGCACACATGCTGGCAGAACAAGATTTAAACCGTGTTCGTTTCGCACGCTTCTGCGTCACCAGTTTCGTTGATGTACGGGGGTCAGTGGACAACGCCATGATCCAGAAGGCGATCACAGGACAAGAAACCAAGGATGGTCGTAGACTACTTCGCTCAGCATGACATTTCTGTGATTTTTATCCGACGCGCATGTTTCTTCAAACGATGACGATATGCAGCTACACACTAATTTTTTCAATCCCGTGTCGTGTATATCAGGATGACTGGGAAACACGTGTGGATTCGCGGTCGCGCTCCTAATGGCTGATGAGCCTACGTCATGAATAGTGATAGGTTGCAAAGGTCCAGTAGTGTACCTGTTCATCTCTGAGTCAATAGCAGCTAAATTAGGTGTATCTGCAATCATTGCTTGATCGAAGTCGGAGAATTCTTGCACTTCATTATCCAAATCGTAAGTTTTGAAATAGCTGTCGTTGCCGTGAGCAACGTACAATAATGCTTAAGTCTAGTAAAAATTTTCTACCGTGCCCTTCAGATAAGCTTCTGTCCTCCGCTCCAGTAGTGGACACACATATCATCGACTTTTTACTTATATTCGACACGTCAGGTCGCATGATGCCATCAACCTCGGACATCTGGGGGGGCGTAATTGAGCAGTTGTTGTCTTGCAGACGATTTTCCATCCAGAATTCTAAAACCAGTGGCTTTATAAGTCGCGATAAGATCATATGAAGGTAAATAGTAAGCTTTGCAGCACGTACCTGGCTCGACCCTGTATTATGTCAGTGCAGCACCTTGGCTCGAACCTGTATTACATCAGTGCAGCACCTTGGCTCGAATTTGTCTTACGTCAGTCCAGTACTTTGGCTCGGAATTTCTTGATGTATATTTCCAAACGTTAACGCGTAACATTTAGCAATGGTGTGGGGTAGAGGACTGTCGCCTTTCAATATATAATATGTTTGTACTGATCGCAAGCGCGGTGCTATATACCGCTATCATTTTGCGATTGTAAAGACGAACACAAATTACGACCCAAAATCAACTGATTATACGTATCTATGTAGTTAGAGTTGGAGTTGGATCCAGGTAGTATTTCAGTTGGAGATGTTTAACGCGTCGCCTGGATGACCCAGAAAAGGTTTATCTCGACCGTCACTCGATAAATCGATCAGAATTGTCCTCAATACCTCCAAAACCAATACCAAAATTTAAATGAAATTCGTAAGAAAAAGCTTATAAAATTAGCTCTGACAATCGCACTATTACAAGTGGGCCCAGAACCTTCCTCTCATCTTCGTATGCATAGTGAAGTCTTTGAGGCTGTGGTGAAGACATGAATCGATTGGTCGTAACGTTAGATATGCTACAGAACCCGTTTGACGTAGCGTTCATCGCGCTGTCATATACACTATTCAGCACACTTCCCATGCCCGTCAAATTGATTAAAAAGTCCCGCTTAATATCATGTTAGACTACGAACTTGGACGAAAAAAGACTGGCCATACTGGCCGGAGACACACTGATGGGTTCATTGAAGGAATTGACCCACGAAGGGGTCCTTACCTTTGTAAATACTGCCGTATAATGATTGCTCAACCCTTATCACTTTCCTTGACTGAACAGCTTGCATCGAAGGGCGAGCTTCAGAGCTTGCTGTTATGTTTTTCTTTATCACATAAATAATAAACACGTGTACATCACCTATCGAAATCGCGTCTGTCATTCATTGTTGGATTTAGTGGCTGGTACCATGGCCCATAATTTGAATAAGCATTGCGTGTTTAAAGCTGCCAAGCGGTACCGTTACATGGAATACAATCTTACATCTGAAAAAATGGGGCGATAGCTGGACATTATCCGCGAAGACAATGTTTACGTTGCACGTCACCTATATGGAAATGACAAGAACGGCCTCGCTTCGCCACATGCATGTAAGCATTGATTTATAATGTTACGTTAAACGTGCTATAATTAAATGCCATATTTTCACTGTCAGAGCCGCGCTTGCATCCGCAAAACGCATGGGTTTCGACTCGCACTCTATCGTTAAGGCTCGAGATTGGTAGAACGTTGTTGGTCGAAATAGGTGGCAATACGCTAGCAAGAGAAGTATCGAAACTCGGTATAGCTACTGGCCAATTGGCCGTACAGAAAATCCGACGCACTAAAAACTCTTGCTCCTGTATAACGAAACGGGCCTGGACGTAGCGCATTTTACAGGTTGTCCAGTAGTGTTTGGACGTAGTCGAAATCTGTATTAGATCCCGTCGCTCACACGATTCTGTGATGGACCACAACTTTTATCGCGATAAAGAAATGTATGGACGATAATGTAACAAACAGTACGCTTCTCGCTATCGGACAGACCGCACATAGACATTGTAAATAAAACGTAGTACAGGCACAAATAAAGTTTTGAATTGTGCCTAATGTCAGGTTCGTCAAAAATAATATGACGGTGCAGTGCACTCGACGAGTTGCCCCGGCGTCTAAATGTTTTCATCGAATCGTAATCATAGACTGTGCAATATCTGTTTGTTTCTGGCTTTAGCAACACCGTCGGTCCTTTTAGCACTAGTAAAAATGTGGGGTTAATGGTCTAACAACCCGAAATGCTGATCGGTCGGCTTTCCTGACTCATAATCCTTGAGATAAAGCGAGAACCATAACGGCAATGAGGTGCTTATGACTATACGATATCGGTGTGCATTACCTGGACCACGTACATCATTCTCATCCTTACTACCTCAGTCTGCTGGCTCTAGACGTCGGGCGTCGCAGAGGACACTCCGCATAGGGGACGTAAATCAGGTATCCAGTCCGGGATGGAGACAGGGCGCTGATGACGCAAAAATAAGAATACCACTCCGATCTTTGCCGATGGGCCCCTGACGCAGCTGACCGAATCCTCCCATATCACGCACTAGACCGGTTCGCTTTCGCTAGGCCGGGAGCATGCGCGGTGATTGGACCGGCGATTTGAAGGCCGATGTAGAAAAGCAGGAACAAGGCAAATGATGACAAACGCTGACGCCATGCTTTCTAAGAGGAGAGCAGCTAACTTGGCACCCCTCACCCCGGGGTGCCGAGTTAGCGTTCTCTCTTAGTTCACACGCTGCGCTGCCGCGCGTAGCATACGCAGCGGCAAGAAGGTCTCCCATTTTAGAGTGAGACCCATTTATGGAAACTTATGGAAACTTCCCACCACGAAGGGCCGGTAGTCCGGCTTGGTGGAGCTCTAGGCAACTCGGTCATACGTGCATAAAAGCTCAAGTTGGAGTTGACCCATACTTCTGTAAATATGACACCTTCGAACGTAAGCGCCGTCGGCGACGGGTTGCTGCTTCGTGGCAAAACGAGAAGGATGCACATCATGTGCTCAGATGTTCAATATTTCGGCGTAGCATTTGAGACTATTACTGTTGGACAGATACATACACTGGCTTGAACGTCGTGTCCACTCAGACGGTACGACCGTGTCGTCGTCGGTTGGCGTACGGTAGCCAAGCTTCATGCTGACAAATAGTGTAATGAATCTCATTCTCAGGGTTACGTAGGACCTATAAGCGCTTTTTCATCCTTTCGTGTCGGTACACCTTGCAAACGTGAATTGCATCACGATCAGGATCTCAACGTGAGTCCATCCTGCTGCAACTACATTATTGCAGACGCAGACCTTGAGCTTCTGCAAATCATGTCGATCGATAGCGAGGGGGCAGCCTGTCCATTGTATCAACCTAATACTGCTCAACACGTATGTTTTATGATCACCACTTCGGTCATCTACCGTGACACGAACTTTCTCCTACTGTGTTCTTTAGTGGGCTGGCTCGATACTCCAGACGCCACGAGGACACTCCCGAAAGGCCACGTGAGAATGACCGTTGACCAAGTCCGGGGTAAGAATTGTGTGCGCGCTCATGACCGGATGGCTGAGCTCCGCCCGCGCTTCAATCTGCTTCAGGACAGAGGACGCATGGCTAGGGGGCCGTTCCACTTACATAATCCTAGCGTGCCATTTGGACCATGCCTGGCCACTTCCGTCGTGGTCGACTTGCTCTGTTCTTTCGGCCGATCCTAGTGCACAATCTAGTGCGGACGCGCCCAAGAGCACCGCTATACAACGAGTGTCTTGGCTTGGTGCTCGCTCACCTCGCATAAGCGACCGGTACTGGAGCTCAACAGGATCCCCACGTTCTTAGAGGAGTTCACTTCGGAGGAGTGAGGTCGTGCGCATCAAACGGGTCGGCGCGAGAAGAGGCAGGTCGTAAAGAGTAGGAACTAACGTAGGCAAAGGGGTGTCGATATGTGTCGGCGCTCCCCTTGCCGCGTGATATCGGCTGGTCGCTTCCATTCAAGTCGCACTCTTCGTCGCCTCTTGTAGCACGCGCAGCTGAGATAAGACCTTCCCTCCGTAAACCATGGCACGCTTAGGGGGACGTCCAGTCGAAGGGAAGGGGACCAGAGTACTGTCTGGCTCTTAGGAGCTCTTCGTCTGTTCGTCGTTGCCCGAAGAGGATATATCGGGAAGTATGCAGGTCGATCAAAAAGTATCTGACCTCGTGGTGGTCCGGCTGTATTCGTGCGAAAGCAGACACCAGAGGTCATCACGATGATGCTGTCATCCTTTTTTTGCTTACCTCAACTTTTTTGGTTGTCTGGCTATCACCTAATGATTGCGGACGTTCCAAATGCTACTTTCGTTTATGTCACTGCAATTCGGACCACAATCCCTCGACGCTTGCTGATTTATTCATGCATGGCGTATACAAATCAGGATTCTTAGCCAACCATAAAAACTACCCGTTCGTATATCTATCCGGTTTCTTATCCACCCATCAAGTGTCTACTGCCTTATCTTTTTCACGATAATCAGCCACCCATCAAGGGTCACTATCGCATATTTGTCACGATAACGAGCCACTCTTTATGAGTATCCTGTCTAGCACATCTTATCTGTACTCTGGAACTTGGCGGTGAGAGTTCCCATATTCCCGCAGCTCCCGGTATCTGTAGACACACTGGCTGAAAAGGTTGAAGCAGCGTGCGATATGGACCGCATCTGGAACTGCACGGCACGAACTGCGCCGTTACTGCCCGTGCAGACTCAAGTCCGACGACGTACAAAGCTTTGATCCTAGACATAACGGGCTGTACACAGGCTTCTTTGTTTCGGACACAGTACCTCGAGTCATCCACGAAATCTCGTAGTGAGACCTACAGCTTATGCTTCATTTCCAATTTTGCGCTGATCGCCTCAGTAACGCACTGCTTCGATCTCCGCCTACGTCTCTCATCTATAATCTGCTTTGTCCAAATGATGAAGTCCTTTCTACTACTTGTGCTTGTGCTGACCATGTCTGCTGTCTACAACGCTGATGCTGGACCTGCTG
Source organism: Hyaloperonospora brassicae (assembly GCA_947650285.1). Taxonomy (NCBI): domain Eukaryota; phylum Oomycota; class Peronosporomycetes; order Peronosporales; family Peronosporaceae; genus Hyaloperonospora; species Hyaloperonospora brassicae. The sequence continues at coordinate 362,437 of CANTFL010000221.1, forward strand.
CTGGAACGAAGACGACGTTGGACCTGACCTCAGCGGTGCATCATGACCGGAACAGCAAAAGTATGCTACGTGGAACCGACGGCTTTAACGAAGCCAGTCAAGAAGAGAGGGGTTTGGTAAAGAAGATTTACAAAGGCGTCAAGAAAACAGCGAAAGCGGTGGGAAAGGGGGTCGTGAAGACTGCGGTGATAATCAAGGACAAGGCCGAGGATTATACGGAGAGATTGGCGGATCATATAGAGGTAGGGCCACCGGGCGATAGGCGGAAGGTGTAGTAGAGTGAGAAACCCCAGGGGTAAATTTATTTGGGTTTAGGGTACCCAACCTCCAAAGTAATGGATTTTGATGTCCACTTCTCCTGATCAATACAACAATCTTGCGTTAGTGGTTTTCGATATTTGCCCTATGTCCTTAAGTGTCCCCGATAGATAAAGTAGTACAAATCCATTTGATTTGGTAGCCAATCAGTAATATATGGACGGTAGAAATAGTTGTAGGAGTAGACAGAGATAATAGAAACGCTAGATGAAAAGTCGCAATAGGATACATTGAGGAAGCAAATGGACATTGAGTGAAGAACATCAAAGAGCTAATTGGCTTGTAGCAACGTAACGTTTATATGCATCCATCCGTGTCACTTGTTTGCTGCCTTTTTTATACGCGTACGATAAGAGCTATCAAAGCGTTTCTTTTTTATGGTATAGTATGAGCGCATAAAGTTCTGCTGGCTCACCGAGGTAAAAAGAACAGACCCGATCTAATTTAGCAATATCAACTATCCAGTTAGCCACATCGTAGCTTACGAATGATATGGTGTTTTAAACATGCAACCTCAATCAAGCGACCGTACTGGAAACAATTTAGGGTGAAGTTTGTTACCCTCTCTGTAACGGGGCACACCCTTGCGTAACTTAACGCAAGGGATTTGGGTGCCCCGACAGACGTACACGTGGCAAGCGAGGAAGCGTAGGTAGGGTAAAAGTAGAACTGTTATATTAATAAATTAAGTCTTTAAACTACTGTCTCTTCGTTTGACTTAATTCAATTATACTAATATAACTGCATGTATGGTGACGTCTCGTCACCACTCATTGCGCGCGTCTTGCGGCGATTGGTGGGTTGATATCATCACGATATCAACCAATGAACAGACGCTTTGGTCGACCCTTCAATATCACCATTTTGGTGATATTGTTGAAAGAATATTCAACTTTATATTCTTTATTGTCACTTTCCTTAAAGTGACAATTTCATGTAACGGGCTGCCCCGTTACATCACCCCCCCTTAACTGATAGTCACCGTGTGACTATCGAAAATATGGAGGCCACCCGTTGGCCACCATTGGGACAGGGAGCACTTGTTTGGTCCGTTCCACTCACTTTCCGCTTGACCTCGCATAGTTAACATGTCTATGCGAGGTGACTCAAGACCTACACAGCCCGGTGCTGTGCCAGCCTCTGCGGTAGACGATTCGTCGTCTGCTGCTCCTTCTTTGCCTGCAGCAACAGGTGCTGCAGGTGCACGCGGCACCTCACCGCGTGCGCATGATGACCCCGATGTGGAGGTCATCTACTCTGGCGAGTCAGACGTGTCTGACTCGGGCAATGCTCCAGAGGCGTCTCGCTCACCGGCGACGCCTCAGTATTCGCCAAGGCCACTGCCGAACGAACGGACTCGTGATTTGCATCACAGTCTGTTCGGCAGTGATGACGATGATCATGGCGGTGGGGAATATTATTCCTTACCACCGCCGGCTCGTGCGTCTTCGCACGAGCGTGATGACGATGGCGTGAGCCGTCGTCAATCTGGGAGCCGTGGTACCGACAAGGGTACCACTGTGAAGCGTGATGAGTTGAAGCCGTGGCGTTTGCCCGAACGGCTCATCAATAGCTTGTCTCACGAGACAGGCCAACACCATCGAATACCCTTATTCGATGCAACTGAGCTTCACGGCTTGAGTTCCAGCGCGAAGAACTTTCGCGCTGAAGAAGATTTTTATCTCGATGTCTTTCTTAGACATCCATGGTACAATGGCAACCAAAAGCGTGACAAGGCCTCGCTTTTGGTTGCGTGGAACGCGTTCGTCCAAAACGTAAAGAATTTTGGACGAGAAGGGTGGCTCAAGAAACTTGAGGCGACACGCCTCAGGTTCGAACGGCGAACGCCAACCGGTGCTAGGTACCGGTTGCACTGTTTATCGAGTGAGGCAGGCATTCCTTGCCTCACATGGGGAGACCCTTGTGCGAGTTGTGTTGACAACTCGCAGCGTGCACATAGGGATGTGTACTCCCTAAATTCGCCCTGGGGAAGGGCACACATCTCGGCTGAGATGCGTGACGCGATTGCAAACTTGCAATCCGTCTACAAGCGCCTAGGGCGCGTGTTTACCGATGGGCCACAGGACTCATCGGATGGGTCTCGTCATACTGGCGGATGAGACCTTCAACGTCCATCAACAGCTGAGAGCGGGGCTCCCAGCTGTTCCAAGAGGGTGGATACCCCCGCCACTGGACGAGGTAGCTCGTCCTTGATCCTGAATCGTCACGGTGATTCAAGATACGCTCCACTAGAAAGCGTTGATCACCGTGAGCATCCACCAAAGGTGTGGTGGAGGAGGAAAGACCTCCTCCAGATGATTCTGCTCACCATCTCGACCCTTACGAGATGGATCGCGCAATCGATGAATTGCGCGATGACTTGAAGCACGAGCGCGACCGGCGCTACGCTTTGACCGATACCGTGCGGAAGAACCGCAAGGGTCACGAGGCTGATCGGGCGAGGGATCGCGCCGATTATGCCACAGCGCAGCTTCAGGTCGAGCGGGATGTCCGCTCCCTATTCGGCGAGCTGGCGACAGCTCGCGGGGAGATATCTCGGTTGAGTACCGAGGTATCATATCTGCGCGACCAGACGGATCGTCTGGAGCGCGAACGCAAGAACTTGATGGATGTTCTTGAACGTGGGGGCTATCTTCATCGGAAGAAGAAGGCTCGTACTGACAGTACGACCTAAGCCTCCCCACGTAAAACGTAGGATGCGTGCGCATCCTACGTGGCAATTCGAGTGTGTATGCATTGCCCTTGCGATGCAACACTCGAAATGGCCCAATGTATTTCGGCAGTAGTTTACTACTGCCGACACTAGTGCCTGCATGTCCAAGTAGGTTTACCGTAGACACTCGTACTAGGTCGTTAACCTTAAATGAAAGAACATTTGCTCTTCCATTCTTGTCTGCGTTCCGTTTCTGACGGTCCACCGCATTTGCGATGGAGTCCTGAACGAAACGGACTACCGCTTCTCGAGTCAGCAGGAAGTTCTCTGCTGACTCTTTGTTTTGTCTAGCAGTGCGCTTCGTGCGCACTGCTAAGAGATTGCTCTCTTCTTCAGCGAGGTTGTCTTCTTCCTCGCTGGCATAATCGTTGGCGATGCTGAATATACCAGCATCGTCATCATCATCCGAATCAATAATAGCGTCATCGCTATTATTGAGATGATCTTCTTCATCGATGTCGACTTGATCGACATCGGCATCATACGTGACGACGTTTGCGTCGACACGTGATGAGCAAGAGCCAAAACGGTTTTTGCTCGAGCGAGTCCCTCCCCCCTTATCCAAGAGTCACACTCTATAAGGGTGGGCACACGTGGATGGCGTAGGCCATTCACGTAAAACGGTGTGTGCTGTGTTGAAGCATGCACCGAATTATTGATGGCGAATTCCACCATGGGTAGGAATTCGCTCCAACTCGGAAACGAGTGGACATATCCTCGAAGGATCTCTTCGAGGACACGGTTCGCACGTTCCGTCTGACCATCTGTTTCTGGATGGTCAGAAGTGGACATCTTCAATCGTGTTCCGAGAGTACGGAACACGGTTTGCCAAAATTCCGCCGTGAACCGAGGGTCACGGTCGGATACGAGTTCACGGGGTAACCCGTGGAGTCTAAAGACCGTGTCTAGAAAGACACGAGCACAACCTTGAGCCTTGATTGACTCAGGGACAGCAGCAAGATGGACCATCTTGCTGAATCGGTCTACAAACACAAGAATACCATTATTCTTGTGAGCGTCTTCGGGAAACCCGAAGACGAAGTCCATTGAAACGGACTGCCAGCACTCTGTCGGAACAGGCAGAGGCTGCAATGGCGCACGGGATGAAGGACTAGGCTTCACCCGTTGACAAACCTCGCAAGCACGTATGTACTTGCGGACCAACTGATACTGGCGGGGCCAGTGAAAGTCACTACTTACCGTGAGGTAAGTCTTTTCTCGACCACGATGGCCGCCTGTTGGGGCATCGTGACACTCATACATGATGCGTAAACGCAAATCATGATGAGAGGGTACGACGACACGAGGCGTGTCGTCGGCAACAGCTGTATAGTACAGCAATCCGTTGCGTGTACTATACCGATCCGATGAGGATCGGTACAAAGCCGGTAAATCCCTCATGGATTTACTGGATGGATTCACCAATGATCCATCAATCGCAGAAGATCCTTATCTTCCGCGTATGCCTTTCGTACGTCGTCAAGTAAGCTTGACGACGGGACACTGACTGACAGTGTCGCAACAGTGGGATTATCCTCACTGTTGGATTGTGCGTCCGGCTCGAAATCGGGCCGGCGCGAAAGAGCATCCTCGACGACATTGAGTCGTCCCGGTTTATACTCCACGGAGAAGTTATACCCCGCGAAGAAAGACAGCCACCTCGCCATTCTTTGCGAGAGGTGTGGGCTGTTTACGGCCGTGCGTAATGACGCATGGTCCGTATAGACAATAAACGGTCTATCTCCCAAGAGATAGACGCGAAACTTAGCCAGTGCGTATTTCATGGCAAGGTGTTCCTTGTCATGCACTGGGTAATTACGCTCAGCTGCTTGCAGCTGACGCGATTGATAACAGATGACGCGCTCCGCGCCATCTGCATCGAACTGCATTAACGCACAGCCGATTGCGAAATCGCTGGCGTCACAGACCACATGAAATGGTTTGTCCTGATCTGCAATCGCCAAGATCGGCGATTGCATCAAGCTTTGCTTGATACCTTCAAAGGAACGCTGGCACTCAGCGTTTCATGACCACTTGACATTTTTCTTGAGCAAGCAAGAAAGATGAACAGTCATCTCGGCGTAGTTGCGCGAGTACTTGTGCAAGTACGCCGCTAGACCAAGGAACTTCCTTAGTCCCTTGACATCGACTGGCACTGGCCAGTCGGTGATCGCCTTGATCTTTTCGGGATCAGGGCGTACGCCGTGTTTACCCACGATGCACCCAAGAAGTGGTATTTCGCTAGCCGCGAATATACACTTCTTGATTTTGGCGTACAACTTATGCTTGCGCATAAGTTGAAGAACCTGACGAACGTGAGTTCTGTGAACTTCAACGTCCGTCTTTCCGTCCATAGCCCGGCTATGGACGAACACATCGTCGAAGTAACTCGGTGCGAAGTCTCGCACCGGTCTCAACAGATTTGTAACACATCTGTTGAATGTTGCAGGGGCATTACTCAGCCCCTGTGGCATCACTAGCCACTCCCACAGCATCCCGCTGGGGGTACTCACTGCCGTGAACGGGACGTCCCGTTCACGCATCAGGATCTGATAGAATCCATCCATCAGATCCATGGACGAAAAGATGGTACTCTTTGACATACCATCTATGATTACGTCCTTCCTCGGTATCGGCGTCTGAGCCGGTACCGTTGCAGCATTCAACTTGTTGAATGCGTGCACTATCCGCCACCCTCCTGTGGCGGTTTCGCACACAGAAGGTCGGAGAGCTGTGAGGGGATGTCGATTCCCTCACATGGCCCGCTGCTAAGCGATCGGCAAAGAACTTGTCGATCGCTATCACTTGTTCACGAGGCAGTGGCCACTGCTTCATGACACAGTATTTCGAGCCCGGTTTGAGCTCGATCTCGTGTCGAGTGCCTTTGTCCTTAGGCAACTCGCAAGGTACGGATTCAGGGAACACATCCCTGAATTCGATCAAATCCTTATACAAAGGATTTGCCTGAAGTGACTCCCAGGATTGGGACGCGTATCGCTCAATCCGAGTCTTCTCATCGAGGACACTTTCGTCCATCGATGAGCTGCTGAGAACCCGTTCGTTCTCAGCAAATACTGTTGCCGACCGAATGTCGGTCACATACTCGTCCTCTGTGACGAGTACGCAGATCTGCTTGACTTTGCCACTACGCAGATCACGCAAGAACCGTTTCGGTTCTAGCGTTGGCAACTGAGTTATCTCCGAAGTCAACTTCGGAGGCACAATCAGATCAAGCGTATAAGCGCCTACGCTTGATCCGTCATTAACCAAGACGTTCAACGTCTCGGTTTCTTCCTGGGAACTTGCTTCCACAGGTTGCTGAGGGCCTGATCCCTCAGCAAGCGACTCTTGAGGAACTCCTTCCTCAAGTACGTGGGGACTTATTCCCTCGACGTCTTCCGACTGTGGCTGTGCAACCACAGTCAGGCACCGATCCTCTACGGTCGACTCTCCAGTCGACCTAGGATTTTCATGTTGCCCCTTGGGGGCAACAGATTTCTTTCTTCTAAGATGCTGCCCGCTAGGCATGCATCCATGTCCCGGTCCACTCGACTTATTCGAGTGGTGGACCTTCGGCGCAGCCTGTACTTCTGTACAGCCGCCGGGAGCTTGCTCCACAGTGTAGTGATCAACTACACTGTGATCTTGTGCAGTCGTGCTAACGACCGTACCGCAAGTGAGGCCATCGCACTCACTCGCAGAACATCCACACGCTTGTGGACGCTCCAAGATGTTCATCAGATGGCCATCTGATGAACAAGTAGCAGGCATCTTCACGGATCGATGCTGCCAGCTCACCCTTGGCTCGTATTTTCTGAGCCAAGGTAATCCCAGGATGACATCAAATTTGTCATCCAGATCTAGTACGATGAAATCATCATCGTACTGCTCGCCCTCTAACGTGTAGTGGATTCCTACTACACGTTTCTCAACGGTTATCGATGCGCCTGTTGCAAGGCGCACCGTCATCCTTGTGAGGGGAATGTCGCGCTCAACGAACTTGAGCCTACGACCCTCTAGTGACTGGCGTCGAACAAAGTTGTTCGACGCCCCACAGTCTACTAGGGCACGAAGCGACAAATCATTTGTCGCTTCCAACTTCAAGGTGATGAGCGAAACGTCATCACCAGGTGCAGAGACACACAATGATTGTGTATCTGGAGCAACTTTCGTCAAGAGATTTGCAAATTCTCTTGAGGTTGCTGGATGAGTAGGGCGCTCCGCCCCTACTGACCCCGACCATTTTTTGATGGTCCGTCTCGCTGTTGCGGCTTCGCAACAGCGCTGGACCCACGCCCATTGCCCTTTCTGGCGAATGGTCGTCCATTTCGCTCAGTACTGTTTGGTACTGGGCGTGGAGCACTACACTCGTATGCGTAGTGCCCTAACTTCTGACAGCGATTGCACCTCTGCAATCGCTTGTTGCTTGTAGAGCGAGGTCTCTCGCTCTCAACATAACAGAGGTCCATTGGTTCTGGACCTCCGATCTCTTGTCGTCTCGGTGGACGGTAAGAGTTTGAGCTAGCATGAGCCTGTCTCATGCTAAAGTCTTCCTGTTCCGCGGCTGATATCGCTTCTTCAAGCGTATTCAGCTCAAGGCGGAACAGGTGGCTCCTGACGGGCCCTTCTGCGAGCCCTTGCATGAACACCGTAATCAACGTGTGTTCATGAACTGGGTTTGCAGTTATACTACTCGCAAGGAGTCGTATATGTTGTGCGTAAGCGTGCACATCACGCTTACCCTGCTTGAGTTTCAGGAGCTCTGAACGAGCCCTGAACTCAGCCCGTGGCGGCTCAAACGTTTGTCTGAGCCGGGACTTGAAGTCATCTAGCGACCTAAACACGTTTGGGTCGCTACTCTCGAGTCCCAGGGACCAAGTTTTGGCACGCCCTGCCAAGTGGGTCTGAGCAAATGTGAGTTTCATTTGCTCATCTTCGACGCGACGAGCCCTTAGGGCTCTGTCGAGTTCGACAAACCATAGTAACAGGGGAGTCCTCCGGGACTCCACTGTACTTGGAGATGTCGACTTTCATCACTTCGGGACGACGCGCATGCGCCGTCCCGCCCACAGCAGCATGGAATTGCTGCTGTCTCAACAGCTCCGTCTGTTGAGCACCGAGTTCTCTCAACTGCTCGGCCTGTTGAGAGCCTTGCTGGTGAAGCAAGGCTACTTTCTCCCTCTCGAGAGCAAGTTCATTGTGAATGAACTTGGCGATAGCAGCATGTTGTTGGTCTCTGTCTAGAGACTCCAACATGGTGCTGACGACGAGTTCGCCTACGGTAGAACTCATTCGTTCTACCGCACCCCATTCGATGTCACTCAAATGGGTAAACCCTTCACGCGTGGCGTGAAAGGTGTCTTCTTCATCCAACATGTTCATGTTGGATGTTGTGGTCCTTGGAAGGACTACAAAGTGCTACCAGGTGTAACGGGGCACACCCTTGCGTAACTTAACGCAAGGGATTTGGAGTGCCCCGACGGACGTACACGTGGCGAGCGAGGAAGCGTAGGTAGGGTAAAAGTAGAACTGTTATATTAATAAATTAAGTCTTTAAACTACTGTCTCTTCGTTTGACTTAATTCAATTATACTAATATAACTGCATGTATGGTGACGTCTCGTCACCACTCATTGCGCGCGTCTTGCGGCGATTGGTGGGTTGATATCATCACGATATCAACCAATGAACAGACCCTTTTGGTCGACCCTTCAATATCACCGCTTTGGTGATATTGTTTAAAGAATATCCATCTTTATATTCTTTATTGTCACTTTCCTTAAGTGACAATATCATGTAACGGGCTGCCCCGTTACACTCTCCCTCTGACATTTCATACGTACAGCAGTCATCGTCACGCCCATCAAACGAGAAAATCCCATTTCTCGAACCCAGCATTGTTGAATGACATTGTGTTTGCGGGGTGGGGTCTTTTGTGGAATCTCGGATCCGCAGTCAATGTCTATGTGAATATAACCGTTCAAGGAGAGCTAGAATATCTGATTTTGACACACTACTACACTATTATTACGACCCCTTGCATCACATTGCAGTCGCTGAGATGCACGAGCAATGTTTGTTCGACAGTAATTCGAGATAAGCATTTGCTCTATATTATTACCTGACAAGGGTCAGTAAATGGTATATAAGGCTATGACAACACTCATTTTATCATCAACATGACTGTAATGCAATTTCGACCGTTCTTTGCGCAACGGTTCACGGCTAAGTATATGTAAGCTCGTTCCAGTCATGCATTTACGTTGGTGTCAGTGTAAGTGCATCTCATCCCATTACATTGTCCCATGTCAATTTAGACCTCTTACGTCTTTATCATCCTTGCATACCATAATGGTGACTTCAAAGTCATCAGATCGCGGTACAATCTCGCGAACCGATTTCGGGACAATTCAGCATCACTTGATAATTGCGGATGTAGCATTTTCTGGTACAACACGCTCCCTACTAAGTACATTTATTTCTGCAAGTTCTATCTTGTTAAGATTACTAACTTGTACTATAGAGAAGACACTACAATAGATGATACAGTAGATACGAAGTTTTGGTTTTTGTGTTTGCCACAACATTGCCGCTTACGGTTGAGTCATTACTGGTCGTTTGGACAAGCAGTGACATACCTCTCTGTAGCTTTCACAGTCAATTCATTGCATCTCTTTCTTTTATACATACGTCACTTTCGATATGTCGCTTGTTCTTGTGCATCCCAGATCAGTCATATGGTCCTGAACAGTTCTAATATCACAAGTGTTGGCACTCCATAGGACGCCATGAGAACTAGAGGCGTATCCATTCAGCACGACTTCTCGGCCGATGGATGCGTATCACATGCCTCAGTCATGTCTGGGAAGTGGGGATGACTTATTCCGTGCATTACGGCACTAATCGCTTACACGGATGACGGAGCTCGCGATATACACTGATAGTGTTGAAAACAAGTACTGTGTGACTCCACCATATTGATCTGCACGTGGAATCTGTGTAAGCAGTACCGTTACCAATAGCCTTGCACTGCCTCTAAACATCAGTAGAGGTAATACAAGACGAGTGAGCGATATTCTATGGCTATACAAAATCGACAAATATGACTAAATACAAATGTCTATGTGTATATTCTTTTAAACCTAGATAAAAAGAGTGAGTGACGGATTTTCCTGATTGGACTACCTTCTCGGCACTTTTTGCGCGCACCCGTCATTCATTGGATAGCGTATTGGCTAATATAATCGCCACGTCAGGCGAGTAGTCGAGTACTGTCAACATCTGCCGACCTATGATTTCGACATAAGATCGCCAACAACTCATTCTCCTCTACAACATTGACGAATATGATTAAGAAAACATTCACATATTCGCATTGATCGAATTATAATGGCACGGTGGGTTCATACCGTTCTGTCGCGCACGCCCTTCTCCTATCGTACGCTTTTGTCACCAAGATCGTTCGAATGCACCTTTTATCAAAGCCAACGTTGCGCTCTACGATGCATCAAAGCAACTGTAAATTAATTGGCACAACATCTAACCTCTGAGATCGAGCTAGGCGCGGTTCCCCTGCATTTCAGGACGCTTACTATAAAATTTAGTAATCAGAACTTCAGATGTGCATCGGATTCTGTACAAAATATCTAAAAGACATCTGATCAGACAACATCTTACGTAAGCGATCACCTCTTCGTACAGAAAATGTGGTTGGGTATGGTCCTTGTTTATAGTGTCGTCAGCGGTAAGACAAACGATGCACTACGTTAGAATCGTATACATGACTGAGGATGTGTCGAACGAAGCACTCCACGAGTTTAGCAACCCTTTGCTTCGACTGCACATTGTATTGGAGCTATTATCACGGTCTATGGAGTGTGCTTTCGATCCGAAAAGCGCTACGTCTTAGGCCGGGTCTTCGTTGCAACTGATGACATGTGTCTCGATTCTGAAGGCACACATCGCGAAGCTTGGATGGATCAAACGTGCACGTGCCATAGAACATCTACACAGGATACAGAGACTTATCTTTTCGTATTTGATAAGGCAGAGCCCTCTGACGTTCTCCTTTGGCGTAAATAATGCAGTTTAAAGAGCGTGATCAAGCTGACCGATCTATGTAACTCTTTTCGGTGGTTGCGGTCAGTTAATGGGAGATGACTCGTGCGTCTCAAGATTTGACCTCCGCAATGTTGCCGCAATTTATAATTTTGCTTCAGCATGGCGTTAGAGTTTTTGACGTTAAAGAATACGGTAGACGAACATGACGACGAAGGCTGACCCTGAACATACAGCAAAAGCAGTACTGTGGCAAAGTCATTAATCAAATTTTATGACGTGGATCGGTGACTACCCAGTTAAGGCGTCACTTATTGGTGGAAAATGATGCCAAGGGACTTAGCGATCCAATAAATAGATAGAAAGCGATCTCAACGGGGATCGGCGATCCGATCCAATTGTCTCCCGATTGATGAATATGGATCGACCTGAAGCAGAGCGATCTGGGACAAGACGACAAATAGAACGATTTCTATGGAGCGATCCGGGACAAGGATCTGGTACCAGGTGATGTGGTATGACTCTGTAACGAAGGTGTAACATCCTGCAGATCGGTTACACTCAAATCGGTCTCCCAAAGGGAGTACTTATTTAGGTTAATTATAGCCCGATCTGGAAGTGTGGATACTCGCGGGAGTCCAGGGAACTGTTTCAAGATCTGTGGATGGTCTCGTTGATCCGATAAACCCGGGAGGATGATATTGGAGCACGTACGGTAAACAGAAAGCTATTTACTACTGAAATATACCGTACCGATCCTCAACAATCTCTATTTGGACATCAGATCGGTCATGTTCCCTGCTGATTATGGATATATCGGTGATGGAGCTATTGGATCGTAATAAACATGCTTGTTGAAGGTCCAAAAGTGATGTCCTAAAAGTTCAGATCGAAAGAGCCAGTGGAAGCCGGTTGACTTGACGTCGCAAAATGGATTTAGACACATTCGGCATTTGGATACTATTCTGGACTTTTCGGTACCAAAATTGGGTATTTGGTACCGAATTTGGAATTTGGTCCCTTTTGGGTGTCTAGGTACGATATCGGGAGTATCGGCGCTATCTTTGGAGTACAGGTCACGAAATTTCGACACGTGTTCAAGAAGGCGGTCAAGCTTACAGGTGATATCGACTTGGAGAGTGACCTACAGTTGGGAATAGGCTTAAGGATCGGTTGGCTATTAATTTGGTTGGATAATAAAACAGTTACCGGTTTTACATACAAAGCACGTTGCAGTCTTCTCTTCCGGGCAGGATATTTGGGCCCCCGGCGATCAAGAGACTTTGCCGCGCCGTGTTTCGTGTACTCATCTTGGATTTTTTGGCCAAGGTGGGGTTAAGGTAACTCAACTCAACTCAAACTGCTAGCGTAGCAGCAAACAACGGTAAAGGAAAAGGATTTTGGTTACAAGATCGCGAGGCGGCTTAAGTAATCAGAAGATCTGGACAAGGCGTTCAAGACAAGACCGAGCAAGACTGAAGCTATCTACAGGGCGGATCGGCCCGTTTCATTTTGGCAAAACAGGACACCCATCGGCCCACATTGCGCACTTCCTGCAAGATCGGCCGATACCAAGACCAGATCGGACCGATCCCAACGCAAGATCGACGCAAGACTATCATTTGCTGAGTGAAGATTTCCGCACAGCAAAGACCCCGACCCCGAGGACAAATCGAGATCGGTGTGATTCAAGATCGAGATCGCGACGTTTCCAGATAGAGATCGCCGCGACCCAAGATCAAGATCGCAGAATCCCTGTTCGTGGTGTGAAGATTTACGCACCGGAAGCGAACTCCCAACCCCAAACCCTCAGCGAGATCGACATCTCCCAAGGCCGTTACGAAGAGCTCAAGCCAGCCCAACCGACGGGTACACAAGGTGAGCACAAGGCTGTACAACATGGCACGGATCGGAGTACCCCCTCCGTGAGTCGGCAAGTCAGGGCTAGTGGAGGATCGACCCTCACTAAAGCAATTTTGTGAGATCGACTTCACCACAGTACTACCAAAGCGTGATCGGCAACATGGACCTGCTCAATGCGAAAGATAGACCGCAAGAAGATTCTTTTGACGCCTAACAAGGACAAAATGTGTACTATCTTACTTTCGCTTGTAAAGGACTGTGACAGATGTAATTATTCTGCATAATACGATGCCTTATCAAAGCTGCTCCACTCGTTGCGAGCAAAATGAGTAGAAAAACATCTATGATTGCAATCTTGGTCTCAGCAGATCCCTTGCGTTGTACTTCTTCCTCTAGTGCTTTATGCAATCATTTCACACGGTTTAAGATATGACAGACGTGTACTTACTCTGAAGATGAATTCCAATACGCGCTTACGTTTAATTAATTGCATTGTTACGGTTACAGATGGCATTCATACGTCAACCTAATGGCCGTCGTCAACAAAGTCAAATTACCTGCTGCTGCAGATTCTTGGCGGCTGTAACGGGGTATCTCGTTACATGATATTGTCACTAAGGATAAAATGACAATAAATAATAGTACGTTGAATTTTTTTAACAATATCCCACAGCATGATGATATTCTTGAAGATGACCGAAGGGTCTACATATTGGTTGATATCGTGACGATATCAACACACCAATCGCTGCTAGACGCACGCAATGGGTGGTGAGTAGACGCCATCATACGTTTAGTTAGATTACTATAATTAAGTCAGGATAAACAGAGACATAGGATTGGTAGGACTTAATTATATTGATACAGTTTTACTTTTACCAGAGACTAGCGTGTTCACTAGTCTCCTTTCCTTTCTCTGTGTTGGTGCAACAAAAATCAGGGCAATGATTATCACTGTTGTCAGTGGAATTGAACTCCGTACTGGTTAACCGGTACGCAGTCAACAGTGCCCGTTACACCTGGTGGCACTTTGTAGTCCGTCCAAGGACCACACTCGCGTCGCACAACATAAACATGTTAGACGAAGTCGAAGGCGACAGATATCACGGAACTCGTAAAAGCTACTCCCATTCGAGCTATGTCGAATGGAGTGCGATCGAACAAATGAGTTCGACCGTTGGCGAGGAAGCTATCTGGGCCATGCTATCCACAAGGTATAGACGACCAGCAGCATTCCGTGATTAGAAACTTCTTGCAGAGACAACTTGACGAGTCGCGAGCTCAGGTGACCTTGTTGCAACAACAAGATCACCAGCGGATGGAAGAACTGAGGCAGCATAAGTCTCTGTCCGCATGTTCGACGCAAGAGCGTCGATAGGAGTCTCTTAATTTAGAGATATCTAAGTATCGGGGAGTCGCGGAAGAATCCCTGTTAAGATAGTTCGTCGAGGTCGACGGTACCATCGAGGCCCGTCGCATCGACAACGAGCGTATGCAAGTCGCATTCGCTTAGTCTTACTTGGCAGGGGGGCGCCAGAAATTGGCCCCTGAATATTAAGTTACACGACCCGAACGTGTTCGAGTCGTTCGATGTCTTCGAGACCCTTCTCATTGAGACGTAGAGCCTCTTTGGGCATAGTTCAGGACTCTCTCTGAACTCCTTGAGATCAAACAGGGTGAGCGTAAGGTTCACGCTTACGCCTAGCATGTACTCTACCTTGCTAGTTGCATGATAGTGAATCCTAAGAGTAAATTTGTGTAAATCACAATATTCGTTTAAATTCTTGCAGATGGTCCTGTCAGGGGCCACCCTTTTCGCGAGGATCAAAAGACGCTCGCCAAAGCGATCTACGCTGCCGAGCAGGAAAACTTAAGTTTGAGACAGTTTAACACTACTCCTAAATCCTATCGTCCACAAAGACGATTAGCGGTCGGAGGCCCAGAATCAATGGACCTCTGTCATGTTGTGGGCAAGAAACCTCGCCCTGTGAATGACAAGCGAATGGTGAGATACCATCGCTGTCATAAGCTGGGACACCATGCATTCTAATGCAGCATCCCCCGCTCAGGACCCCGTGGTGCTGAGCGCGGTAACCGTCCACCAGTTGGAAGGAATTGTAGGACGAGGGTCTGATGCTGTTGCAAAGCCGCAACAACAAAGTGGACCATCAAAGAATTTCCGGGGTCAGTAGGGGCGGAGCGCACTACTGATCCAGCATCATTAAGAAAATTTGCAAATCTCTTGACGAAGGTCGCTCTCAACACACAATTTCTGTGTGCCTCTGCACTTGATGATGAGGTGTCTCTCATCAATCTGACATTGATAGTGACAAAGGACTTGTCACTTCGCGCCCTAGTTGACTGTGGGGCGTCGAACAATTTTTTGTCGCCAGTCGCTAGAGGCAGGAAGTTTCAACTTCGTGGAGCGGAAGATCCCTTCAACGAGAATTACGGTGCGGCTTGTGACAGGCGCATTGATCACTGTAAAGAAATGTGTAGTCGGATTCCACTATACGTTGAAAGATGAACAGTACAATGATGACTTCATCGTACTCAACCTAAATGAAAAGTTTGATGTAATCCTAGGACTGCCTTGTCTCAGGCGATATAAGCCAAGGGTGAGCTGGCAGCATCGATCAGTATCGATGCCTGCTACTTGTTCATCAGATGACGATCTGAAGAATATCTTGGAACGTCCAAATTCATGTGAGTGTACTGCGAGTGAGTGCGATGGCCTCACTTGCGGTACGGTCGTTATTCCGACTGCACAAGACCAAAGTATAGATGATCACTACACTGCGGAGCAAGCTCCCGGCGGAGGTACAGAGGTACAGGCAGCGCCGAAGGTCCACCATTCGAATAAGTCGAGTGGACCGGGACATGGATGTATGTCTAGCGGACAATGTCCTAGACAGAAGAAACCGGTTGCCACAAAGGGTCAACACGGGTATCATAGGTCGACTGTAGAGTTGACCGTAGAGGATCAGTCCCTGACTGTGGTTTCACAGCCACAGTCAGAAGCCGTATAGGGAATAAGTCCCCACGTTCAAGAGGAAGGACTTCCTCTCGAATTACATGTTGAGAGAACAGGCTCTCAACAAGAAGTGGAAGCAAGTTCCCAGGAAGGAACCGAGACGTTGAACGTCTTGGTCAATGACGGATCAAGCGTAGGCGCTTATACGCTTGATCTGATTGTGCCTCCGAAGTTAACTTCGGGGATAACTCAACTGCCGACGCTAGAACCGAAACGTTTCTTGCGGGATCTGCGTAGTGGCAAAGTCAAGCAGATCTGTGTACTCGTCGCGGAAGACGAACATGTTATCTATTTTTAATCACCAACGGTTTAACTGAGACCAAACGGGTTCTCAGCAGTTCATCGATGGACGAAAGCGTCATTAATGAGAAGACTCGGATTGAGAGATATGAATCTCAATCCTAGGAGTCACTCCAGGCAAATCCTTTGTATGAGGATTTAATCAAATTCAAGGATGTAGTCATAGAATCCGTGCCTTGCGAGTTGCCTAAAGATAAAGGCACCCGACACGAAATCGAGCTCAGATCGGGCGTGAAGTACTGTGTCATGAAGCAGTAGCCACTGCCTCGTGAACATGTGCAAGTGATCGATAAGTTCGTTACCAACAGCTTTGCAGCGGGCCATGTGAGAGAATCGACATCCCCTCACATCTCTCCGACTTTATGTGCGCGAAAGCGCCACAGGAGGGTGGCGGATAGTGCACGCATTCAACAAGTTGAATGCTGCAACGGTACCGGCTCAGACGCCGATACCGAGGAAGGACGTATCAATCATAGATGGTATGTCAAAGAGTACCATCTTCTCGTCCATGGATCTGATGGGTGGATTCTATCAGATCCTGATGCGTGAACGGAACATCCCGTACACAGCAGTGAGCACCCCCAGCGGTATGCTGTGGGAGTGGCTAGTGATGCCACAGGGGCTGAGTAATTCCACCTGCAACATTCAACAGATGTGTTACAAATCTGTTTAGACCGGGGCAAAACTTCGCACCGAGTTACTTCGACGATGTTTTCGGCCATAGCCGGGATATGGAAGGAAAGATTTACATTCAGGTTCATAGAACTCACGTTCGTCAGGTTCTTCAACTTATGCTGAAGCATAAGTTGTGTGCCAATCTCAAGAAGTGTATATTCGTGGCAAGCGAAATACCTCTTCTTGGATTCATCGTGGGTAAACACGGCGTACGCCCTGATCCCGAAAAGATCAAGGAGTCACCGACTGTCCTGTGCCAGTCGATGTCAAGGGACTTTGTAAGTTCCTTGGACCAGCGGCGTACTTGCACAAGTATTAGCGTAACTATGCCGAGATGACTGTTCATCTTTCGTATTTACTCAAGCAAAATGTGAAGAAAACAGAGAAAGATGATTGTCAGCGTTCCTATAAAGGTATTCAACAAAGCTCGATGAAATCGCCCATCTCGGCGATTGCAGATCAGGACAAACCATTTCATGTGGTCTGTGACGCCAGCGATTTTGCAATCGGCTGTGCATTAATGAAATAAGCCACTGATGGCGCAGAACGCGTCATCTACTATCAATCGCATCAGCTACGAGCAGACGAACGCAATTACCCAGTGCATGACAAGGAACTCCTTGCCATGAAATACGCATTGGCTAAATTCGCGTCTATCTCTTATGAGATAGACCGTTTATTGTATATATGGACCATGCATCACTACGTACGGCCGTAAACCATCGCCACCTCTCGCAACGAATGGCGAGGTGTTTGTCTTTCTTCGCTGGGTATAACTTCTCCGTGGAGTACAAACCAAAACGCCTGAACGTCGTCGCGGATGCGTTAACACGTCGGCCCTATTTCGAGCCGACTACACTAGTCAATAGTGAGGCCTTGTCTACTGTTGCGGAGCTGTCAGTCAGCGTGCCGTCTTCGCCTTTACTCGACGACGTGCGGAAGGCATACGCAGAAGGTAAGAATCTATTCCGTTTATTAGTTCATCTTGCAAACCCATCCCGGAGATCCTTGTCGGATCTGCCGGCTCTAAACCTTCCTCTTTGGATCACAACACGACTCGCATTGGTCTGCTGTATTACTCAGAAGTTGTTGACGACACCCCTCGTGTCGTCGTTCCTTATCATGGGGATTTGCGCTTACGCGTAATGTTCGAATGTCACGATGCGCCGTCAGGCGGGCATCTTGGTCGGGACAAGATTTAACTTACGGTAAGTAGTGACTTTTACTGACCCCGCCAGTATCTGTTTTGTTCGCCAGTATATTCGTTCTTGCGAGGTCTGCCAATGAGTGAAGCCTAGTCCTTCATCCCGTGCACCGTTACAACTTCTGCCGGTACCGGCAGAATGTTGGGAATCCGTTTCCGTTATCTTTGTCTTCGGGGTTCTGAAGACACTTCACAAGAACAATGGCATTCTTGTGTTTGTCGATCGTTTCAGCAAGATGGAGCATCTTGCTGCGGCCCCGAGCCGATCACGGCTCAAGGCTATGCGCATGACTGCGTTTACATGATATTTCGACTCCACGGATTACCCCGTGAACTCGTATCCGACCGTGATCCTCGGTTCACGGCGGAGTTTTGGCAGTCCGTGTTCCGTTCACTCGGAACACGGATGAAGATGTCAACCTCTGACCACCCTGAGACAGATGGTCAGACAGAACGTGCAAACCGTGTCCCCGAAGAAATCCTTAAAGGAAATGTCCACTCGTTCTCGAGTTGGAGTGAGTCCTTGCAGATAGTCGAATTCGCCATCAACAACTCCGTGCATGCGTCCAAGACGCATACACCTTTCTACATGAATGGCTTACGCCACCCACATATTCCCGCCCTAATACAGAGTGACTCTGGGTTAGGGAGGAGGGTCTCGCTCGAGCAAATACCATTTTGGCTATTTCTAATCACGTAATATCGCACATGCCGATACGTACGATGTCGATGTCGATAATGTCGACATCGAACAAAGTTGTTCTTAGCAGAAGCAACGACGCTGCTGCTACATCAGACAATGATGACGATGTTTGTAAAATCAGCATCGTCAACAAATATTCCAGCAAATACGAGGACAACCTCGCTGGAGAAAACTAGTTTTTTTGCAGTGTGCACGAAGCGCACTGAAAGACAAAATAACGAGTCAGCAGAAAATTTCCAGCTGACTTGAGAGGCGGCAGTCCGTTTCGTTCAGGACTTCACGCAAATGCAGTGGACCACCAGAAATTGAACGCAGACCAGGAGGGAAGAGCATATGTTATTTCATATAAAGTTAGCGACCTAGTACTATTGTCTACGGTAGACTTACCTGGACATGTAGTCGCTAATGTCGGCATGAGTTTACTACTTCCGAATTACATTGGTCCCTTTCGTGTATTGCACCACAAAGGCAATGCATACACGATTGAGTTGCCTTGCAGGATGCGCACGCATCCTATGTTTTATGTTGGTAGTCTCCGCCCGTACTATCAGCACGAGGCCTCTTCCGAGTTCGGTTATGACCAGCACGTTCAAGGATCCCCAACTAGATTCTTGTGGTCACGGACCAAACACTCGAGTTGGTCCATCAGTAACGCAGTCTCGCGACGAGCCGTCTCCAGCCCGTCGCGCAAATGGCGCCTCTCGCGTTCGTTCTCAATCCGAGCGAACGCGAAATCCGATCGGAATTTCTACCGATTGGCACGGAGACGTCGCACGGTCGACAACAAGTCATGTCAGTAGATCGTGTAAGTGATCGACGTCCTCCTCAACTTGGTCAGGTAACGTAAATGGTTACTTTAAGTCTCATGCAGGCCCGGCAGATAAGCCAGACCTTGTCTTTCCACCACCACTGGAACCACTGGTGGATTCTCCACGGTGGTCGAAGCTTTCACGTGGGGCGTATTTTGAGCCACCGCATGAAGAAAGGGGAGCGGACAAGCTACCTTGTCCGCTGGAGTGGCATCCATTATCTTATGACAGCTGGGAACCTCGATTTGAGCTGATGGCTGATGAGGA
The DNA here is from genome assembly GCA_947650285.1 of Hyaloperonospora brassicae. NCBI lineage: Eukaryota > Oomycota > Peronosporomycetes > Peronosporales > Peronosporaceae > Hyaloperonospora > Hyaloperonospora brassicae. The sequence continues at coordinate 382,402 of CANTFL010000221.1, forward strand.
GGGTCTCGTCCATCAATATGACAAGACTCATCCGATATGTCAGAGTAACCATCGGTAAATACGCGCTGTTGGCGCTTGTCCACGGATTGCAAGCTTTCAATCGCGTCCCTCATCTCAGCCGAGATGTGTGCCCTTCCCCAGAGCGAACTTAGGAAAGAAACAGCCCTATGTGCACGTTGCGAGTTGTCAACACAACTCGCACAAGAATTACCCGAGCGAGTTAAGGAATGCCTGCCTCACTCGACAAACGATGCACCCGGTACCTTGCACCGGTTGTTGTTCGTTTCTCAAACTAGTTGCGTACTGCTTCGAGTTTTTGGAGCCATCCTTCTCGTCCAAAGTTCTTGACATTTTGGACGAACGCACTCCATGCAGATAAAAGCGAAGCCTTTTACACGCTTTCAGATAACATTGATCCATCGATGCTTGAGGAAAGCATCATGATAGAAAGATTCCTCAGCGCAAAAGCTCTTCGCGCTGGGGCTCAAGCCATGAAGATCGCTCGCATCGAATTATGAAATGCTATGGCGTTGGCTTGTCTCGTGAGGCAGGCTATTGATGAGCTGTTCAGGCAAACGACACGGCTTCAGCTCATCACGCTTCGACGTGGTATACTTGCCGTTACCACAGGTTCCAATATGACGACAGCTTGCGCTATCGTCAACGCGCTCGGGCGAGGGAGCACGAGTTGATCGCGGTGATGCGTTATCATACTAATCATCATATTCATCATCACTGCCGGACGGACTGTGACGCATGTCGCGAGTCCGTTCTTATGGCAGGCATTTTGGTGAGCAGGGCACCGCGGGAGAACGCGATGCCTCTAACCTCTTTTTTATGAGTAAGATTCATCTGACTCGCCAGAGTAGCTGACCCCCAGCTCGAGGTCTCTGTGTGCATGTGGTGCGATACCACATTCGCCTTCAGCAACACTTACTGCAGGCAGAAAACAAGCAGCAGACGACGAAAGGTTTGCCGCAGAGGCTGGCATGGTAGCAGACCGTGTCTTCTATGAAATTACCCGCAAAGACATGTGAACTATGAAAAGAAAAGTCAGAATAAATGGATCTGACCAACAAGTTCACCCCGAGCCCGTTGGCATCCAACGGGTGGCCACAAACGTTTCGCTAGTCACACGGTAACTATCAGTTAGGGAGAGATGTAACGGGGTTGCCCGTTACATGATATTGTCACTAAGGATAAAATGACAACAAATAATATTACGTTGATTTTTTTTAACAATATCTCACAGCATGATGATATTCTTGAAGATGACCGAAGGGTCTACATTATTGGTTGATATCGTGACGATATCAACACACCAATCGCTGCTAGACGCGCGCAATGGGTGGTGAGTAGACGCCATCATACGTTTAGTTAGATTACTATAATTAAGTCAGGATAAACAGAGACATAGGATTGGTAGGACTTAATTATATTGATACAGTTTTACTTTTACCAGAGACTAGCGTGTTCACTTAGTCTCCTTTCCTTCCTCTGTGTTGGTGCAACACAAATCAGGGCACTGATTATCACTGTTGTCAGTGGAAGTGAACTCCGTACTGGTCAACCAGTACGCAGTCACCATGCCCCGTTACAGCGGCACTCATTGCGGTCTTGATCAAGGTGAAGAAAACGTCTTTAGTGCTAGAATCCCATTATTCGGCGTCTATTTAGACAACGTCGTACAAGGATAGCTTTTATGCAGATGCTGGCGTAACTTTATAGAGCAGCATTCTTCCCACTTTACTACGGCTGGCGAAGTTTGCGCTTGTTTAAGTTGGTGTTTAAAATTATTTGCTGTTTGAGGCGATGACACTTCTGTTTCATTTGTTGGCAATGCGATTATTTTGGGTGTTCGAAGTGGAGCCGTTTGCTTTACCGACATTACTGGATATAAACGCACCCCGCATGGGTGCGTTCGTTCGAGCGACGCACTGATCGATTGCAAGTATTTATCAAAAATTTGTTTAAACTCAAAACTTCAATTAATCCCAAGGCTAGACTGGTGTAGGAAATTTCCGAATGTAGTAATTTGATACTTTTGACTTCATTGTAGAAATATTGAACCCGACGCAGAAGCCGGATAAAACCGAAGTCGGAGAATTTAGACTCGACGAGGGAAGCTTGGAAGAGAAAAGACTTAACGAGGGAAGACCTGATGAGGGTAGACTAGACGAAAGAAGCATCGACGGGCCAAGACTCGACAAGACTAAGACAAATCGACGAGACAATATTCGACGAGACAATATTCGACGATTCAAGATGCGACGAGACAATACTCGACGAACCAAGACACGAAGAGAGAAGACTCGACGACAGAGCAAGATGATAAATCGTCTATTTTACTGGGATTTAGTATCGAGCGACGAGTATGGGGGTGGCGGGAAACCACACAAGGGTCTTCTTGCATCAGGAAGAAAACAGGAGATACTCAATACAGTGCATATTTTTGAATCCAAGAGACGTGCACACTTTGAGGTAAGTCCCTGCGTGGGTTGAATTATGAACGCTGTCGAGCCTCGAGGAACATAGCTTGTAAAGTTTTCCATTGGAAGCTTTAAGAGTTACGTCGGCCCGCGTGGGCATAACTCGCTTCTAGCTATAGATCATTCTCGTCGTACAGCAATCCGGTGACCCAGTAGACGGCACTTCTTCCTGTCTCGTCGCACGGCGAACCGGTTACCGAATAGACGGCATTGCTTCCAGTCTCGTCGCACGGCGAGCCATTTACCCAATCGATGGTAACGCTTTAAGAATAGCGAACGGCAAGCCAGTGACCCAGTAGAAGGCACTGCCTAAATACTCGTCGAGTGATGAGCCATTAATTTTTTAACGAAGGACAACGTAAGCCTTCCAGTAGGGCGTATACATCTCCCGATGATCTGTAAAGAGTGAAATTGCCGACTTTTACCAATAAGTACGAAGTCACAGGTTGGAGGGACAATTGCTGCTGATATTAGGCAGTCTTCAAAATAGGAGTGTGAGTGGATGGAGGTATTCAGCTAGGCGAGAGCCACAACTGGGCCTGAATGGGCAAGAATGCGAAGGGAATCGGCTCGACGTACAATAAAATTCGCGCCGACAATCTTATCTACTGCTGTGTTGTTATGTATAGACTGGAGTGCCAAAGCTCTGACTAACTACTATACTACAAATAGTGCCGTGACTCGGTGTATAAGAATGTGCTATTGTGTTAGTAGGTACCAAACAATCAAGGAGCAATATGGAGATCGAACCGATAGCCGCAAGCGGCACGAACCCGGCGACAGCCGGAAGGATTACGCGTGCTGAGTCGATCTCGGCAAAATTGATCATTGCCCACGCTGATGCAAGGTTGGATTGAGCCATAAATTTCTACGACTTCTCAGAGAGTGACCAAAACAGTGCGGATGATGGGCACGCCGATGACAACGATGATTTTGAATTCAAACATGAAGCGGAAAATTGTTCGCTCCATTTGGGACAAGTCAGCATCCCTCGCAGGGTTGATAGACGTCAAGCCGACGAGCGCGACGAAGGAGAAGATGGTGGTCAAGGTGCGACCCCTGGTGAGCCTTACCCAATAGCTCGTAGTGCCACGATCAATGCCGAGACACCTCAGGCGAAATCGGGATCTGGGCCGACTCGTCGAGGAGATGAAGAAGGGTCGCTGGGCTCATCTGTTCAAGCCAAATGCAGCTTGCCAAAATACGTGGATTTATCTGAACAGTGATCTAATGCAACTTCCTAATAGCATGTCTCTAGAACAGCTAGCAGACAGCATGGTGTTAATTTTAGATAGAGAAGGGATATAAGTGCAAAATCGTGCCCACAGAACTGAGTTTATTGCAATTTAAGGTTTGCTTGGGCGGAAGCGAGTTGGTGAGGTGAAATTGTATGTTTTGTGAACGGTTTACAAATATTTAGTAGCAGGTGGCTACAAAGGTTAGTAAACATGTGAAATATGACAACCAAGGATCAATCTCAGTCTTCCGATTCGCTATATTGTTTGGCTTATCGCAGAACTGGACATTTTTTGACACTTTCTGCCTAGGAATTAAAGTAGTTCCTAACTGTAGGCGGAAGACCTATGTTTTTGCTTATGCACTTTTAACCGACATGGTATAGCTGTAATTTTAAAAATACTCGCAATATGGTAAAATTAACGCGGTGCATAGAAATTGGACGCCATAGTATATGAACATGCTCATTTGCACAAGAAAGGTATCACGCATGAGTGGCTGAGTCATTCAATCGGAATGTCCGATCCCCATCCGACGATAGTAGTTGTATTCTGCCTTTTTAATTTCCTCTGTGTTGGTTATAGCGGGTATCGACAGCTCCTTTCTAAAGTCCGGAGGTGCGAGTTGCAAATGGTTAACTGTCGTAATCGATACTGTCGTTATTGACACTGCCGTAATGTTTTCACACTAAAAAGCCTTGTTACATTTAAAAGGCATGAATTTCGTCATTATTTCGATAATAATGAAACTTCTTGCCAAATAATAAATTCCTGAAGTGACCTTATTCGCACTTATTGTTTGGCATCCGCGATTATAATCTGAGGTCACATCCATTCTATCGATGATTTGTTGTTATTCTATGACAAAAAAGCTCTCATCGCTCGGTCTTGCCCTATATAAATATTGATGATATCATAATGGATCACACACTCTTTAACAGGCAACTCAGAGTTTTATTCCTACTTGTGGCATCGATATAACAATTTTGTGCATGGAAAATGCAAGATTAAAAAATCGCTGTCTTTTTAATAGGTTAAACTACCATCATTTGCAAGTCTACGAAGATACGCTCTACTTTTTATCTGTTTTTATGTCCTTACCTTCACGCGTTGTTCACGTGCAACACCAGTCTGGATGCCTCGCTCACCTCTTTCACATTCTTACGTAAACAGAACGAGCCCGTCGCCCAACACTGACATTAGTAAATGTCCAAATAAATATTCATGTACATTCATGAATAATATATAAAATATCACCTTGCTAAGAAATATCGATTAATGCCTGCTAATTTACTGTTAGAGGCCATTTTAACATCCTCAAATCGCGCGATTTATTATTTTTTGTGTGCAATAATTCTTTTGTATTTGTTACTTTGTTTAGAATTCCAACAGTCTCTTCACCTTAAGTTAACTATAGACCAGAGCTCTGATATAGCCTGAACAATTAGGTATGAATATTATATTCGTGGTTTACCAGATCCGGACATAGTAATACGTAGTAATTATCTCAATCGTGCTCTATAAAGTCAAAGCATGCATACATAACGACATCGCTAAGACTCGCAGTCACTTTAAAAGCTCACATCTCTCGACTAGCTTTCGTTTCTGTTCACAATACGCTTCATTCCGTTCATCTTTTAGCCCGATTCGACAATTCTTCACGAGAATAAGCCATATTTGCTTCCGTATCCATTCATGCATTTCCAACACTACTAAGACCTTTTAAAATAAGCGTCCTTTGGTATGCGGGTGGGAGTAAATGTTCGTGTAGAGGATCTTTTTAGCTGAGTGAGCTAGACAAAGACTTAATGCTCTACGAGCAACTTTTGCTCAGGGACCCCGGCTCAGAGAGTTTACAACTTTAGAAAGATTACGGTCCTAGCTTTAGTGAGCCAAATGACTTAAAAAATCACAGCTCAGAGTGCTCTAAGAGTAGCCGCCTTAACAAGGCGTTGATAGACTCTTCTACGATCACAAGAAGCCTCAGAGAGGCACGTTTCTTATCAGATCAAGATGTGCACTGAAGTTTGTTTATTTTTATCAAAAAGAACACCTCATAATAGCTGCATTATAAAGCCACTAATATTTGAATAAATACCCCTCGCAAGATCTCGTATTCATCGGTTGGCATACATCATCCCGCAACAACTGATACGACGTTCTATTATCCAAATCAATGGGATTTCATCCCTTAAGTGCATCAACCCTATTGTCAACCTATTGTCGACAGGTGTTTCGGTAATAGCGTCTAATACTCTATGCACAAAAGAATTGTAACAGAATTTTGTGATGTTCTAGTCTCTTCCAGTTCCAATATCGCATTTTCCTTGTTGCGACAGCGTTTAACTAGTCCCAGAATACTTGTGCATTTGCCTTGTAACAGTATCGACATTAGAAATCGTTGTACAGGTGTGGAACTTGAGTTTTAAAGCGTGTTGCAAGGCAAATTATCTCATCTGTATATAACATCCATCTAGGTGTTTTCCCCTTTTCCTACTTCCAGTCGGTCCAGGACAGTACCCAAAGTAAAGGCTGGCACTGTTTTTAGTGACCACGAAAGGCTTGCCCTTGTATACTTCTGTAATGAGCTTTTTCGTCTCTTTATTAGATACCCTATGAAAATCAATGATGGTGTAGGTGTGCTGCGAAGGTAAATTCGTGGTCCAAAGAGTGAATTTAAATGTTCTCAACTAACCTAGAGATCCTGCAGCAATCTACGGAAAGGTTCCCGGCATTTATTTTGTCAATTTTTCAGTTAAGTCCACTTTTTCGATTTCGTTGCACGGTCCTTACATAACATTAGTGTAGCCGGTGGGTGTAAAAGGGCGACCTTAGTAACTAGCAATGATAAGTGACGTAAATAACAATTGACACAGAATCTCTTTAAACAAAAAAAGTGATGTATCCGTACGAAATCAGCATTCCTACTGTACACGTAATTTATGAATCAGCTTTCGAAATGTTTTTCGACTAGTCAAGGACCCCAAATTGCAATCACCAATCCAATATACACCGCCAATATCAGTCTTGGCAGAAAATGCCCTGTTGCATGTAGTTCTACGATATCGGGTATAAAACTGAGACATAGCGAAGGTAGTTGATTGGCGTAGTTGTAAAATAGCGGCTTGATATAATTGATTTCTCATTTAAGGAGCGCCATACCATCTGCAATCTATTCCATCACGTAAAATTTAGGAGAAAGAAGATATGTGAGGTGATACATTGGACCAGCATGATGATGCAAACAAGTAAAAAATGGTTTTAGTGGTCAGTGAAGCGTGTATTAGTACGGATTTGCGCGATGTGAAGCATAAAGTTTGCTGCACCTCGAGCGGCACAGTTTGTAGAGGTTATGAAGGGAAGAGCTGATAAGTAATGCCGACTAAGGTTGGGTCGCACCTGATACGAGCGAAATTAGTAACCTTCTTAAGCTACATATCCATAAAGAAAGAAATATAAGTTTATCATTTTAGGTCTTATCAAGTGCATATCTAATAAACCAAATTGAAATATTGCTAATAACTTGTCCAATGAGTATACTCAGCCTACAATACCGTGATGTTTAAATATTCGATTCTGTTCGATTTCATTATTCTGTAATAGGTTATAGCATCGATGTTGATGCATTAACGTAAGGTCAATGTAACGAGAACAATTAAAATTAATGATATCAGGATATATCTTGTGTGAATTGTATTCGTGAATTAAGTCATGCGAACGGCACAACTGAACTCAAAGGAGTATGGTTCAAAACAAGATCATTTGACACGATGACGAAACAGCTCATTTCGTCTATTTTATTGGAGCTTTCATCCTGTTTCTCTGTAGTGACAATCCGATTACAAAATAATAAATTTAACTTACTTTACTTTACTTTACTTCAATAGCTACAAAGTGTTTAACAATATGGCGTGGCACCTGTTTTGGATCACCATCTATTTGTTAGCTACCTTTTTAAATTGTTTTTTTATTTCAAAAATGTCGTTATACAAAAAAATCGACTTCTTTCGGTTGCCATAGATGCGTTATGTCGTTTGAGATCCGTAATCGCGAAAGGTTATTTAAAAATGTACTGTCTTGTAAAGGATGACGAATCATATCAACCTTTTTGAGTTCTTTTGTAAATAGATAACAGTCATAAATTTGCATATAATGTCTCAAGGAGGCACATAGAGGTAACATCAACAATTTTTATATTCGTGTGCAATCTTTTTAATCGCTTAATCGCCGCATGCATATTGAATAAAAATGGAGGTTTCGATATATATATATATATATATATATATATATATATATTATGAGCAAATCTATATACGATTGGTCTCTTCCACTGATTACAGCCATCGCTTACAAAATAATCTAATCTGCTTTTGCGAAGTGCGACACGGCCAACATATGATTTCTGAACAAGTAACATATACAGTGATAGAAGGTGGTGACTGCGTAAGATGCTTTACAAACTCGTATCTGCAGTTAATTAGCGAAGAATACGGTTCTTTGTCAGCGCATGGGATACCTTCGACGCTGTCGATTATCATGACTGGAATCAAATGTGTCGTTCTTACCGACCCGTAGGAATATTTTTACCTCTATTAATGTACTGACATGTTTTTCAATCTTTAAATATCTATGAAGCACCTAATCCGTGTTTCCTTACATCCTAATTTCGATCGCTTTGATGCCGTGTGCAAAGTTGTGCGGTTGGCGACACAAAACTGTTACAATAATATAGGGAGATCTAATTGGGCTGAATGGAAAATCATTGCGACACAAAAGAGGTATAGTAATATGGGGAGATCTAAATGGGCTGAATGTGCTATTATTTATATGCCATGCATTTTCATCGTACCGACAAGAAAACGATTATAAGAGACTCTAGTGGCCTAAATTAGACATGCAATATAATAATGATACAAAGAATGCAGATAATGTGTGCCTCTTTTTATTATCCTATCAAATTTAATGTTTTCGTTTGTTTATTGACTAAAGCATTGCGTCAAGAATAGGAGTCGACGCAAATTATTATCCAAATTGATTAGTCGAGGCGTAATATATGAAGCCGCGACTCACATTCATGTGAAATGGTCATATGCCAAAGATATTGTGGCCTTTATATACGATATATCTACTTTGATACAGGCAATCCGCTTTTGTAACGAATAAAAATTATAGCTAACAATGCAAAAAAAGTAAAGATAGAAACGATAAAATGCTGCACACAGGCATCTACCGTTTAAGTTGTTTAATATGACCAAATCATGTAAAACTCATTTTTTCTTTGTTTAAAAATAAGGGTTTTGCATCCTTTCTCTCAGCCGTGTATAAATATATATAAACGCAAAGTTTGGCATTAAAAAATGTATAATAAATAATAAACATTTACAATGCAAATCTAGCGAATTCTTACAACTCATATATATAAAATATGAATGACTTAGCCTCATTGTTGCTACAAATATATTCATGCGAATGGAGATCACACCGAAAGAACAAATAATTTTTGATCTTACGCTTTCGCACCTCTTTCGGCACTCCATTTTGATCGCTTAAATATAATTTTATAATGGCTGACCGTTTCTATCACATGCCTGTATATGACTGAATATCTGTACTTCATTGAGTGCAATAAAGACTTCAAACTTTATTCATAGCTTGTGTATTGTAATTAGGTCATCAAATAAATTAAGTGGTTGTATATACTAATATTATTCTGTTGAATATAATTTGATATAAATCCCTCATGGGCATATATCTACCATACATGATCGTGCTTGAATCCCACTATATATCTTTAACGAAGCATAAGTTCTTACTCATCTGAATTACGCTACAAAAAGGATGCGTCATAATTTTACGCGTAAAAATATGTACAAAAGCGTGGAA